>CM069165.1:16146889-16519389 GCA_035221665.1 Okamejei kenojei
TGGATAGAAAATTGGTTGGCAGACAGGAAACAAAGAGTAGGGATTAACGGGTCCCTTTCAGAATGGCAGGCAGTGACTAGTGGGGTACCGCAAGGCTCGGTTCTCTGGATGCTTTCAAGAGAGAGCTAAATAGAGCCCTTAAAGAGAGTGGAGTCAGGGGATATGGGGTGAAGGCAGGAACGGGGTACTGATTTTGGATGATCAGCCGTGATCACATTGAATGGCGGTGCTGGCTCGAAGGGCCAAATGGCCTACTCCTGCACCTATTGTCTATTGTCTAAATTGGAGATAGACACAAACTACTGGAGTAACTCAGCGGGACAGGCAGCACCTCTGGAGAGAAGGAATGGGTGAAGGGTCCCGACCCAAAACGTCACCCATTCCTTCTCTCCAGAGATGCTGCCTGTTCTGTTGAGTTACTCCAGCATTTTATGTTGACATATCTGTTGCGCTGCTGCAAGTAAGAATTTCAATGTTCCCTTTTGGGACATTGGACAAAAGTAAAAAAAAAAATCTTCACTCTTGAAGAAGGGAAGGGTAATAAATGCGGACCTCGTCGGCAAAATCGAGATGCCAAAACCGAGATCTTTTTTTTTTTTTAGTGCCTTGTTAATGTCCATTGGTATTGATGGTGAAGTAGAATATTCTCTACATGTCCTTTGAGAGCTTGACCTTGAAACGGTAGATGGAAACAGGATTTCAACATCTGCACTTGCTGTAATTCAATGCAGTGATGATCCAGCATGATAACGGCATTTCCTTCATTGATTAGGAGAGGCAAGTGGTTGCAGCATTGTTACATTGACATCGCTCATCCACTGCTGCAGCTCAGAAGCACAGAGGATCAAGGCAGAGTTGGCAGGGAGCCAACAGTGAATTGATACTGCCTCGAAGAGGCCCTGCTGTTTCATGCAGCTTGGGGGAACAGCACCTCATATTTCACTTGGGTAGCCATCGAAGGAGTCCAGCATGGTCATGTTAAACACAACTGTTTAGTTTAGTTTCGTTTAAAGGTACAGCACAGAAACAGGCCCTTCTGCCCATCAAATCAGCACCAATCAGCGATCCCTTAACACCATCCTCCACACACTAGGGACATTTTTTGCATTTACGCCAAGCCATTCAACCTACAAACATGTACGTCTTTGGAGTGTGGAGGGGAAAGTGGTTCTCGGAATAAACCCACGCAGGTCCCAGGGAGAACGTACAAACTCCGTACAGACCAGCACCCGTAGCCGGGATCGAACCCGGGACTCTGTTGCTGTAAGCACTGTAAGGCAGCAACTCCACTGCTGTGCCACCATGCCACCCTTTAATATCTCTTTATAACTAAAAGTCTTTGTCTTGTTTGTGCCCACGATGTGTTTGTGTCAATCTGGTTTTCCTATCTTCTTCCAAACACTAGGCCACAGCCTTCCCATTTGTACACATCCTACTCACATTTTTCCCGTGGTGGCGATAAACATCTTCCCGTCGTATTTCCACATATATTTCCGAAGTTATTAATTGTTGAAATTTTAAAAACAGTCAAAACTGCCTTCTCACAGACAGCTTCCAGCCTTCTCACAGTGATGATGTCACAATGCCTCTCACAGTGCACCAATCACAATGGGCTCTCAAGCTGGCTGCCAACTGCCACAATGACATCACAGTGGGAGGTTGCCAACTGTAACGAGGTTGCTGCCCCTCTACCAATATCTGAAGGGGCTGCTCATCAAGTTCTGGTTGCACTTTGGTCCCATGATCGTGGTGTTTGGGCACAAGGAGTGGGGAGGGCGGATTGGGGTGGGGGGATCTCCCAGTCGGTTTGTTTCACATCTCTATAATTAAAAGTCTTGTCTTGAGCACTTCCTGTCTGCGCTGTATATTGATTTTAGAAAAAACGCTACCCTGTATCGCTGTTTGTTTCCATCGATGAAAAATAAAAAAGTTATGAGTGTTTAAAAAAACCTTGAGATCAGTTGATTGGTCCTCTCACCTGTCAATCACCATGATGAAGGTAACGCCCATCCCGGAGAGGGCAGGATGTGAGTCAGTCACTCTGCAAGATCGCGAGGGAGAGGCCATGACTGTCATTGTAAGCTGTGAAACTACTGAACTGTGAGTCTGCAATGTACTTGCAATAAATGATCTGTTAGCTCTTAATGACAATACCATGAATTGTTTGGCCTGCTGCCCTGCCTGTGCTTGAAACTGCAATGCTTTATTAGGTCCGACTGTGTTTCGAAGGAATAAATGCTTTATTTAGTCCGACTATGTTTACTCCAAAAGTCGTGCTCATTTTGTGACTTCCACTTAGTGGACAGGTCGCGCTGATTGCGTAATTTCCGGTAAGTGCAGCGGTCACGCTGATTGCAGAAGTGCCGTTGACTGCGGAAGCCCCACACTGGAGAGGCTGCGCTCAGCCGTGTGAGTAAATTCAAGAAAGTTTACTCTCATATATATGGTGTGTGAGTCAGTGTGAATGTGTATGTGAGTGTGTGAGTGTGTATGTATTGTATGTGTGTGTATGTGTGTGTGTGAGTGTGTGTGTGTGTGTGAGTGTGAGTGTGTGTGTGTGTGTGTGTGTGTGTGTGTGTGAGTGTGTGTGTGTGTGTGTGTGTGAGGTGGAGGGTTTGTGTGTGTGTGTGTGTGTGTGTGTGTGTGTGTGTGTGTGTGTGTGTGTGTGTGTGTGTGTGTGTGTGTGTGTGTGTGTGTGTGTGTGTGTTGGAATTGGTGGAGAGGTGGAATATTGCGTTGGGGGAGCAGCCCTCCAGTGTGACGCTGGGACGCAACAGGTCCCACATAGTCTAGTTTAATGCTATATTTCAAAAGTTATTCATGGTTAAATCAATCAATCTTATTTCCTGGTCTAAATAAAAGGGAAAATGTATTTTGTTCATTTTTGACCAATTCCTGGGAATTTCATGATTTTTCAATTTGGGACATGCTACACACACATGGGACAATTTTAACCAAATTCAACAGATGCAAATGTATGGAATTTGCTGTGTCGTTGGTGGTAAGTTCAACATTAAGTAGAAACAAAGAAGTGTCAAAAGAAGAGTCCTGACTCGATCATCTATGCATGTTCTCCGGTGATGCTCCCTGACCTGCTGAGTTAGTCCAGCACTTTGTGACCTCCAGGTCAACTTTCCTTCTGATAATGAGCAACAAAGAGGTTTCACACACACTGTCTCCAAGCTATAGTCTTGTAGATGGACTCAAAATGCTGGAGTAACTCAGCGAGTCAGGCAGCTTGAATGAAGAAAAGGAATAGGTGGTGTTTCGGATCGAGACCCTTCTTTAGACTTCAGAATTCAGTCTGAAGAAGGCTCGACCCGAAACATCACCTATTCCTTCTCTCCGGAGATGCTGCCTGTCCCGCTGAGTTAAGGGCCTGTCCCACTGTACGAGGTAATTCAAGAGTTCTCCCGAGTTTTCCCCTGATTCGAACTCGGAGAATGTCCGTAGCGGGTCCGTAGGAGTTCGTGGATGTCTCGTAACAGCTCGTGCGAGTAAAAAGTAAAACATTTTTTCATCACGGGTATTTTTTTACTCGTGGACATTTTTCACAGTGTTGAAAAAACGTCACAAGTTTACCGGATTTCCCGAGTACCTACCGCTAGCATTACGAGCCGCTACGGGACATCCGCGAACTCCTACGCACCCGCTACGGACGTTCTCCGAGTTCGAATCAGGGGAATACACGGGAGAACTCTTGAATTACCTCGTCCAGTGGGACAGGCCCGTCACTCCAGCATTTTGTGTCTATCTTCAGTGTAAACCGGCATCTGCAGTTCCTACCTACACATATAGTCCTTGTATTTTTCTTTAATACAATGCAACCTTTCTTTAATTTTATGTGCATTTTCTAATATTCATTTCACACTAGGTGTGTCCATTGTCAACCACAGTACCCATCGAGCAGGAGGCAAGGTTGACTGTATATCTGGTCATAAAACCAACAGTCATTATACAAAAAAAAAACAATAGAAAATGGGGTCTACTGAAAGGGCAGAACATGATGGATGGTACCTAACACCAGTTTATCCCGGGAAAAGCAAGATTTTTTTTTCTGCAAGAATATAAAGCTTTGAAGATGGCTAAATGCAAATCACATGTAGATCACCTTAGTCCTGCACAAGATGTGGACAGTGTCAGAATTTCTTATTAATCCATAATTACCCCTAAACTGTGAAGTAATTTCATCAACCTCGCTGATCGGTCTGGGGTCGTACATGACTACTTCGGGTAAGTACGCCAGAATTCCTCTCTTGAAATATTTTAGCGAGCCAGATGGATTTTACGTCAATCTGTCCATTTCACAGCCACAGTTACTGAGATTAGCTTCTTATTTAAAAAATACAGTTAATTTAATTACTTAAATTTAATCTCCCCAGGTGCCATGGTGGGGCTTGAACCCAAGTGACTTGTTCAATGGTTCACTGCTAATCCAGTCATTTAACCACCACACCACTGAACCAAATTGGATTGATCATGACCGATTTTCTTAATGTCTTCGTAATTTCTCACTGACATTTCCAGTGCTTTTGAGCTCTCAATCCACTCATCCACTCCTTTCAGGGACCCAAGCAGTCCTTCCAGGTCCGACAGAGCTTCACCTGCACCTCCTCCAACCTCATCTACTGCATCCGTTGCTCCAGATGCCAGATGATCTATATCGGTGAGACCAAGCGGAGGCTTGGCGATCGCTTCGCCGAACACCTCCGCTCGGTCCGCAATAACCAACCCGACCTCCCGGTGGCTCAGCACTTCAACTCCCCCTCCCATTCCACATCCGACCTCTCGGTCCTGGGCCTCCTCCACGGCCAGAGTGAGCAACACCGCAAGCTGGAGGAACAGCACCTCATATTCCGCTTGGGGAGTCTGCATCCTTTGGGCTTGAATATTGAATTTTCTCAATTCTGTTAACCCTTGCTGTCTCCTCCCCTTCCCACCTCTCCCTCAGCCCTCGGGCCCTGGCATTCCCTCTATCTCTATCTCCCTCCCCCACCCCAGTCGCACCAGCTTCTCATTTTCACACCACAAACAGCTTACAATGGCTTGTTCCCTTTATCACCGATACTTTTTTGCATATCTTTCACTCATTGTTCCTTATCTCTCCACATCACCGTCTATATCTCTCGTTTCCCTGATCCCTGACCAGTCTGAAGAAGGGTCTCGACCCGAAACGTCGCCTATCTCCTTCGCTCCTTAGATGCTGCTGCACCCGCTGAGTTTCTCCAGCTTTTTGTGTACCCACTCATCTTCATGATTGATTTACAACTATTTTGCTTTGCCTTTGGAGAGTTTGATTCGGGTTTGCACATTAGAGTTCCTCTCGTGGTAAAGACGCCTGGAGCTAACATTATCCAAGGTACTGGGTTGACACTTGCAAAATTACACAACTGACATGCAAAGCCCTCATATTACATCCAATTCAGTCGCAGCGTCAGGTTGTAAAAATTCCAAACATTGTTTCGGTTCCCTGTCAGCTATATAAAGCGCACTTTGGGCCACATTTGGAATATTGTGTGCAATAAATCGGTATGATTGTGGAGTCATGCTCGGAGGTGGTATTATTAATATCCAACAGTTCCAGTGATCTGATTTAATGCACACTGCTATAGCAACAGAGTTAAATGGTGCCTTGTGCTAATGGCTGTTTCCTTCCTGTTTGCTCGCCTAGATCTGCTTCACTGTAGTTCATCCAAGATTAACCTTCCAATGACATTCTCACTTCCTATCCAGTTACATATTTTCGGAAAGGTAGACAGGTAATTGTGCGGTTCACCTTTGCAACCTTTGATCATTGGAGATTGCCGATCATCGTACCATTGATATCGTTACAGCACTAAAGAGGCTGTTTGGCCCATTTTGTCCCTGCTATCTCTCTACCAGAACAATGCACGAGTTCCACCTTCTCTGTGGTCTTGGAATTTTTTCCTCACCGTATGTTCACAGAATTCCCGCTGGAAGGCTGCTTCCACCACATCTGTGGACAGTGTGCTCCAGATACCAATCACCTGCTGTGTGAGAAGATATTTCCTCAAGCCACTCTTAATTCTCTTCTCTTTACACGTGCAATTCCTGGCATACAACTTTCTCCACGAAAGCGAACAGCTTTCCATCTACCCAGACCCCTCATCAATGTATGTAGTTCTATTAAATCTCCTCTCAGCTCTCTCTTCAAAGAAAATTGATACAAATCTTTAGACTTTAGAGAACACAGCGTGGAAATGGGCCCTTCGGCCCATGACAACAGAGCTATCACCCCATTCACTAGCACTCTCCTACATTCTAGGGGCAATTTACAATTTTACCAAAGCCAACTGGACTACAAACCTACATGAGTGTGGAGTGTGGAAGGAAACCAGAGCAACCAGAGAAAACCCACGCTGTCGCAGAGAGAACGAACAAACTCCACAAAGACAGCACCTACAGTCAAGATCAAACCCGGATCTCTGGCACTGTAAGGCAGCAGGTCTACTGCTACGCCACTGGGCTGCCCGTTCCAATTAATTCTTGGAACTCATCCCAAGAATCATCCTCATTCTGGTAAATTTCCTCCGGATCCTCTCTAGTACCTCCACATCCTTCCTATAATGTTTGTGTTTAACCAGAATTAAACACAAACAACCAGCAGAGGTGGGACCACTGTGTCACAAATATTTAACACAACTTCTCTACTTTTATACACTATGGTAGTGATAGGATCACTCCAAGACACAAGGTGGACATTTGCAAAACTAAACATTCAAAGCCCTCACATTGCATCCAATTCTATTGCAAATCTCAGCAGAATTTAATTTATTTAATTAGAATAGTTCCTAACCTAGTTTTGGTCAGGATTAGGCTAAGGTTTAGTTTTGGTATTGTCATGTGCACTGAGGTACAGTGAAAAACTTAGTTTTGCATGCTATCCAAACAAATTGCATAACACTATACACATATACAATCACGGCAAACTGAAGTACAATAGATAGAGCAAAGGGGAAGATACAGAGTGCAGAATACAGTTCTCAGCATGGTAGTGTATTAGTTCCTCAGACAATGTCCACAATGAGGTGGAGGTGAATCGGGGAGTACCCCAGCTAATGGAAGGACTGTTCAGAAGCCTGATAATGGAGGGGAAGTAACTATTTCAGTGTCTGGCGGTGCACACTTTCAACCTTCTGTACCTTCTGCCAGGCAGGAGCAGGGAGAAGAAGGATTGAGTGAAGTGGGCCAGGTTCTGCCACATCTGATTCATCCATGTCCTCACCAGCACACCTTAACCCGCTGTCTGCCGCTTCACGATTCTTACTCTGATTTTCAATTCCTGAAGTGGACCTCCCTTTGTGCTCAAAGATACACACAGCAAGCATGAGTACCTGTGGGTCATGGAAGCATCTCTGGAGAGAAGGAATAGGCGATCTTTTGGGTTGACGCCCTTCTTCAGACTGGGTCATGGAGGGGGACACTTGATGTTCCTCATTGCCCGCTCTGTGCTCATTCGGCCTGCAGTCTGAGACCTCTGTAGATCTAAACAATCATTCCATCCTCAGCTGCCATACCTTCTGCAACCAAAGGCTGAAGACTCTGGAATCCTCCTCCCACCTCCCTCAAAATTCCATGTTAGTGAGGGTAATGGCACCTCTATCCCATTGCAAACATTGGGCTTCATCTATGGAACCAATGCACTACAGTGTGTCTAAAGGAACGGCAGATGCTGGTTTATACTGAAGATAAGACCAAGTGCAGACCCGTCGGGTCTGTTCCCCCATCGGTGTGGTCCCCCAACTCAAGATTCGACCACTCACCCGTTCCCCCAAAGCAACTGAAGCCATTCCCAGACGTAAGATTCCAGCACTCTCCTGCCTCCCTCAGCAGTGGACTTAAAAAAAAATTCCAATGGCACTTCCCCAGCCTTCTGCAACAGTTCCAATTGCAATACCAATTGGCCCTCCCTCTCCCGTTGAAATATCCCATTGAGGTGAAATTCAGAGTGTTCCTGCCTTGCAACTTTGTATCGATGTGTGTTGGAAGCTGGGTGGAAGGATTTTAACAGTAAAAATCTTGTTAAAGTTGGCATTTTTAAAGCTTTAATCGCGAATAACCGGAAATATAGGTGGAAATGCGATGTGAAGATGTTTATCGCCACCACAGGGAAAATGTGAGTAGGGTGTGTGAAAATGGGAAGGCTGTGGCCTAGCGATTGGAATAAGATAGGAATTAACCTGATTTACACAGAGACACGTTTAGAATAGAATAGATATATATATGTATGTGTATATATATATATATATATATATATATATATATATATATATATATATATATATATTTCTATCTATCTATATATATCTATATATATATATATATATATATATATATATATAGATAGATAGATAGATAGATAGATAGATAGATAGATAGACAGATAGATAGAGAGAGAGAGAGAGAGAGAGAGAGAGAGAGAGAGAGAGAGAGAGAGAGAGAGAGAGAGAGAAAGAGAGAGAGAGAGAGCGAGAGCGAGAAAAATAGATAGAGAGAGAGATAGAGAGAGGTAGAGAGAGGTAGAGAGATGGAGAGAGAGGTAGAGAGATAGATAGAGAGATAGATAGAGAGATAGATAGGGAGAGAGAGAGATGGAGAGGGAGAGATGGAGAGAGGGAGAGAGGGAGAGATGGATAGCGGGAGAGAGGGAGAGATGGATAGATGGATAGATATATAGATAAATAGATAGATAGATATAGAGATAGGGAGATAGATAGTGATAGATAGATAGATAGATAGATATAGAGATAGATAGATAGATAGATAGAGAGATAGAGAGATAGATAGAGAGATAGATAGAGAGATAGATAGATAGATAGATAGATAGATAGATAGATAGATAGATAGATAGATAGATAGATACATACATACATACATACATACATACATACATACAAAATGCTGGAGTAACTGAGCTGGTCAGGCAGCATCTCTGGAGAAAAGGAATAGGTGATGTCTCGGGGCAGAACTCAAACTGGCTGAAGAAGGGTTCTGATCCAAAACGTCACCTATTAATCCTTTTCTCCAGAGACGCTGCCTGACCCGCTATTCCAGCATTTTATGTCTATCGTTGATGCATTAAAATGCTAATATTCTGTACTCTGTTTCTTCCCCTTTGCTCTTTCTGTTGTACTTCAGATTGGAGTGATTGTATGTATGTATAGAATGTCATTTGTTTAGAAAAGCACTACTTTGAAAATGTAGCACTACTGAAAAACAAAGCATGCAAAACAAAGCTTTTCACTGTACCTCGGTACACATGACAATACCAAGACCAAACTTTGATCCTAATCCTTGGGCAGAATATTTTAAGAGTTCAGCTGCCATCCTCAAAATCTCCCCCTTTTCTCACCCTTTAAGGCGCTCTGATGAACCTCCACAGCTCCGGCAACCCATCAGACCTCACGAGACGATGCTCCCCCCCCGATCAGCTCAGAACGTTTCACTGCAACGAAGACACTGTTTGAAAGTACTGTACCTAATTACAAGTTGTCAGTGTTTGAAGACTCTCGCTGGCTGTTGAAGGATTCGTCAATTGAGGAGAGGCCACATCTGACGCTGTTATTGTTCCAGTGAGTGCGGATGTGCCCCGTCAAATGATGAGATATTCCGTTCATGGTCTTCGGTTGCAGCTTCCGCAGAATCCGTACAATGGGCCGCAGTGTTCGTCTTGGTAAAATCAAGAGCGGCTGTTTCATCTGTAGAATCTGTTTCATCTGTAGAACCTGTGCCTAAACAGCCATTTCGCAGCTGCTGGATCTGTGGTGCCCATAAACACTGTCAGCTCCTCTACTGTTGTCCCTAACCGGCAATCCTCGGGGGATCCAGGAAATGAAATCTGCTGACTGATTTCACCAGACGGTATGCAAAAACGATGAACTTCACTGCACCTAGACGCATGTTTACACAACCCAAAGATGCGTGGGTTTGTGGGGTAATTAGTTACTGTCAATAGCCCCCAGTGTGCAGGGAGTGGATGAGAAAGAACAAGTGTGAACGGGCGATCAATAGTCGGTGTAGAATTGGTGTGTCCATGCTGTATCTTTTAATCAATCGCCCAATCAGTCAGTTAAGATGGAAGGTGAATAGTCAGTGGGATGAAGGGCGTCGTGCTTCCATGGCAAGGTCTTGAAATGGGGTGGGAGTGATTGTATGTATGTTTAGAATGTCAATCTTCGCGTGGTCCGCCCCAGTTTCGACGAATGCAATCAACCCGGCGTGCACAATCAAATAAGATCAGATGGAACAAGTTGTCCTACAACTTTTGGCTGTGCACACCATACGCAAGAAGAAGGAAGTGTTGAAGTACCCAATTTCATCCATAACTTAGCACCTGAAGCTCCCCGCCTCGCCTGATCTGCATACATATTTGATGATCGTACATTAATTATAACTTCCCCGCAATGTGACATTTTTTTCTGATAGCTGCTAGTGACTATCCATTCACTACAATGCCACACGCAATGAGATGCAGCTGTGTAGATGAGGGTTTTCCAGTATTGATCAGCAATGATCCACTTGCACTAAATGTAGTCAAAACTATCTGGCATACACAATATATATAAATATACCAGCAGATGTTATGTGAATACATATTTACTGAACAAACATCTCACTGTTAGTAACTAAGGAAGTAAAGCAATAACCATTGCATTTGGTACTTTTTGTTTTTCCATTTGGTCGTGATCTAGTGATCAAGAAGTCTTATTCCCCATAAAAGGCTATTATCAGGTTTTTAATTCACCAACCGTGTTTATGTAGTTAGTAACAGTTATGTAGTTAGGGCAGCACAGTGGTGCACAGGTAGAGTTGTTGCCTTACAGCGCCAGACACATGGGTTTGAACCTGACCTCGGGTGTTGTCTGTACGGAGTTTGTACGTTCTCCCCGTGACAACGTGGGTTTACTCTGGGTGCCCTGGTTTCCTCCCACACAAAGATGTGCAGGTTTGTAGGTTAATTGGCTTTTGTAAATTGTCCCAATTGTGTAGGATCGAACTAGTGTATGGGTGATCGCTGGTCGGCACGGACTCGGTGGGCCAAAGGGTCTGTTTCCACGCTGTATCTCTAAACTAAATTAAACTGAACTAACATGAGCCGTGTGGCTAATGCATTGACTGTACTACTGCAAGGAGAACATAAAACGCTGGGAGTACACTGTAGGTCAGGCAACATCTACGGAGAGTGTGCAAAACAACTCTTGTGGAAAGAAAGAGTTAATGTTTCAGGTTATTGAGATTTCATTTCTGGTGAGAAATATTTTCTCCCCCTCTCCCTCTCTCTACCCCTCCCTCTCCAGACTGTATTTTGGTTACAATTCTAACGCCATTTCCACTCCACAGTTTGGAGGGCAGTTGTCGCGATTGTATCGTTGTTCATGATGCTCCACAGACCCCAAACTATTCCTTTGACCAGAACAAAGAGATTGATGGTCAGTAAGTGCTGACAATGTAGACAAAAGAAACCCCACTTCCTCTGCGTTTAATGAAATACTCTTCCCAATGAGGGAGAGTTGCAGAAAAGCTTGTACACAACGCAGCATTCAACACTGGGGGCAGTTCTCACACAATGCCCAATGGGGTCTTCCCTTTGTGGCTTTCCAATAGAAACATTGCAAAATATTTCACAGGAGAGACATGGACAGAAGGCAAGCTTGTTCATGGGAGTTAAGAGATGCATGGAGCCTTGATTCATGGAGCTCAGCATTCAGGATAATGGACCATTCGGGGCATGTGTTATTTAATTGCATAGCATAGACCCTGAAGGGCAAGGGGCCTCTAGAAGGTCACCTGTCCAATTAACCAGGACAAGGACAGGAAATGCTAGGACAAGGACAGGAAATGCTTTGCAATACAATTTGCACGACCCCCAACAGGTCACCCAATTATCTGGAGATGCACCAAAGGAGCTGGAGTAACTCAGCAGGTCAGGCAGCATCTCTGGAGAACGTGGGTAAGCGACGTTTCGGGTCGAGACCCTTTTTGTGTCTACAATTATCTGGAGATATCTTGTCAATCCTTCATTACTATTAGGTGAAAGTCTTGGATCACCCTGTCTTATGGCCACTGCACAGAATCCTTCAGCAACTGGACAACATGATCAGTCTGTAAATGGCTCGATTGTAACCATGTATTGTCTTTCTGCTGGCTGGATAGCACGCAACAAAAGCTTCTCACTGCACCTCGATACACGTGACAATAATAAACTAAACTAAACTTAAAAAAACAGCACAAGGAAACACCGCGTCTCCATTGTCTTGAGGGAAAATTAAGAATGCTGCCCTTGCTAGTTGATGCCCATATCGAACCTTAAGAAACCTCTGAATGCATTGGCTCTGAAAGCCTTGTTGTTCCAATACTAAGCTTACAGTTCTCTAAATGGTTTAGATTACATTGCATTGGTTATTATTATTTTCACGTGTTGCAAGATAGAGTGAAAAGCTTTATTTGCGTGCTATCCAGCCAATTCAAAACGTACTATACCGGAGCACAATTAAGCAAGAAAAAAAGATACAGAGGGTGAAGTCACTCGCTGTGGAACATGGATAGGTGATGCTTCGGGACAGGATCAGACTGATTGCGTCAGAATCAGTCTGAAGAAGGGTCCCGACCCAAAATGTCACTTGTGCATGTTCTCCAGAGATGCTGCCTGATCTGCTTTTTTTTTAAAGAGATGCAGCATTGAAGCATGCCCTTTGCCCACCGAGTCCGCGCCAACTAGCGATCCCCGTACACTAGCCCACTCCTACACACTTGGAACAATTTTCAATTTTTACCAAAGCCAATTGACATACCTGTAACAATTAACAAACCTGGAAGTCTTTGGGGAGTGGGAGGAAATCGGAGCGGTCGCAAGCAGAGCGTATAAACTCTGCACACACAGTGGTCTGCAGAGGCCAGGATCGAACCCAGATCTAGGGCACTGCACCACCGTGCAGCTAAGTTACTCCCGCACTTTGTGTCTTTTTTCTGTAAACCAGCACTTGCAGTTCTTTGTTTTTTCGACAATTAAGTACAGCAGGCAGTGCACAGAAGAAAAAAAAACATCAGGTTGCAGAATATAGAGTTGCAGTGTTACAGGGAAAGCAGAGATTAAAATAAGTGTAAGGTTCACAGTGAAGTGGCTTGTTAAATAACTGGCTTGGATCAGTATGGCATAAAATAACACTGCAAACTCATAATAATATTATTCTACTTCACAATAGAATTTTCAGGCAGTTTTGTGTTTAAGGTGTATATTATCTACTTTGATAAATGGGGATTACTAATTGAATTAGTTGATGCTCAGTATTCAAGGGTGCAGTAAAATTATTTGTCCACTTGATGTCACCCTATAAAGTGTTGTTAGCAGACATCTGCATTCAGCTGACTAAAAGCCCTGTCCCACGGTACGAGTTCATTCCAAGAGTTCTCCCGAGTTTGCCCTGATTTGCTCGGAGATTTACGGTAATGGCCGCTCGTCGGTACTCGGGGCTCTCGTGGACATTTTTCAACGTGTTGAAAAATCTTCACGAGTCTTCCCGTGCTTACCTGCCATTAGCGACTCTTCCCAAGTACCTGCCGTTAGCGTTACGAGCCGCTAAGAGACGTCCCCGAGCTCCGAAGTACCCGCTACGCTCATTCTCCGTGCTTACCACGAGTTTGATTTTTTTTTAAACTCGGGAGAGCTCTTGGAATGAACTTGTACCGTGGGACAGGGCTGTAAACGGCCGACTTCAAGGGCTTTTCACAAATCATGACTTGTGCTCCCTTGACCAGAATAGAAAATGGAAACACTTCTGATTGAACAGGAATAATATTCTTACAGACACAAAGTGCTGGAGTAACTCAGCGGGACATGCAGCATTGCAGGAGAGAAGGAATGGGTGACGTTTCGGCTCGAGACCCACCTTCAGACATCTCTCGACCTGAAACGTCACCCATTCCTTCTCTCCAGAGAAGCTGCCTGAACCCGCGGAGTTACTCCAGCATTTTGTGTCCACCTTCGGTTTAAACCAGCATCTGCAGTTCTTTCCTGCACAATAATGGTCTTATCCTGGGTTGGATTTTATATTTGCTTAATCTTTGGTCTGCTGAGGCAGGAGCATTATTGCTTGAGCAGGTTGTTCCTGGATTATGGTTCAAGGCAGTAACATGTCACAGGACTGAGGAGATTGTGTGAGAAACAGCCTGGAAGAAAAGCTGTTTGTTTTATTGAGGTGTACAAACTAAATTACAGTAGGCGCACTCTTTCGCTTCAGCTCAATTCTCATAACTGGGTTGCGATGGATCGTAATAAATGTGCGGTACGAAACAACTTGTAGTGGAGTAGGAACAGAGGTAGCGGTTCGATTACTCCCAGCCAGTCTGTGCCAGCATTCGTGTCTCGTTTACACAGTAGCACAGCTGGTGGAGCTGCTGCTTCACAGCTCCACTCACCTTGGCTTCATCCTGACCTCCGGTACTGTCTGTGTGGAGCCTCTCCCCAGGGCGACAAGGGTACCCCCACCCCCGCAACAGGCCTGTGACTTTCAGTCTGAAGAAGGTGCTCGACCCGAAACATCACCCATTCCAACTCTCTCCAGAGATGCTGCCCAAAGATCCTAGAGCGAGCAAGATAGACCACTCGACGAAAAAGACGTGGTACGGTCATGGCCCCATTTCCGTAACCGGCTTCCGTCTCCGCACCAAAGATCCCGTAGCGGAGCGAAGATAACTAGTGCGGAGACGGAAGCCGGTTAAGGAAACATCCTCGTAAAAATCAAAGTTCTTTGGTAAAAATCTTCTCATTTTCAGAATTATAATTTATTAACACAAACTGTCCCCCCACAATGTTGATTACACTGCGGGTCGGGTCGGGTTACTGAAATGGATGAAAAAAAGGCCCACGTTCCGCTCCGTTGCGTACTACACGTCAGCCCATTGCATTTAGCAGGAGTGGTCTATCTTGCTTCGCTATAGGATCTTTGATGCTGCCTGTCCCGCTGAGTTACTCCAGCTTTTTGTGTTTACCTCAAAAGGTGTGCGTGTTGCGGGTTAATGGGCCATTGTAAATTGTCTCTGATGTGGCGGTGAGCGGTAGAATCTGGGCGTGTGCTTATAAGAAAGTGCAGAGATGTCTCCAAATTCAGGGACACTTTCCTCCCAGCTGTTGTCATCCAACGGAACCATCCTCTCATGAACTAGAGAGGGGTCTTGACCTGCCATCTACCTCATTGGAGACCCTCGGACTATCTTTAATCAAACTTTACTGGACTTTATCTTGCACTAAGTGTTCCACCCTTTATCCTGTATCTGTACGCTGTGCACAGCTTCATTGTAATTATGGTCTTTTCTCTTACTGGACAGCACTGTACCTCGGTACACGTGTCAATAATAGACTAAACTAAACTAGAATAAAATGGGGTTCGTAAAGATCTAATGCAAATGGCTACTTGATTGTCAGCATGGGCTTGATGGGCTGAAGGGCCTGTTTCCCTGCAGTTTGATTCAGTGCCTCTATTGGCCAGCATTGGCTCCAATTGTCCATATTACCCCAAGAGAGAAACAAATCCCAAACATGAACATTTATTGTTGATGTTACGTTGTGTGTGTGCGTATGTGTGTGTACGTGTTGGTAGGAGTGGGGAGGTTGATGTGAATTCGATTGGGCAGAGTTCCACTTAACACACGCTAAAATTTCCTGCCTATGGCCACAGTTAAAATGGTTACGAATCCCATACTGTGACCCATTATTGGGCATGTTTTCTTGAACTAATTGACCATGCCTATTTCATGGTCTCCATTGTTAACATGGACATGCTTTACAACAGCAGGATAAGAGAAATCATGAGCCTACTCAGTTCTGCAGGGTGAACAAGACAGAACTGAACAATCGGATGCTGAAGATAGACAGATGCTGGAGTAACTCAGCGGATCAAGCAGCATCTATGGAGAAATGGAATAGGTGATGTTTTGGGTTGAGATCCTTATTCAGACGGAAGATCTGATCTCGGCTGAGGGCAGCACAGTGGACCTGTTAGCTCACAGCTCCAGGTTCAACCCTGATGTCCAACCCTGATGTTCTCCCCATGAACACGTCGGTTTCCTCCAGGTGCTCTGGTCTTCGTCCCGCATCCCAACATGGGTTGGAAGGTTAAATGGCTACGGCAAGTCGCCCATAGTCTGTTAGTGAATTGTGGAGCATGGGAGAAGTTGATGTCGAATGCCAGGAGAGTAGATGGTCGGGAAAATTAGCGGGAGAATGGAATTGCTCGATGAGCCAGCACAGATTCAATGAATATGAAGAAGGGTCTCGACCTGAGATGCTGCCTGACCCGCTGAGTTACACCAGCATTTTGTATCTATCTTCGGTGTAAACCAGCATCTGCAGTTCCTTCCTGCAAGGATTCAACGATTCTCCTTCTCTGCTGTAAGGAGATACAGAAAAAGTGCTGTGGTAAAAGGTGGAAAATACCATGTACAAAAATTGTCATGAGGTTAATATGTAGGGGTCAACCATATGTCTGTTCAGATACAATGGGTTTTGGGGTTATCGGCGCAGAGTTGTACAGTTGTCACTGCGTGACGGAGGAGCAGTGCTAGATCTCTGCCGATGGTAAACTAAGTGATTGCGTTCCTCTCCGTTTTGCAAATGTAAAGCAGATGTACGAATGAATAGGGCCACATCAAAACAACACATCGACAATCTTGGCAGGACGCCAAGGTTTTCCCATTTATTCTCCAGCTGAATGTTGCTGGTTATGTTACCTTTACCAGCAGACGAGTTAAAATAAGATAGATGTTAAATCTCTGCAATGCTAAGTAAATGGTGAGACATGACCAGTCCATGAATGGATTGGGTTAGTTTACCATCTATTTGTTTGTAGGTCAGCATCTCCAACACTGGGGTACGGTTACTCTCTGACTATTCCATAGAGTAGGTTGCACCATTCAAGAAGGTCTGAAGAAGGGTTTTTTGGCCCGAAACGTCGCCTATCTCCTTCGCTCCATAGATGCTGCTGCACCCGCTGAGTTTCTCCAGCATTTTGTGTACCCTACACCATTCACCTGCTGGTCACCAGGCTCCTGAAACAGGCACCCTATTGTTGGACCAGATAGCCAGGTGGGCAGAGAATAAATATGTAGGTGTTGCCTTTTCATACCTCTAGTTTCTCTCGCCCCCGACTCTCAGTCTCAGGAAGGGTCTTGACCCGAAACGCCACCTATTCCTTTTCTCCGCAGATGCGGCCTGACCCGCTGAGTTACTCCAGCACTTTGTGTCTATCTTTGGACAGGGAATCACGCAACATCCTCACGGACTCTGCAGTATCTCTGGTCCATGAGTGCCCAGTGTGGAGAAGGAGCATTCATGATGGTGTTGAGAACCTGTTGCAGATGGAGCACACACACCAAGTGATGGGAACAAAGAGGGCACCACCCCTTGCCCGTCCCCACCAGCCCTCCATGCGGAAGGACTTTGCAGTTTCACTATTGGCCTCATTCGCCGCCTCAGAACCCACTGAACTGGAGTGGAAGCAAGTCATACAGCGTCAGGGACCCGGATGCAATCCCGACTAGGGGTGATGTCTGTACGGAGTTTGCATGTTCTCCGTGTGGTTTTTCCCTCGGTCGTCCGGTTTCCTCCTCCATTCCAAAGTGGTGTAAACCAGCATCTGCAGTTCCTCCCTTGCTGCACAGTGTAAACATTCACATTGTTGTTACTAAAGGGGCCGTCCCACTGTACGAGTTCATCCAAGAGCTCTCCCGAGTTTCCCCTGATTCGAACTCGCAGATTTACGGTGATGGCCGCTCGTGGGTACTCGGGGCTCTCGTGGACATTTTTCAACATGTTGAAAAATCTTCACGAGTCTTCACGAGCTTACCGCGTTTCCCGAGTACCTGCCGTTAGCGTTACGAGCCGCCAAGAGACGTCCCGAGCTCCGACGTACCCGCGACGTACATTCTACGTGCTTGCCACGAGTTTGATTTTTTTTTTAACTCGGGAGAGCTCTTGAATTACCTCGTACAGTGGGACAGGCCCTAACGTAGTCCGACCTTGATCCTAAAGTGGTTTGGAGACACACTGCCCACCTTTGCTTCAAATGTAAAAATGTGCCATCTTCATCTACCAGGGTGTTCAGGGAGGCACCAGGGTGGAATTTGGAGTTCAGCTTTCTGAACTTTTAAGTTCAGCTTTCTGAACTCTATAAAATTGCCTATCACAGCTAAAAGTCCGCTCCTGCAAAGTAGCCTTTATTCCAAGCCATATTGACAGTGCTTGAAGCAAGAATGCTCCACGGCCAGGCATCTCAATAATCCTACTGTCAGACCTGAAGCTGTGCCAAATAGATTGTCGTTCATGTGGATTCTATTAAATGTGAAAGTCACTGATGCTCAACAATGATAGTTATGTCTGACACCCCCCCCCCCCCTCCCCCCTCCCTCTGGTTATGTTCAAGGCAACTGGAGAATTAGACAGCCTATCAAAAGAAAACTTTTGAGTTAAAATGTATGTTAGTTTTGAGCCAAGTCCCTGAATATTTAACCGTTGGTCTATTAAAAGGAGAAAGTGACAAAAACAACCCTTGAACAAGAAAAGAAGACACTATTTCAGAGAATAGGCACAAAATGCTGGAGTAACTCAGCGGGACAGGCAGCGTCTCTGGAGAGAAGGAATGGGTGACGTTTCGGGTCCAGACCCTTCTTCAGTGTATCAACCCGAAACGTCACCCATCCCATCTCTCTATTCCCTGCAAAGTATTAGGTGCGGGAGAGTGGGCTGCAAGTTCCACTGGAATGGATCAGAAGAGATGGAGAGGAAGAGGCTGAGGGAAGGGAATTCCAGAATTAGAGCTGAGCCGTCAATGGAAAAGGGATGGAAACTGAGGTTGCTCGTCTAGAATTTCTATGGCACAGATCCTGATTTTTTTTTTTTTTCGCCAATGGTATTCCAGGTGGGGACTTGGCACAGAACTAAAGAGATTCATTCTCCTAAGGCAATCTCACACAAGCATCAGCCAGCCCTGAGTCCTGAGCTCAGTTACAAGGGAAATGCTCAGATCACCGAGGGATGAAAAAACAGTGCAGAGCTAAAGGCCTTGATTTGATTTTAAAGATATTCAAAAATATTATCTTAGCTGTCTCGCAGAGATTATTTTGTGGCTTGCACAGTTCACGTAGTGACCCAGCATATGTGATATGGACCATTTTCCACTGGCTTAGATTATAAAGTCGACATTTATATGGCTGGACTTGCAAAGGTTTCCTCCAGATGCTCTTGGTTCCTCTCACATTCAAAAAGATGTGCAGGTGCGGTAGGTTAATTGGTCACCGTAAGTAAATTGCTCCTAGTGTGTAGGCCAGGGGTTGAATCTGGGATAAAATTGTGGTTACAAATAAATACTGGAATTAGAGTAGGATTGGTGTCGATAGACTCAATGGGCCTAAGGGCCTGTTTCCCTGCTTTAATTCTCTGTGACAATCTGGATCATTAAATAAATATCTACCCGCTACCCATTCAGTTAAAAGACCTTGCAGATTTCAGACAGGCAGAGTTTCAGGGAGTTTTAATCAACTTTCTCCCACGCTCCAAACACAAACAGGTCTGTAGGTTAATTGGCTTCCGTAACATTAGTAAATTGGTGTATGTGTGTGTGTGTGTGTGTGTGTGTGTGTGTGTGTGTGTGTGTGTGTGTGTGTGTGTGTGTGTGTGTGTGTGGTGTTTGTGTGTGTGTGAGTGTGTGAATGTGAGTGTGTGTGTGAGTGTGTGAGAGAGTGAGTGTGCATGCGTGTGAGTGTATGTGTGTGGATATGGTATTTGGATGTCTGTGAGTGAGTGTGTGTGTGTGTGGTGCGTGTGTGTGTGTGTGTGTGTGTGTGTGTGTGTGTGTGTGTGTGTGTGTGTGTGTGTGTGTGTGTGTGTGTGTGTGTGTGTGTGTGTGTGTGTGTGTGTGTGTGTGTGTGTGTTGGTTCAGGGGGATCACTGGTCGTCGCGGACTTGATGGGCTGAAGGGCCTGTTTCTGCGCTGTATCACTGAACTAAACTAAATTCCAGTAGCATATTAAAATACAATTACGAAGGTGATGAAATTCTGAATGTATCTGCCAACATCCGAGAAGGCCAGCGTCAAAGTGATGCTTCCCAACTTTTATGATATTTTATGACATATTCCCAAACAGCCCTCAGTGGTTTGTTGCCAAATTTATCTGCGGACAGATTGTTTCACTATTGAGACACAAAATGCTGGCGTACCTCAGCGGGACGGGTAGCATCTCTGGATAGGAATGGGTGACCTCTTCAGGGTCTCAACCTGAAACGTCGGCCATCCCTTCTATCCAGAGATGCTGCCTGTCCCGCTGAGGTACGCCAGCATTTTCGGTCGATCGTCGGTTTAAACCAGCATCTGCGGTTCCTGTCTTCACACTTGTTTCACTACTGAAATTAGTGAGAAATAGATTTTAGTCACATGATGCCCCACCTATTCTCTGATCTCAAAGTGCTTTACAATTATTGTCAATTTATACGTTGGCCTTGGACATTGAAATTAACGTCGAGCTGGAATATCTAATCTATTTTGATAAAGTTCAGGTGTACCTTCATTTTATTGGTACTATTTTTAGGCGGAAATGCTATCATAATTGCCGTCTAGAGATGATTTGTATGCATATATAAAACTTTTATCAAGCATTTATGGCTCAACTTTGCAATTATCCTCTACTTACGAGCTGCCTTTGGAAATGCCGCTGATCTGAGGGATGATAAACGGGTTGGCCCAGCATTTGGTGGCAGTGCCAAGCTGCCAAGCCCGGCTGCCAGCTGGACACGTACCTCCTGGGTGTGGGTCCTGAGCAACGACGCACGATCAAAGGGCAAACAAGGAACTGCAGATGTTGGTTTACAACAAACAAAACATGCACACAAAATGCTCGCGTGATTTAGAGGGTCAGGGGTAGGTGATCAAAGGCAGTGCCGGATGAGCTAAGGGGCAGCACAGTGGTGCAGCGGTAGAGTTGCTGCCTTCCAGCGCCGGTGACCCGAGTTCGATCCCGACTACAGGTGCTGTCTGTACGGAGTTTGTACGTTCTCCCCATGACCTGCGTGGGTTTTCTCCGAGATCTTCAGTTTCCACCAAAGGCGTACAGGTTTGTAGGGTAATTGGCTTGGTATAAGTGTAAACTGTCCCTCGCGCGTGTGGGACGGTGCGAATGTGCGGGGATCGCTGGTCGGTGCGGACTCGGTGGGCCGAAGGTATATGGAACGAGCTGCCAGAGGAGGTATTGTTTCAGAAGGAACTGCAGATGCTGGAAAATCGAAGGTAGACAAAAATGAGACCCATCGACCCGAAACGTCACCTATTCCTTTGCTCCATTTTTGTTGCCTCACCTGCTGAGTTTCTCCAGCATTTTTACACACCTGCCAGGAGGTATTTGAGGCACGTACTATAACGACATTTAAAATATATTTCTACAAGTACGTGGACAGGACGGTGCTTAGAGGGATATGGGACAAACGCAGGCAGGTGGGACCACTGCAGATGGGGCATTTTGGTTGGAATAGGCAAGTTGGGCCTGTGACTGATATTTCAGTTAATTTATTCAAACAACAACTGGGAATTCCATCTGGAGAAGTGTGACACATTGCCTGTTCTGAACTCAATTTTAAGGGAAGAGATTACTGGATGGCTGAGGAAAAGATTCATGGATGTGTTCAGATCCTCCTCGTGGAAATGCAACGCCTCTGTGGAATCCCTGGCCCTGATAGAATATAAGGATATCCCTTTAGATTAGAGATGAGGAGGATTTTGTTTAGCCAGTGGGTGATGAATGTGTGGAGTTATTGGCAAAGAAGGCTATGAAGGCCACGTCATTGCGTATTTTTAAAGTGGAGAGCGATAGGTTTTTAATACATCAAAGGGCATTAGGGCATCAAAGGTTGTGGGGAGAAGGCAGGAGAGTGGGGTTTGAGATGCAAAAATAGATCAGTCACGATTGAATGGCGGAGTAGTCTTGATGGGCTGAATGGCCTAATTCTGCTCCTATGACCTTGGTCTATGGAATTAAAAGCCTCCAGTCAATGTACAGGGAGCACAGAGGCTCTGCGTAGCGGGGAAGGAAAAGACCACCTTACCAACAAATTAGCCCTGCCACCTCCTTCCCATCTGTGGAGGTCAGTCATCTCAAGTGTGAAAGAACTGGAACATAAGCGAGTCAACCTCCATCCTGAGGAACCATCAGAATAGAAGAACAAGATTGGATCTGTGGAGGTGCAGCAAGGCCAGGAACCTACAGTAAATTGACGCATACCTCTGTGGTGAAAGAACAGGGGAATGTCCACAGCTCCATACGTTTGCAGAGCAAGTGAATAAAATTGAAAAAGACGTATGCACCAACTTTCTTTACGAGTCAAGGTGCAGAAGATAAGCTGGAACTGTGTACAACACTTGTTTGGCCACAGCTTGAGTAATGGTTATGGCTTGCTTGAGTCATGCTTATAGCTTTGTTCACCACATTGCAGGACAGGTATGACGGCACTGAAGTTACCAGGTCTGCAAATATTTGTGATCAGATTTTGATAGACAGTTGTTCTCTTGTTACAGATGAGGCTGGGGGACATCTTAACTGTGGGGCCTAGATAGTGCAACTAGGAAGGAACTATCTCCCTCAACAGAGGCTGCACAGTGGCACAGTGGTAGAGTTGTTTCAGAGTCCAGGCGACCATGTAACATCTCGTGTCTGAATGTACACCATTACATTAAATGCATTTACACTGAGATTTGTCCAAAGGATAGATGACGTTGAAGGACATTTGGACAGATACATGGACTGAGAGGTTGAGAGGCTTTTGGGCCAAATGCAGACAGATGGGACGAGGGGAGATGGCTATCTTGGTCAGCATGTACAAGTTGAGCTGAAAGGTCTGTTTCTGCGCTGTATGAATCTATGACTATGATAGAAATTAAGGTTTGCAAACCAATATCCTACACCTCCCAGAGGTTCTTAGTTCATTTCCTTCCTTATTGCAAAGCATTTTTCTACATGCAACAATTATTTTGCCCCCAGAATGATTGCAATATTTCAATTCCACACTATTAACGTTATTTCAAATCTGCCACGTGGGTTGGCAAATTCAGGGTAAAAGTTTCTTAAATTGCTATGTCCTTTTTTAATAGACACAACCTCATTGTAAAACCGTCCATCAATGCTCTGGCAGACTTCTGAGGAAGACTTGCCTTGGAAGATGTACTTTGATTGCACGCTAGACTCATGCATCTCAGATGTAGCTGGAGCTCAAATTACAAGGTCACGATTTCCTTGGCGAGATCGCCAGCTCCGAAATGAAGTGAGTTTGCTGCTCAATTTCAATCAATTCCTGCTACACTCGCAAGTCGTTGATCATGCTATGCTAAAGAATTCCAAATTTAGCCCAAGCTATCTTAACCTAGGGACACCTGTCAAATCTAATACTATGCATTAATATTATGCATTAATAGCTGATCTTAGGTTGCAGAAATTAGCTCAGCATGCAGGAATAGAACATTTAACACATAATATTTTGACATACTTTCGTTCGTCATTTAGCCATTAACTGGAAATAGAAATACATTCATCTTTCGTTAGTTTCTTCTGACTACCAACTTCCCCTTTTCAATCTGATTCTTTTACTATCTTAAAATTGTCAGAAATATCTTGTTATTGGACTTAACTGGACATTTTGCAGTAAAAAATGACTTGGTGTGGGCACGATGATTTATTGTCCATTTAATCCAGGAGCCACCTGCCTTCGGTTTTATTACCAGTGGCTTGTCATCTTGGCTGGTTTGACAGCGCAAAATGAAATAGGTTTAACAGCCATTTTCCTCATGATTTCTTGCTTGGAAGCAAGGAACTTATTAAGTAACTAAATGACCCACCCAGCAAGTGCATTGGACCCATTTTAATACAGCTGGGTTTGCCTTGTGATCGTAAGTGCAAAACTGCAAGCAATATCAATCTCACGAGGAGTGGGATGTTAGAGAAATATGTTTACGACGAGTAATCTTTGGGAAGGTTTTATGCGTATCTATATTTAGATAGATATAGGAATTTATTATATGGTAGCCGCTAAAATGAATTCAAAAATTAAATGCACAGAGCAGAACAGGTATTGAAGAGACATAGAAAATAGGTGCAGGAGTAGGCCACTTGTCCCTGCGAGCCAGCACCGCCATTCAATATGATCTTGGATGAGTACCCCGTTCCTGCTTTCTCCCCATATCCCTTCATTCCGTTAGCCCAAAGAGCTATATCTAACTCTCCCTTGAATACATCTAAAAAAGAAAATCTAAATGTGTTGGAAATCTGAAATAAAAACAACAGATGCATAATATAAAATTATTAAGGGATTGGACAGGCTAGATGCAGGAAACCAGTTCCCCATGTTGGGGGAGTCCAGAATCAGGGGCAACAGTTTAAGAATAAGGGGTAAGCCATTTAGTACTGAGGTGAAGAAAAACATTTTCACCCGGAGAGTTGTGAATTTGTGGAGTTCTCTGCCTCAGAGGACAGTGACGGCCGATTCACTGGATGTTCAAGAGAGAGTTAGATAGAGCTCTTAGGGCTAGCTGAATCAAGGGATATGGGGAGAAGGCAGGAACGGGGTACTGATTGTGGATGATCAGCCATGATCACATTGAATGGTGGTGCAGGCTCGAAAGGCTGAATGGCCTACTCCTGCACCTAGTGTCTATGCATCTATGAAACACTCAGCAGACCAGACAGCAACTGTAGAGAGAGGAAACAGAGTGATTGTTTCAGGGTCTCTTTCAACAGATGCCTTCTAACTTGCTAGTCATTGGGTTTCCACTCAAAACACAATCAAGGACGAGTTGCACCCTGGCCACTCCCTCTTCTCCTCTCTCCTATCAGGCAAAAAGTACAGAAGTATGAAAACGCACAGCTCCAGATTCAGGGACAATATCCTCCCAACTATAATCAGGCAACTGAATCATCGTACCACCACCAGAGAGCAGTGCTGAAGTTCTTCTATGATATCGCTCGGACTATCCTTGACTGGACTTTGCTGGCTTTACCTTGCACTAAACGTTATTCCCTTATTATGTATTTATACGCTGTAAACTGATTGATTTTAATCATGTGTTGTCTTCCTGCTAACTGATTAGCACGCGACAAAAAAGCTTTTCACTGTACCCCGGTACACGTGACAATAACCTAAACAGGGGTTTGAAGGATCCATGCAAAACTGCTGGCTAAGATTCAACCCATTCCCTTGCACTGCAGGCAAGGGCTGTGGATTCAAGTCCCATTCCAAAGGAAGGCAAATAATTCTTCGAAGGGTCTCGACCCAAAACGTCGCCTATTTCCTTCGCTCCATAGACGCTGCCTCACCCGCTGACATTCTCCAGCATTTTTGTCTACCTGTAACGATGATATGATCACAATTTCTGGGATGCAGGGATCACCATTTTGCGGGCACCCATTTTCATAATGACTTCCTCTATTCATTATACGAGGCCAACACATAGGATGTCTGCTTAGCTCTCATGCATAGTAACCCAAGGTAAATATTCTAAAGCAGTATTCCTGTGCTCACGTCTGTTCACTCGGTAATTGGAAACCGAGTTCAACATGTCCATTTTCACAGCGACCCCAATTTTCTTGAGCTTCAGTTTGCGTCAGAAATAGATGCGACTTCACGTCTGCTCAATTATTCCAAGTGTACTCCCATCCACTTGGAACTGAGCTTGACAGGAGTTATCCATCAAGAGGAACATGAAGATTGATCAGCACCAGTACATGAATAATCGACAACAAGATCATTGCTTTGCACGAAAAGCCTGGATAGAGTGGATGTGGGGAGGATGTTTCCACTAGTGGGAGATTCTAGAACCAGAGGTCATAGCCTCAGAATACGCATCTTCAGAAAGGTGATGATGAGAAATGTATTTAGTCAGAGGGTGGCGAATCTGTGGAATTCTTTGCCACGGAAGGCTGTGGAGGGCAAGTCAATGGATATTTTTTAAGGCAGGGATTGATAGATTCTTGATTAGTCGGGGTGTCAGGGGTTATGAGGAGAAGGCAGGAAAATGGGGTTGAGAGGGAAAGATAGATCAGCCATGATTGAATGGCGGAGGAGACTTGATGGGCCGAATGGCCGAATTCTGCTCCTAGAACTTATGAACATGGAAATGCTGGAGTAACTCAGCGGGTCAAGCAGCATCCCTGGAGAACATGGATCGGTGACTTTCTGGGTCGGGACCCTCTATATATATTGCAATCTTGAGCAAAGCAGGAAGAACTACTTGGACAGCCCAACATAAATAGATAAAACTGGTGTTCCATGAGGAATTCAAGTCCCATTTCCATGGAAACGTGCACATCAGGTCAGTCTGGCCAAGTGTTTGTCTTTTGCACAACCACAAGGCAAATTGTTTAAAAGTATTCAAATTGTTTAAGAAATGTAAACCACAGATATTCAGACCTGGCCCACAGGCATGTCCAAAGAAGCAATATATTTTATTAGTATTTGTACTCACTAAATATTTACTTAATCAGCAATTTGATTCTGGTCTGCTATCTGAAAGGTCACTTGCTAGTCAATCCTCTACACATATTCTCACCAGCCACTGTTCCCTTCGCACTGCCCCTTATGTGTCCACAGCAAGTCCACAGTCGGTTAATTGGCTTGGTATAAGTGTAAATTGTCCCTAGTGTGTGTGGGATAGCGTTAATGTGCGGGGATGGCTGGTTTGTGCGGACCCGGTGGGCCTGTTTCTGCGCTGTATCTCTAAACTAAACTAAAAAAGAAATATCTTGTGTAATCTCCCAAGGAAAAT
Organism: Okamejei kenojei; assembly: GCA_035221665.1. NCBI lineage: Eukaryota > Metazoa > Chordata > Chondrichthyes > Rajiformes > Rajidae > Okamejei > Okamejei kenojei. The sequence continues at coordinate 16,173,700 of CM069165.1, forward strand.
TCCTCCTCACTTACAATTGCCTTTGTGAAGAATGTGTTGGTTTTGTCCTGTTCATTTTAATTTTGTTGTTTCTTCTCCTTTTGGACAATGTACCAAATATTGTGTTTCTTCCAATGACCCCGCGCACTGCTATTTTATCTTCCAAATGAAAGTTTGAGTAGAAAAGCAAACAGCACTAAAAATAGCGTGTGCCGTTTATTGATTCGATAGTGATGTCTTGTCATTTATTAATGCTTGCCATTTCCACCACAGATATACCCTTTGGCCGGTGGAGTTGTGTTGCAGTGAAATGTTCCACATGCACGACACTAAGAAAATTGAAACCTACTCATTTGACAACACATTTATTCCATGAATAATTATTTTTTTAATAATTCAATACATTCCAGTGCTGAAACAGGTTGTGATGACTAAATCGGTGATTATCCTGCAATTATAACCAAATTAACAGTAAAATATGCATTTGTGATGCATATTAGTCTATATTTTAGTTAAATTACATACCGATAGCAACAGAAATGTTTTATTGACTGGGTGGTACGGTTGGCAATGCTATAATAATTGGTTTAAAAATAAACAGTTCTATAATTAGGGTTAGGGTTAGAGTTACTGACTTACAGCGCCAGAGACCTGGGTTCGATCTGCCTACGGCTGCTTGCCTGTTCCGAGTTTGCACATTCAGGTAAAGCTTCAGGTTCATGTGGAATTGGGTTGTATCAAGTATAGATGGTGAGTGGATAAGGATATGGTACTCTGAGCCATTTTATAATCTGTCAAGATCTCACACTTGGGTCAACCTATCAACCTGGTAAAACAGCTCCAATATGAAACCAGGGATAGTCGCAAAAACTCTGCGGGTTAAGCAACATCCATGGAGGGAGAAAGAGTTGCCATCTCAGTCCAATGACCTTTCACCAGAAGCTGATGAATCTAAATGAGCTTCTCCCTTTGAAAAGGGCTATAATCACGATTCAGACGAGCAATAAATGTTGCACCTGCAAAACTCAAAAGGCATGTGCCACTGTTCAGACAGGCTTCCGATTTAAACTACGTTACACCTTGTGCTTGGGAAATGGAGTTACAGATGAAAGGCCAGCTTTGCCTTGGTAATTATCAGTCACCTCTCTCTTCCTCACAAGAAATTAAATGGTTCAAAGTTCTTTGATGGAAGAAGAAGGTTTTTCTACGTTATTTTTTTTGTTGGTCGAAGCATGTTGGTACGTGAAGGGGAAGGCAATGCTGGTAATCCAGTCCGTAGACGGTTTTGAATTCCAAAGCTTTGAATGTGAATGCCCAGTCCTCTTAGGGCCAGGTACCTTTAGATTTGCTGATTGAATTTCACTTATTTTGCTGTATAAACACCTAATCAGATCCCTGTAATTAATTTTTAATTGGCTAATAGGATGTTAGAAACTGCATCAGGTTGGCTGACAACAAAAGCTTTTCACTGTACCTCGGTACGCGAGACAATAAACTAGAATGAAATAGAAAATGAAGATCCAGAAATAGACACAAAATGCTGGAATGACTCAGCGTGACATCCAGCATCACTGGAGAGAAGGAATGAGTGACATTTCGGGTCCAGACCCCTCTTCAGTCTCGACCCGAAACGTCACCCGTTCCTTCTCTCCAGAGATGCTGCCTGTCCCGCTGAGTTACTCCAGCGTCTGAGGTTCATTCCCACACAGAACATCAGGAAAAACCTGCACTAAACCGGGCAAAAGCTCTCAATGGGATCTAACTCAACCGAGCAGCTGATGTGAAAATTGGCTGTGTTGTTGATAGTCAGGAGGATAGTAAAAGGCAGCAGGTAGTTGGCATTGACACAGGTATTCAAAATATGTATTTCTGCACTATGAAATGCTGATGGCCTGCACAGTCTCTGTGGGCCGAAGGGCCTGCTTCCACGCTGTATCTCTAATCTAAACAAAATAGCTCTGGTATTCACTTGTAGGGATGCTTTGCAGCTATGATGGGACTAGGTTGCTGTTAAGAGAGAGGCAAGCCGAGCGTAGCCCTTGTTTCCCAGTATCCAACCCTCTTGACAGACAGGGAAAATATTCGGTAGTGCTATGACCGTGAAGAGGAAGGCATTGTATGTTTAGTTTAGGAAGGAACTGCAGGCGCTGGTTTAAACCGAAGATGCTGGAGTAACTCGGCGGGACAGGCAGCATCTTTGTGGAGAAAGAATGGGTGATGTTTCGGGTCGAGACCCTTCTTCAGATTGGAGAAAGATCTCGACCCGAAACGTCACCCATTCCTCTCTACAAAGATGCTGCCTGACCCGCCGAGTTACTCCAGCATTTTGTGACTATCTTTGTATATTTCGGTTAGATTAGTTTAGAGATACAGCACGGAAACAGGCCCTTCAGCCTTCCGAGTCCATGCCGACCAGTGATCCCCATACACTAGCACTGTACTACACGCACTAGGGACAATTTACAATTTTACCGAAACCAATTAACCTACAAACCTGTATGTCTTTGGAGTGTGGTAGAAAACTGGAGCGCCCGGAGAAAACCCACGCAGGTCACGGGGAGAACGTGCAAACTCCATACAGACAGCACCCATGGTCAGGATTGAACCCAGGTCTCTGGCCCTGTGAGGCAACAACTCTACCGCTGAGCCACCTACTGCGTTTCAGAGATGTGGCACTGATAGTGATCCTAAAACACCTGAACATTGAAAGAATTAAACACCTCTGTTGAGCAAAATGACCAGATTATAAATAGGAGATGTTATGGGTGCAAGGACGTGTTCCATGGGGGCACTCTTTGGAAACCAGCAATGCTGGCAATACCCAGTCCCCGAGATCCCACTCCCTCCTCTGAAGTCAAACGGCATGAATTTGCCCCGGAGTGAGTTCAGAGCCCTGGGTGACCTCTCCTGTGTTGGTAACTTTGAGACAGGGTGGAGATCTGCTGCGATTCCACGCAGAGATCTGGTGGCAAGGAAATCCGGGTCAAGGTGACCTCAACCTCCATGAAGAGAGGAGTCCTGGCACAAGAGCACACAGGCACACAGGTCTTTGTGTTGAATGTCTCAGAACTAACAGCCTTTGAAAAAACAGATGAACAATAGCACGGCGCAGCGGTAGAGCTGCTGTCTTACAGGGCCAGAGACCCGGGTTCGATCCTGACTATGGAGTTTTGTATTTTCTCCCTGTGACCTGCGTGGGTTTTCTCCGGGAGCTCCGGTTTCCTACCACATTCTACAGTCGTGCAGGTTTGTAGGCATATTGGATCGGTCTAATTGTAAATTGTCCCCAGTGTGTGTGGGATAGTGTTAGTGTGCGGGGATCGCTAGTCGGCACGGACTCGGTGGGCCGAAGGGCCTGGTTCTGCCCTGTAAGTCTGAACTAAACTAAACTCATGAAGAATAGAGCCCAGAGTTATTTATCTGATCCAATTCTTTCACCTGAGAGAGATCTCTTTGTCCCTATTCGATAAAAATAGGCACTTGCAATTAATGCAAAATTATAGGCTTGGTAAATCCAGGCTGACATTGAGCGTATACTGCATACATGTACTTGCTGCTGTCATGGTAAAAATATGGAGAGAACGAATGAGGGGAATGACAAAGGGATAACTATTAAATCCCTTTGTGCCGAAAGCCAATTTGTGAATAATTGCCGTCTTGTCTGCTTAGAATAATTAAAACCGAGAAGCTTATAATGAGAGGCATTTGATTGAGCACACCTGCCTCATCTGGTGGAATTCAATTCATGACCTAATATTTCCCTTTGCCATTTAAGCTCTTGATATCAGAGAGGCTTTTTTTTTGTATCCTGTATCTGACCCATGCCTTCAGATCTTCAATAAGTCCATGTCGAACTCTTTGTAGATTTCTTTAACCTTTATTTCGCAAGGTACCCAAAATAGTTTGCATAGTTCACCTCTGAGGCACTTTGGTGCACTGTGTTGTCAAAAGCTCTGTCATTGAAGGTCACTTCTACATAGGCGGGCCAACTGTCCCATATTAGCCGGGACATCCCGTATATTAGCTAAATTAGTTTGTCAATATGGGACCGCCCTTGGCCCATATTTGACTGCTAGTTGTGTCGATGGGACTGTCGAGGGGTGGGAGCGCCGCGTCCGGCCCTGCCTCACCTGTCCCGACGTAGTGCAGCCCATGGAGTGCAGCAAACGCGTCTAGCCTGTGGACCCGGGCAAACTCATCATTCACCCTTCCACGGCCGAGTCCGTCAACGAATTGCCGGTCGGGAATTTGTCCCTTATTTGTGAGAAAGTTGGCAACCCTACTTCCACATGCCTTGCTAGTAGATTTGATGTAATTATAGCAACATAGGAAATGGATCAATTGGTTCATGGTTTCTATTCATAAAATACACACCTAGAAGAAATATCATCTGGGTTAGAGAGTTGGTGAAAATTTCCAACAAGGTGAAACTGCATTCACTGAGAAAATGGCCCAGGTAATTGAGGATGCAAGTGTATGTTTGCCATCTTAGACTCGCCCTCCAAATCACAACTGCTACCAAAGCTGGAGATTTAAACCAGCATCTGCAGTTCCTTCCTACATATTTTGTCTACTCCTGGGGTAGTTCAGAGAAAGCACAGCCTAAACCCCTGTCCCACTTACGTGTCCTTGCACACAAATTACGCGACCTCGTGGTCGCGTTGAGCCGTGACGGTCCCGCGAAGGTCGCGCGCGACTTCATTCGACCGCACAGCCGTCTGGAGTGTGCGACGTCATTTGAAGACGGACACAAAATGCTGGAGTAACTCAGCGGGACCGGCAGCATCTCCGGAGAGAAGGAATGGGTGACGTTTCGTGTCGAGACTCTTCTTCAGTCTGAAAGAAGGGTCTCGCCCCAAAACCTCACCCATTGCTTCTCTCCAGAGATGCTGCCGGTCCCGCTGAGTTACTCCAGCATTTTGTGTCCATCTTCAATTTTCTTGGCCCCGCTCTGGGAGTAGGAGTGGGGGAGGATCCGGACCACAACGGCCGTGAGCCCCAGGCCGAGTTCGGCGATCGTTTGCCTGCTTCTGCGGCTGTTTGAGGTGAGACGTTGCGTCGCGCCAGGGTCTTCGTCCTGTCCCACTTTGGCCGTCAGTTCCGCGACAGGCCGTTGGCGCGCGAAGATTTCGCTCGCTACAAAGATTTCGGAGCCCCGCGCGATGTCGCGCACAACTACGTACCCCTCCGTTTCTCAGTGGGACCGGCCCCACACGACCATACGATGCCCGTGCGCCTCAACACGACCACGAGGACTGGTAATTTTCGTGCCAAGGACATGTAAGTGGGACAGGCCCGTAACTGAACGCATCTGATGTTAAGTGCAGGAAGGAACTGCAGACGCTGGTTTAAACCGAAGATAGACACAAAATGCTGGAGTAACTCAGCGGGACAACAGCATCTGTGGAGCGAGGGAATGGGTGACGTTTCAGGTCAAGATCCTTCTTCAGACTGCTGCATTGCACTTCTTCTGTTAATACCTATCTTCATAACATAACTTATGTCAATATGTTTTAATTTAGTTTAGTTTAGAGACACAGCTCGGAAACAGGCCCTTTGGCCCACCGAGTCCGCACCGACCAGTGGTTATCGCACACCAACACTACCCTACACACACTAGGGACAATTGACAGTTATACCAAGTCAATTAACCTACAAACCTGTCCACCATTGGAGTGTGGGAGGGCACCAAAGATCTCAGAGAACACCCACGCAGGTTATGGGGAGAACGTACAAACTCCGTACAGACAAGTGTGGGTAGGATAGTGTTATTGTGTCGTGTATCGCTGGTTGGCGCACTCGGTAGGCCGAAGGGCCTGTTTCTGTACTATCTCTAAACTAAACTAAACACTCTACACTTGTCAGAGTGGGTGTTTTGAATCAATACTCTGCCGGAAAGATGTGAATGCTTTTGATGAACCAAATTGACAGCCCATAATGACGGGGTTGTTACCAATCTATAAAATCCCATCATCTTCACTTATCATCCTGGCCTCTTAATATATGATTCCTTATTGCTTCAGATGTTCCAAATTATATAAATCATATACGTTTGCACAATCCGGAATGAGATAATGACCAATTAGTGGTGACCAAAGTAGATATCAGGACAGTGGTGTATTTGGTGTTTGGATGTGCTTTAAGACTTTCCTCAAACCGCTCGCCTGAGTATCTGCTCACATTGAATGTTTCAGATGAAGGCTTCAAGAATCAAGGGAGTCAAACCAAACGTGTTTAGTTACCATGTGTACCAGCAATTGAACAATTAAATTCTTTCTTGCTGCCGGCTGAACAGACCCATCAACGCAATAACACAAATAAATATGCAATAAATTAATAAAAGTAAAACCAGGTAACCATAATAGAGCAAAACTGAAATCCATAGCGCAACCAAAAACACGGTCCATAGGTTTGAATCGGTGATTTAGTGTTACTCCTAACTATGGATCAAATGGATAGACACAAAATGCTGGAGTAACTCAGCGGGACAGGCAGCAACTCTGGATAGCAGGAATACGTGACGCTTCGGGTCAAGACCTTTCTTCAGACTGAAGTGCCTGTCCCACTTGGGAGTCATTTGCATGTCACGCAGATGGCCGCGTGAAGATTTTGTACATCCCAAAATCCTGGGGCGCCGTGCTGCGGCCGCGCGTCACTGCCTACGTCACCGCGCACCATGCGCGCATCGTGACACGTAAATGATGTCGCGTAAATTTACACGCAAATAACGCCCAAGTGGGACAGGTCCTCGAGTGCCTGCATCGAATGAATGTGAGCAATAAGTCTGAAGAAGGGTCTCGACCCAAAACGTCACCCACTCCCTCTCTCCAGAGATGATGCCTGACCCACTGAGTTACTCCAGCAATTTGTATCTATAGTCAGTGTAAACCAGCATCTGCTGTTCCGTCCTACACACATGGATCAAATGGGGAGCACAAAGTATTAAAGTTATTAAAGTTAAACATTGGACAAACAGCAAAACCATTCCACTGGGAAAGCAGTCTTTATGCTTGACCAACCTGTATTATTTTGCTTGTGCAGTGGTTAATATATATAACTGACTATGAAGTAAAGTTCATTAGTGGTAGAAGCAGAATTAGGCCATTCAGCCCATCATGTCTACTCCACCATTTAATCATGGTTAACCTGTCGTTCCCTCTCAATCCCATTCTCCTGCAGTCTCCCCATAAACCCTGACATCTATAATAATCAAGAATCTGCCAATCTCTGCCTTAAAAATATCCATTGGCTTGGCCTCCACAGCCTTCTGTGGCAAAGAATTCCACAGATACAGCACCCTCTGACTAAAGAAATGTCTCCTCATCTCTTTTCTAAAGATATGTCCTTTCATTCTGAGGCTGTGCCCTCTGGTCCTAGACTCTCCCACGAGTGGAAACATCTTCTCCACATCTACTCTATCCAGGCCTTTCACTATTCGGTAAGTTTCAATGAGGTCCGCCTCATCCTTCTAAATTCCAGCGAGTACAGGCCCAGTGCCATCAAACACTCTTCATAAGTTGTGAATTGCCTCATTATTTTATTATTCAAAATGCTTTTATTCAATTATACGCAAATACAGAGTGGTAACAAAATCGAGACTGCCATTGGCAGTTTGCAATCAAACGGTTATCAGATTAAAATATTTATCTACATACACTCGACCCCCCGCGGCGACCAGTGTTGACGTAAGGCCTCCATAGACCCCGTGGACACCGAGTGCTCCCTCTCCAGGGACACGTGGGCACGGACGTAGGCCCGTAAGAGGGGCAGGCAGTTGACTAGGGCAGAACCCTCGAATGCCTGCAGCCTGGACTTGCGAATGGTCATCTTGGCCAGGCCCAGGAGCGAACCAACAGGGAGACCCCCCCCCCCCTCCCCCCCTCCCTCCCTCCCTCCCTCCCTCCCGTGTGCCTCTGGGAGTTGGGAGTAAGAGGCCACATCGACTTGGTACATTTCGGAGTAGCCAAAACCTATCATTACCTCTCTTAGTCCTCAAAGGGCTTTGTTCAGTGCTGATGCTCAAAGAAAGTTGTTTCACAAGCTTGCAAGTACTAAACCTGCAAGCTTTGTCCAAGACCAAACAGCTGGTCAAATACATCACAAGATGTTAAAGATGCCACATGTTCATGGAAAAAGTGTCCTGTAAACATTTTATTTATTCTATTCCAAGCATCAAATGACTGCGCAGATCATGTTCAACTCGAATCAGTGGCAAGTGATGTTGCTAACCAAAATGACAGAGAAGATTGTCAACTTCTCTACATCAGTGAGACCAAGCGCAGGCTTGGCGATCGCTTCCCCCAACACCTCCGCTCAGTTTGCACTAACCAACCTGATCTCCCGGTGGCTCAGCACTTCAACTCCCCCTCCCATTCCGATCTGACCTTTCTGTCCTGGGCCTCCTCCATTGCCAGAGTGAGGCCCAGCGCAAATTGGAGGAACAGCACCTCATATTTCGCTTAGGTAGTTTACACCCCAGCGGTATGAACATTGACTTCTCTAATTTCAGACAGTCCTTGCTTTCTCCCTTCTTCCCACCCCCCTACCCAGCTCTCCCACAATCCTACTGTCTCCGCCTCTTCCTTTCTTCTTCCTGCCTTCCCGCCCCCCCGCCCCGACATCATTCTGAAGAAGGGTCTCGACCTGAAACGTCAACAATTCCTTCTATCCATAGATGCTACCTCACCCGCTGAGTTCCTCCAGCATTTTTGTCTACCTGAAGCTATCTTTCCGATAACTTTGCAAAATGAATAGGAAGGATCTGCAGATGCTGGTTTACACCAAAGATAGACACAAAATGCTGGAGTAACTCAGCAGGACAGGCAGCATCTCTGGAGAGAAGGAACGGGTGACGTTCTCAGTCTGCAGAAGGGCCTCGACCTGAAACATCACCCATTTCTTGTCTCCAGAGATGCTGCCTGTCCCGCTGAGTTACTCCAGCATTTTGTGTCTACCTTGCAAATGATCCAGGGTTCTCTAAAAAACAAAGCTTTTCTTTAAAAAAAATGTCCAAAGTTGCTCTCTCAGAAATGTTTTTTTACTGAAACAAATATTAGCGTGATTTCCTCAGTTATACTGCGTAAAAAAAACATGATCATATCAGAATAAAAGCTGCATTCAGTTGCTTAAATCGTTTTTGTTATATCAGTAATTGTCCTCAGTGTTTAACTAGACTAACGGTATTGTGCAAGGTTTGACTCTATCACAGTTGGTGAGCGTCACCACACAATCTAGAAGAGCAGAAAGAGAATAAAAATACTTTTAGTGCCCAAGAAATATGTCAATCTATTTGATGCACTTTACTAGGCAGTTGATAATTCAGGCCTCCTTTAGAAATTCCTAGAGAGATTGTATTTTTCAGAGAGATTTTAACTGCCCTTTTTGAAGAATGTAAATGTCACATTTAAGTCTTTCTATTCAAGTGAAGCGGTGTTGGTAATATATTGAGTGGGGCAGTGATGCTAGGATCTAGAGCAATTAGGAAAGATTGATAAAATGATGGCAAAAATCAATTGAATGAATGTAATTAGTTGGTGCAGTGTAGCAAGTAATTACAAAATTGCAAATAGATCCGTAAAGAAACAACCAGTCCCTGTAGATTTGAATGTTTAAATGTCATCTTTAGTTTCTTCTCAGCTTCATACATTTGTTGTTAATCCCATGCACCTATTTGTCATTGTCTCAAATTGAATCAGACTGTTCAGAATTCTAATACCCTGAATGATCTGCACTTGAATTCTGAACTTAGCATTTTTTTAAATCTACAAATACTTTTATTCAGAAAATAACAACAAATATACAGAGTATTGACGCAATCAAAAGCTGCGTATATTGAATTTACAAACAAAGTCATCAAATTAATATATCGGCAACTTTATCAACAATACGCTCGGCCTCCCGTGGCGACCAACGTTCACGGAAGGTTACCAAAGTCCCCGTCGTGTTCCCTCTCCAGGGACACGCGGGATTCGGACGTAGGCCCGGAAAAGGGGCAGACAGCCGATCCGGGTGCGGCCGTCGACTACCCGCTGTCTGGACCCTTGAATGGCCATTCTTCATGTCTGAAGGAGGGTTTCAGCCCGAAACGTTGCCTATTTCCTTCGCTCCATAGATGCTGCTGCACCCGCTGAGTTTCTCCAGCACTTTTGTCTACCTTTGAATGGCCATCTTGGCCAGGCCCAGGAGCAGATCGACAGGGAGACCCCCCCCCCCCGGTCCTCCCTCCCCCCTCCGTACCAGGTGCCACCATGGGAGTACCTTCACCAGAATTACCTCACTGGTTCAAGAGGTCAACTCACCTCAATCATCTCAAGGGAAGATGGGGATGACTAGTAACAACTGGCCTTGTGAGTCTTGCTCACATCCTAACGAAGGCAGAAAAGAAACACGATATGATCCAGGCACGTGCCGTCAGGGTAGGCAAGGTAGGCACGGCCACCCTGACTACAATTATGAAATGCCAATTATTAAATATAAATAGTAAAGGCATGGGAGAATTATGCCTATCTAAGAGATCGATCTCTTAGGTAGGCATAATTCTCCGTGCCTTTCATCCGCAGCGCTTGTACATGCGAAGGTCTGTGCAGCCCACGGGCCGTCAGCGCTGCCTGAGCCGTCCATGACAAGCGGGGCGGCACAGACTGCGCATGCACGGTAACAGCCGACTGACTGCCTACCTTGAGTAATTACTCACGGACGTTACTGATATGGTCTCAGGGGCGGCACAGTGGCGCAGGGGTAGAGTCGCTGCCTGAACAGCGCCAGAGACTCGGTTCTGTACGTTCTCCCTGTGACTGGTTGGTTTTCCCTGTGTTCTCCGGCTTCCTCCCACACTCCAAAGACGTCCAGGTTTGTAGGTTACTTGGTGCCAGTAAAATTGTAAAAACTGTCCCTAGTGTGCAGGATCGTGCTAGTGTAAGGGGTGATCGCCGGTCGGTGGGGACATGGCGGGCCCAAGGGCCTGTTTCCACGCTGTTTCTCTAAAGTCTAAGGCATTGATAAAATAAAATGTTGCATATTTGCAAGAGCAGAACATAAAGTCTTCGAACCATAAGGCAGGGAAACAAGCCTTTCGGCCAATTCATGCATGCCGACCAATATGCTATCCTCATTTGGCCTACATCCCTCTGAGCCCTTAGTGCCTTGGTCATATAGTATGGAAACAGGCCATTCAGCCCAGCTTGCCATCTTAATGCCCATCTACACTAGTTTCACCTGCTAACGGTTGGGCCAAAGGGCCTGTTTCCATGCTGAATGACTCTATCAGTCTCCATGACTGTGCTATTTAGAACCTGTGTGCCATGCTGGACTGCGTTACCTTGTTTTGAAGAGAAGCAAAGTGAATTGAACCATCAGCAAACGTCCCCACTTCTGACCTCAAGGTAGGAGTCACTAAATAAGCAGCTGGAGATGACTCGGGTTAGAACACTGAGGAACCATTGCAACTAGACCCGACCTCCAACCATAGCAACTATCTTCCTTTGTGTCACAAGTGAAGAGGTTTCCCCATTGACCCGAATGCCGCACTTGGTCAAGTGCTGACCAGGTCCGAAGAAGGGTGACGACCCAAAACGCCATCCAATTCCTCCCATCCAGAGATGCTGCCTGTCCCGTTGAGCGACTGCAGCATTTTGTATCTATCTTGGTCAAATGGCTGCTGGGCTGTCAAGGGCAACCGTTCCCTCACAGCACCACAAGCTTATCCACCGTGCTCGGATCAAAGCTGTGTGAAACCCAGTGTATGTACAAGAATAAAAAGCAAAGCTGCTGGCCGATTTAAGAGATATACGCAAGCATTCGACCAAATAATTGCCTCCACAGTTAGAGCATGTTAAAAATATCAAACTATTATTTTTGAATTAGATTGTATAACGCTGGCTCCAGGAAGAATTATAATTGTTCATGTCACAAAACAAGGCATTTTTATACACTATTTAATTTGGCATGAGCTTCTGTAATTTTGCCTTGTATTAAACTGATAGAAATCTTATTATACGTTAACTTGATACATGCAGTGAAATAATTAGTTGGTCGTTGACTGGCGAGCTTGGAGAGGAGAAGGGAGACACAGACTGTTCAACTCCAGTACAAATAACTTGACTGCTTCTTTTCAGTTTAACATTCTGTTATTTTAACCTCTCTGTCCTCCAGACAGTGCCTTGAAAATATTTATTTGCCTCTTTCAAATCCGTCTACAGCTTCCAAAGGGAATCGAGTCTCATAATTTTTAATTCCCCAGTCAGGAGAAAAATGAAGCATTTCTCCTTCAGCCCCTGTCCCACGGTACAAGGTAATTCAAGATTTCTATCGAGTTTTCCCCTGAATCGAACTCGGAGAATGTCCTTAGCATGTCCGTAGGAGATCGTGGATGTCTCGGAGCGGCACGTAATGCTAATGGGAAGTATAAAAAGTAACCATTTTTTTCATCATGAGTATTTTTTTACTCGTGGACATTTTTTGCAGGGATGAAAATACGTCACGAGTTTACCGGATGTCCCGAGTACCTACCGTTAGCATTACGGGAAAACTCGGGAGAACTCTTGAATTACCTCGTACAGTGGGACAGGGGCTTTACTCCCTCAGCCTGAGGCAGAACAGGGTCATTCAATCCATCATCTGCATGTCAACTCCCAGTGGAACAGTCCCACCAGTCCAATCCCACTTCTTCATTCCCTATAGCCCCTACCCGGTCCAGACTGCAGGAGTGCATGCGGACGGACGCACTGAGACTGCGTAGCCAACAGAATAGGGTCCTCCCACTGCTGGACATGGGGGGCAGAGTCTGGTGGAGATGACCCTCAAACAAGGGAAGGGATATCACCCCAGGGCAGACACATTAGTGGCAAGAGTGCCTGGTATAATGATATTTCCGTGAACACTACGAAATACAACGCTAGTGAATATAAATAGCCGCTGAGAATGTCGGAAGAAGTTTGGCACCATTATTGTCTTGTATGTATATACTTTTTAAAATCCTGAATGAAGTTTATTTTTTTGGGGATGGGGGAAAATGTCCTACAACTTATTTTCTTGTAAATTCCCGTCAATTCCCCAATGATTATTTTGCCACTTAACTCCGCCACAAGTTATTTACAGCGGCCAGAACATTTGTGGGATGTGGAAAAACGAAACCCAGAGGAACACAGCGAGAACATGCAAACTCCACGCGGCGCAGCGGTGGAGTTGCTGCCTTACAGCGCTGGCAGCGCCGGGGACCCGGGTTCCATTCCGACTACGGGTGCTGTCTGTACGGAGTTTGCACGTTCTGTGTTAATGTGCGGGGATCGCTGGTCGGTGCGGACTCGGTGGGCCAAAGGTCCCGAAGATCCATGCTGTATCTCTAAAACTAAACTAAAAGGTACAAGCCAATGGCATGAATATTGATTTATCGAACTTCGAGGAGCCTTTGCATCCCCACTCTCTCTCTCCCTCCCCCCTCCACCCATCTTGTCGGTGAACTAGTTACAGTGTTGTTGTGGTGAGTTTCATAACTCATTATCACCTAGCCCTCAACCAACAATGGATCATTTCTTGATCATAGTTCATTTTTGTGTATCTTTAATTAGTTTTTCTACAGATCGGGTAGATGTGCACAGAGTCTCTTGCCCAGAGTAGGGGAATCGAGGACCAGAGGACATAGGTTCAAGGTGAAGGTGAAAAGATTTAATAGGATTCTGAGGGGTAACCTTTTCACACAAAGGGTGGTGGGTGTGTGGAACAAGCTGCCAGAGGGGGTACACTGGTTGAGGCTGGAACTATCCCATCTTTTAAGAAACAGTTAGAAAGGTGTATGGATAGACCAAGTGCAGACGTGAGACTAGTGTAGCTGGGACACTATTGGCCGGTGTTGGCAAGTTGGGCCGAAGGGCCTGTTTCCACACTATATCACTCTATGACTCTATCTCCCTATATCACCGTCTATATCTCTCATTTCCTTCTCTCCTGACTCTCAGTCTTAAGAAGTGCCTCGTCACCTCTTCCTTTTGTCCAGAGATGCTGCCTGACCCACTGAGATACTCCAGCTTTTTGAGTCTTATCTTCTATTCAAATCTTTCACAGGTATCAGTCTATTCAGTGTTCCTCTCACTGTGGCTGCCAACATGACCTGATCTGTTGATGTGGAAGCACATCTAACGAGATTTAGATTTGGCAAAAGACAGATAGTTTTGCTTTCGGAAAAGACTTAGAGGCTTATCCCGGGTAACAGCAGAAATCCAAATCAAAAACCCAAGGTTTTCACAAACTCATTACATTGGCACAAACCCCTGCATTTTTGATGAAACAAGCGAAAATCCAACTTGGATGCCCGTCAAGACTTGTTGGAATAATGATTTTTTAAAATACGCTGCTTAGTTGTAAGTAGCCAATCCAAATGACAAGTACAGAGCCGATCATGTAATTGATCATGGGTACACAAAATGCTGGAGAAACTCAGCGGGTGCAGCAGCATCTAAGGAGCGAAGGAAATAGGCAACGTTTCGGGCCGAAACCCTTCTTCAGACTGATGGGAGGTGGGGGTGGGGGGGGGGGGGGGGGGGGGGGGGGGAGAAGAAAGGAAAAAGGAGGAGGAGCCCGAGGGCTGAGGGAGAGGTGGGAAGGGGAAGGGACGGCATGGGTCAACAGAATTGAGAAAATTCAATGTTCAAGCCCAGAGGATGCAGACTCCCCAAGCGGAATATGAGGTGCTGTTCCTCCAACTTGCGGTGTTGCTCACTCTGGCCGTGGAGGAGGCCCAGGACCGAGAGGTCGGATACGGAATGGGAGGGGGATTTGAAGTGCTGAGCCACCGGGAGGTCGGGTTGGCTATTGCGGACCGAGCGGAGGTGTTCGGCGAAACGATCGCCAAGCCTCCGCTTGGTCTCACCGATATGGATCAGCTGGCATCTAGAGCAGCGGATGCAGTAGATGAGGTTGGAGGAGGTGCAGGTGAACCTCTGTCGGACCTGGAAGGACTGCTTGGGTCCCTGAAAGGAGTGGAGGGGGGAGGTGAAGGGACAAGTGTAGCATTTCTTGCGGTTGCAAGGGAAAGTGCCGGGGGATGATCATGCCTGTTTGAAGATAAGATAATCAATGTTCTTGCCACATTAAAGTTTTATATTTTGATGTTGATGTCCTTGAGAAAAATACCCTGGGAAGCTATCTGAGCTCCCCAGAGCCTCTCCACCATCTGTCTGGTAGAAGTTGTTTGCCTGATGCAACTAACCTCAAACTAAGCATCATCCAGGGCAACGTTTAATGGGTGCCCATCTATTACTATATCCTGTCATCATGGCTGCATTGTACAATGCATAGAATGCACCAAAGTTAGTTATTTCAACAGCACCTCCCAATCCCTAGCACGCGGGAAGAACAAGGATAAGAATCATTGGAAACCATCAGCTACAGTTTGCCCTCCAAGTCACACAGCACTCGCTGACATATTTATCACCATTGCTGAAGATGCCTCCCAGTGTCACTGTGGAAATACCTTCACAACATGGACTATAGTTGTTTAGGACGATGGCCCACCATCACCTTCTTGAGGAAAGTTGGAGATGGGTAACAAATCTCGAGGTTGCTGGCGACTTCTACATCTCACAAATGAATTGTTAAAAAAGGTCACCGTCTTGAAAACAACTTGAAGTGGCCAATTCTGATTTGCCTAATAACATTGAGAAACAGTTCTCAAGTAAAACTGGCAAATCTCCAAATCAGAGTTGGAGCGGGTGAAGCCACAGAGTATTGGACGTAGGAACAAGGAACTGCCAATGTTGCTTCATAAAAAAGGACAAAAAGTGCAAGAATAACTCAGTGGGTCTTGCAGCATCTCTGGAGATATGGGTACTGTACAGCACAGGACGTTGTCCGTGCCAAACTTGATGTCAAGTCAAACTAGTCTCCTTTGCCAAATCTGCCCACTTTTGACTGAGTGGTACCAATAGGGGGGAACATATGAAAGTTGATGTGGTCCTGGCTTGGCAATCTGGCCTAGCAATTTGCTTGCCCCTTTTGAAGTAAATATTGTAACTATTCTATGAGCTTCATTTCTTCACATGACTGTCCTGGAGGCATTCGGAGCCCGGTTGACCACGGTGGCTGATACTGCACCTCAATTTATCATTTCCATTAAAGGAAGTAAAAAATATTTAAATCACTTTCTTTTGACGCCTGGTTTTGCTAATGAGATCTGATCGGCCAAGTTTTTCAAGAGAGGGTTAGATTTAGCTGAAGGAATCGTGGGATATGGGGAAGAAGCCAGAAGGGGGTACTGTTTTTGGATGATCAGACATGATCAAGGCTCAGGTCGAGACCCTTCTCCAGCACCCCGTGTGCACCACGTGTGCATTCCGCCGGCACCGAGGGGGCCAACCGACCGCCAATGGAAAAGGCGAGAGGCGCGGCGATGATCACCGGCCTGCCGGGGAACCCCCTCCCCTCCCCCCCGACCGGGAGCCGGAGCAGAGCCAGCACCTCCCCCCCCAGCGCTGGCTGCACGTCCGGGGTCGCCTCCGGACAGGGACGGGACTCCTGGGGGGAGACGGCCCAGCAGCAACTCAACAGCACCGGAGACCCGGGCCCAACCCCGACCAGGGGAAATGCAAGCCTGCACACAACGCAGCAACACAGTTGCCGAGAATGTTTATAGCGAGTGACCTATGACCTGGGTATGCGCAGTCGGAATACCAAACTCGCTTATTGGCATGAGAAAGGTATCACCAACAATGCTTCCCCAAACTATGGCAAGTGTGAAGTGTGCATGAAAACTGCACCAGCCAGACCGCTTGAACTGCGTTCCAGTCTCCTTGTAACAGTATTATACCCATGAGGACAAGCAAGAAAGGTGAATGGGAACTTAAGGCTTGTGGTCTTCATCAATCTGACTCTCTGCCTGCAGAATCTGTGACTTATTGTAAGGTACAGAATCCACTTGTTTTTCTGGCCAGTGGTACCTAATGTTTAGGTTTTAAAAGCAGTGTGCGCTCGTTTAGTGGTTTATTATTGTCACGTGTAGCTAGATATGTTGACAAAGATTTGTTTGCTTGCTATCCAGTCATAAGGCACAGACACAAGAAAATGCAGATGCTAAAATATTGAGCAAGAAAAACACAAAGTGCTGGAGGAACTCAAATGTTCAGGTGGCATCTCTGGAGATCATGGATAGGTGACCTTTCAGCTCAGTACCCGTCTACCATACACAAGTATAATTAAGCCATACACAGGTACAACAGGTAGTGCAGAGAGAAAAATACCAGAGTACAGCAGAACAGCATTATAACATTCCAGTTACAGAGAGAAAATTCACGGTCTGCAATGAGGTAGGTTGGAAGATCAGGAAAACACCCTAGTTTATGGGAAGACCATTCTGTAGTCTGATAATAGCAGGGAAGGGACTGTTGCTTAATCTAGTGTCACTGGTAGATGTTTTTAATCTTTTGTATTTGCTCGAGGGAAGAAGATGAAATGAGTGGGGTGAAAATAATCCTTGACTATGTTGGCTGCTTTCTTAATAGCCCTGTCCCACGGTGCGAGTTCATTCCAACTCTCCCGAGTTAAAAAAAAAACCAAACTCGTGGTCAGCACGGAGAATGAACGTAGCGGGTTCGTTGGAGCTCGGGGACGTCTCTTAGCGCTAACGGCAGGTACTCGGGAAGACTCGCCAACGGCAGGTAAGCACGGGAAGACTCGTGAAGATTTTTCAACATGATGAAATATGTCCACGAGAGCCCTGAGTACCGTTGAGTGGCCATTACCGTAAATCTCCGAGTTCGAATCAGGGCAAACTCGGGAGAGCTCTTGGAATGAACTCGTACCGTGGGACAGGGCTTTAAGGCAGCATGAAATAGAGAAGGGCTTGATGGGGGAGGCTGGTCTGTGGAATGGTCTGAGCTAATTCCACAGCTCTCTGCGATGTCTTGGAAGGAACTGAATTCCACATGCCTACCTTACAGGCCCAATTAAATGGCGGTATTCTTAATGAAGAACTCCTGTGGCTGACCACTGATGACAGTGGGACTGGTCTCCCCCAGTGTAAAATGTGTTAAAACTTCACAAGAGGAGCATTTGATCAGAGGGCTTTGTGCAGATAAAAGGAGAATTACACATGAATGGTTTGTGGTTTAAATTCCTTAGCTTGGATGTAACCAATCCTGAGCAGAAACGTTTCATGTACTTGGTTAATTATGATGTTTGTGAAATCATTATCCATTTTGAAATAAACCGATTTATTCCAGCATTAAAATAGAGGACAAAGGATTGCAGTGTGAGTACAATAAGACTGGATTGGATGTGTGGGAAGTGCATCGTGTTATTAACCCTGTCTATCCGGCCTAAAGCAGGCAGCACATGTGTGGGAAGGAACTATAGATGCTGGTTTACACGAAGATAGACACAAAATGCTGGATAGCTCAGCGGGACAGGCAGCATCTCTGGAGAGAAGGGATGGGTGACATTTCGGGTTGAGACTGTGTCCTCTCACATGTGTCCTATCTGCTCATTGGAATGAAATCTCTGTAGCTACTTCCAACCCCACACGCTGGTCACCACTACAATGGATTCTGATTTAGTACCTTTTTTAGTAAATTCAGTTCAGTTTAGAAATATAGCGCAGCGAGGAAACATTCCCTTGGGCCCACCTGGTCCCTGCCGACCAGAGATCACCCCATACACTAACAATATCCATACACACACTAGGTGTCCGGAACTTGAGTCCATCTGGAGGTCTTTCAATTATGACATTGGACAGGAGAGAGAGAGGTTCTCTTCAGCTGTCCAAAGCCAGGTTTGGAGACTATTCATTTCACAGGAGGCCCTGGTCTCCAATCACAAAGCAACCAAGGGGAGAAGAGGAGAAGACACCTGTGGTGTCCAAGGCCAGAGACACATGAGGAACTGGTTGGAGTTCTACAAAACTTGTAGAGTTTCTTAGCTGGGTCTGGGTGAATGGGTTTAAAAATATTCCATCCTGCTCAAAGCACTGCTAGTCATGTCCACTATCCAATAAACGAACCCTCCATCAGAGCTTGCAATGGGCTTCACCATTCGTCATAGTTGCACAGTTTTAGAGGCACTGCCTCACAAGGTTCAATCCCGAACTCGGCTGCTGTCCGTGTGGAGTTTGCACGTTCTCCCTGTGATCGCACGGATTTCTTCTGGGAGCTCCGGTTTCCTCTCGCACCCCAAAGACGTGCAGGTTTGTAGCATCATTGGCTCTGTCCCTTACCCCCGAGTGTGAAAATTAGTTGTAGAATCTGGAAGGATTTGGTGAGAAGATGGATTGATTTAAAAATGGGATTAATGCCGAATTAGTGTAAATGGGTGATTGATGGTTGCTGTAGACTTGGTGGACTGAAGGGCCTGTTTCTGGGCTGTATCTCTTCATGCCATCTTATTCGTAACCTTGTGTAGCAAGGAACTGCAGATGCCGGTTTAAATCGAAGATAGACACAAAATGCTGGAGTAACTCAGCGGGACAGGCAGCGTCTCTGGAGAAGAGGAATGGGTGACGTTTCGGGTCGAGACCCTTCTTCAGTCTGGTGGCGCCTGTATGACTCCATGGCTCTGGGTGAGGCCTGCAGATACTCTGTGTAAACTAACAACGTCAGAATTGTGTCCCTTAAAGTAACATCTTACTGCTGCGCTCAGCACGATGTGCACTTAGCTTGTTTTTGTGAATGGTTAACAAAGGTCACAGGTGGACCCAAGGCCTATGAGTTTACGATGGTGAAGGTGCAAACATGCGATGAGTGACTTGCGATATCATTAGGGATGGGATGTGTCAGGTGTGCTGTTGTGTGTGATATATAGAAGTCCCTGTGCCAATTTCTCAATTTAACTCATAAAATAATTGTTAAGGTGGCCTGGGCAGGGTTTAAATCACTGTTGTGTCCAAGTTAACTGTGGAAGAGACAGCTAATGGGTCAAATTCTCTGCATATACTTTGAAAATAGCGGCCCAAAGCCTTCAGAAGGAGATTGTAGTTCTTTAACGATACTAAACAGATAAGCCGAACAAACTAAACTTTACAAGTTTTATCAATCCTATTTATACCCCCTCCCTTAATCCTTGCTACCTTACGAAAAGAACATTCATTTAGTTATAGTGTTAAAGAAGGAACTGCAGATGCTGGAGAATCGAGGGTACACAAAAGGCTGGAGAAACTCAGCGGGTGCAGCAGCATCTAAGGAGCGAAGGAGATAGGCGACGTTTCGGGTCGAGACCCTTCTTCAGACTGGTCAGGGATCAGGGAAACGAGAGATATAGACGGTGATGTGGAGAGATAAAGAACAATGAATGAAAGATATGCAAAAAAGTATCAATGATAAAGGGAACAAGCCATGGTAAGCTGTTTGTGGACACCCGAAACGTCGCCTATCTCCTTCGCTCCTTAGATGCTGCTGCACCCGCTGAGTTTCTCCAGACTTTTGTGTACCCTTCATTTAGTTATATATTTCAATGAAACAGTCTGCATACATTCATTTTAATTTCAACAAATAGCAACAGACATTTGTTTGTTGCATAGGAATGAACTGCCGATGTTAGTACAAATCAGATAGACACAAAAAGCTGGAGTAACTCAGCGGGCCAGACAGCATCTCTGTAGAAAAGGAATAGGTGACATTTCAGGTTTATGTGTGAAGGAAGGAACTGCAGATGCTGGTTTAAAGCGAAGAAAGACACAAAATGCTGGAGTAACTCAGCGGGACAGGAATGGGAGACATTTCAGGTTGAGACCCTTCTTCAGAAGAAATGCTGCCTGTCCCGCTGAGTTACTCCAGCTTTTTGTGTCTAACTGACTTGTACTAACATCTGCAGTTCATTCCTATGCAACAAACTACTAAGTCTTAACGACTTTCCTTTTAATTGGTTAAACTGCATACTTCAGCTTGCACTAGTGTGGTCTGGCTGCCTGGTATAACTGATAACTCATTGTATTATGGTTTATGGTATATTTATTTGTCATGGTATTGTATTAATGTACTTGTAAAGCCACCACATGTAAGAAATTCATTGTTCATTTCCGGTGCGTGTGACAACAATGTACTCTAGACTCTTAATTTTGAAGATGATTCTCAAAGCTGACGTGCGCAGTGTCATGTCCCGACAGCTCCTGTGTATAACCTGATGTCAATGGCTCTCGCTGTAACTGATTGAATCTCACCTGAAAGCAGGAATGGGGTATTTATTCTGGATGGCCAACCATGATCATATTGAATGGCGGTGCTGGCTCGAAGATCCTGCACCTACTTTCTATGTTTCTAGCAGTGGGCCGAGTGGTCTACTGATTAAATTGCCAAGCTAGCAACCTGAGTTTTGTTTACTTTAGCGATATAGCGCGGAGATAGTCTTGAACAGCCTTGATTAGTACGGGTGTCAGGGGTAATGGGGAGAAGGCAGGAGAATGGAGTTAGGCGAGAGAGGTAGATCAGCCATGATTGAATAGCAGAGTAGACGATGGGCCAAATGGCCTAATTCTGCTCCTATCACCTATGACCCCTTTCAGCGATGCCCGCACACTAACAATATCCAATACACACTAGGGACAATTTACAATTAAACCAAACCAATTAACCTGCAAATCCCTATGTGTTTGGAGTGTGGGAGGAAACCGGAGATCCCGGCGAACACAGGGAGAATGTATAAAT
Organism: Okamejei kenojei; assembly: GCA_035221665.1. Taxonomy (NCBI): domain Eukaryota; kingdom Metazoa; phylum Chordata; class Chondrichthyes; order Rajiformes; family Rajidae; genus Okamejei; species Okamejei kenojei. Next base: position 16,195,299 of record CM069165.1, read on the forward strand.
TATATACAGACAGCATCCAAAGTCAGGATTGAACCCGGGTCTCTGGTGCAGTAAGGCAGCATCTCTACCGCTGCGCCACCGTACCACAGTTCTGGTCCATTGTTAATATGAATATGATAATTAATAAAAATCATGGAAAACTGAGGAATATAACGCCAACTAATTAAAATGCAGTTCAACCGCCCCCCCCCACCCCAAAATAAAGTGGATAATCTCAGGGCTATCACATTGTTATTAAAAACCTAAATAGTTCAGTAATGCCATTGTCATGAGAGCAAATCTGCATCAACTCAGACACATTAAGGATATATTGTCTTGCTGTCAGTAGTCTAACTCATGCATGTACACTATGACGCATTTTCTGCCATTTATCAAGTCATGCTAACTTATTGTCCTTTCAACAACTTTTTTCCATGCAGGATTATCCCAGTCCCAGATGTGGAGCAAATTCCATGAAACTTTTTAGCTGTCATTCCGGAGCCGTATAGCAGCTGCCTGCTACTTTAAACCATAATTTCCTCCAGATTCCCCAAGTCCAGATGCATTAACAATTGACATTAACGCGCTCTAAATGGGATAATGTCTTCATAATCGTTCCAGATTGCAGACATGTGCACGGAGATGATTATTGCATTACACGATGTAAAGACACAAAGACATCTCCTGATCCCGCAGAAAAAATGCAAAAAGTGTTTCCCTTTAATATAATCCACCACAGTTCTGAGCGCATCGTTCATCTTACAATGATTGGAAAGTTAGAGGAGAATCCAGTGCCAAACTAGATTTGTAACAGTGCTCCAATGTCTTCTTCAGATTGCGTTATTCCCATTATGGGTGTATAAACTCACGAGAGGAATAGATCGGGTAGATGCACAGAGTCTCTTGGCCAGAGTAGGTGAATCGAGGACCAGAGGACATAGGTTTAAGGTGAAGATGTAATAGGAATCCGAGGGGTAGCTTTTTCACACAAAGGGTGGTATGTGTTTGGAACACATTGCCAGAGGAGGCAGTTGAGGCTGGGACTATCCTAACATTTAAGAAACCATTAGACAGGAATGGATAGATAGTTGGATGGATATGGACCAGTGAGGGAGGTGGGCTAGCGTAGCTGAGGCATATTGGCGGTGTGGGCAAGTTGGGCGAAGGCCATGTTCCGCGCTGTATCACTATATGCTCATATACCACTAGCCTGCCTGGTAACAAGGTTTTTCCACTATATCTTTGTACATGTGACAATTACCACTTCCTTGTTCTCATAACGTTCGCAGAGAGAAAACAGTGTTTATACTTTATGATAAATATAATGATAAATACCTGAGGGTGAAACAGCGGAATGGAGGCAAGACTGCTACTGCCATCTATAAGTCCCAAAAAATTTTGAAGTGTAATAATGGATATAAAAGAATAAGGTAGATTTCGAAACATAGGAAACATAGAAGAAATTAGGTGCAGAGCAGGCCATTCGGCCTTCGAGCCTGCACCGCATTTCCAATTGGATCATGGCTGATCATCCAACTCAGTATCCTGTACCTGACCTTCTCTCATACCCCCTGATCCCGTTCAGCCAAGGGCACTCCAACTCCCTCTTAAATATGGCAACGAACTGGCCTCAACTACCTTCTGTGGCAGAGGAATTCACAGACAGTTCACCACTCTCTGAGTGAAAAACAATTTTACTCATTTCGGTCCTAAAAGACTTCCCCCTTATCTTAAACTGTGACCCCTTATGTCCTGGATTTCCCCAACATCGGACCAATCTTCCTGCAATCTAGCCTGTCCAACCCTTTAAAGAATTTTGTTAAGTCTTGAAATCACCCCTCAATCTTCTAATCCAGGCGAGTACAAGCCTTCTATCCAGTCTTTATCATATGGAAGTCGTGCCATCCCAGGAATCAGTCTGGGATCTTCTCTGTACTCCTCTATGGCAGAATGTCTTTACTCAGTTAGTGAGACCAAAAACTGTACGCATACTCGAGGTGTTGGCCTCACCTAAGACCCTGTACAACTTGACAGTTGAACTCTCCCCTGCCTCTTGTACTCAAATCCTTTTGTTATGAATGCCAACATATCCTTTCGCTTTCGCACTGAGCCTGCTGCCCTGCATTGATTACTTTCAATGACTGGATGTACCATGACACCCAGTCACGCTGCATCTCCCTTGTCCTAATCGGTCACCATTCAAATAATAGTTACCTTCTGTTTTTGCCACCAAAGTGGATAACCTTTCGGGGTGAGAGACATGGTAGCACCTCGGGAACGAGGTGTGATTGATTCAGGAAGTGTTCACATATTGAATGTGTCTGGCTTTATATCTTATTCTACATTAATTTTGCAGACCTGTACGTCTTTGGAGTGTGGGAGGGATATACCGGTGCACCTGGAGAAATACACCCACGCAGGTCACGGGTGTGAGATCATACAAACTGCGCTATCAGACAGCACCCGTAGCCGGGATCGAACCGTGGTCTCTGGAAGCAGTAACCGATCTAAGGCAGCAACTGTACTACTGACCACCGGGCCGCCCACGGCAAAATGTTCGGCAGTGGTCAAGGCTGTTTGCTTTCACTCCATTCCAAGAGAGGAAGCATCATTGAGTGCAAACCCTTTAAAACATTACTGCAAGTAGAGTTGCTGCCTCGCGACACCAAGAGACCCGGGATCGATTCCTGACCACGGTTGCTGTCTGCACGGCAGTTTGTACATCCTCCCGGTGGCCTGCGTGGGTGTTCTGTGAGAGCTGTTTTCCTCCCACACTCCAAAGATGTACAGTTTTTGGGTTAATTGTGCCTTCGTGATAAATTGTAAATTCTCGTGTGTTATGGACTAGTGTTATGTGCGGGGATCGCTCTGCTTGTCGTGGACTTAGTTGGACTGACTGAATAGGCCTGTTCATAAATCTAAACTAAATAAAGGGAGGCAGGATCTGGTGCACAGGACTCAGCGCACACATGTGGACACATTGTGTCTTTTTTCCCCAGAGTTTTTGTTAATATTTTTAATTATGATCAATATTTTGCGTGCTGCAAGAGTGTAAGAATATCATTGTTCTATCTGGGGCATAGGACAAAAATAGCCTCTTGTCTATGAAACATGTACATGCATGCGCACATACACACATACAGTCTTGCTAACATTCCTCTTCTTTGGCTGCTCCCTCGGGTGAGGGCCACATCATCAAACCCATTCTCATCCCATTACTCTCCGCAAGGGTGCCAAACCTGGGGGGGGGAATAATTTCGACCTACCCAGGTGCGTGGTAAAATAGATGCTGCCTGCACCGCTGAGTTCTCCAGCATTTTTGTGCGCACCACAATTTCCAGCATCTGCAGTTCCTCCTTTACACCAAGGGGGTAACGGAGTTTGGTTGATTCTAGATTTGTAACATATTTTTTTCATTGATGACTGAACTTGGTTCTGGTTTTATGTTCATCATTAGTTGACCATAAATAAGTGAAATAACATTGTATGATTGCTATTAAAGTTGCCTGGGGTAAACGGGCCGAGAAAGGTTGGGAACCCCTGCTCGACAGGTTTCTGAAGAAGCTACAGATAGCTCTCAGGCAGCATTTAGATGGCAGTACATTTCCCAGTTACATTCAGTAACACTTGCTCCGCCATGACGGAACCCTCTGCGATCTTTACGATAAAGTCATTGCAATCATGGCAATTTGCACCCATCAGTCTGACTCAGTTCAACTCATCCTGTCAGACAATTTAGTAATTGCTATTGATTTTGTGTTTTGTTTGTTACAGCTGATTTCCTCAATTTGTTCGATGATTTTGTTTTTATTGCATTAGTGAATCTTTTCACAATTTACAATCGCTGCATCACAAAGCAAATGCCAGTAGAAAAATGCTCCCGTGACTTGCCAGTCTGGATTGAGCTTAGGGTCCTATATTGCACCAGTATTGGCCAGTCGGGCCATATTGTCATTGCCAATTAAGATTCTAATTTAACAAGCTAGCTCGTTGCTTGTGACAGGCCCTTGCCCCACTCCCAACCTGTCATAACGGCTAATCAACAGCATCAGCTTTGGGACTATTGGTGTATATTTGATTCTATCTACTGTTGGTTCTCATTTTTAAACATGCAAGAAGATCGTGAATCATCTTGTTGGTTGTAAAGGTTCTAAAAACTAGAATTCAGATTTTAATGCACAGAAAGAGGCAATTTCACCCTACTTATACCCTTACTAACCAATTGCTCCGTCATAAGGTAGTCCTATTGTCACAATTTAACCCTGATCCCTCTAACATCTATCCTAGCCACCTGGTTACTAAATGCCTTTAAATCTTGTTCACCCACCCTCCAACCTTAAATGTGGTCACGTTGCCCCTACTCGTTGCTATTAAGTCTTTCCCTTCTCGTCTTAAAAACCTATGCCCTCTGGTTCTTAATTCCCAGACCTGGGAAAAAAGAGGACTTCGGGAGAGCATCATATTTTGATTGGATGTCAGATATGTATTACAAATGTAATATACATGCGATGTCTTCTGAATGGTGATTTCCCAAAGCAAATATTCACGTCAATCTTGCTGCTTTCACTTACAATCATCCTCTCGGCAGTGAAGTACATTCGGTTCGTCGGTGACGAACTTATCTCCCAGCAGGTCTTCATGACACTCAGTCAAGAGATGATTGAGCAGTAAGATTGAAACTTCTTCAACTTCTGTGCAAGCTAGTGCAAGCGTGTTATCACCCATGTCAATTTGTTTATTGTCATTTTATGGAGAGATGCTGTCTTTCAACATCCCACTGATAAAACCTCACCTTTGTACAGCGGGAATCGACTCTCCTGCGTCAGTGCCACTATTTTCCCATTACCTCTCACCGAAATTCTTTGTGAAACACCAACTGGCTCTTTCTTTTCAGCGGAACTAAACCAAGTTCTATAGGCATCACTAGATATTTGCTAAGACATTGCTGTGTTGTTGTTTACAGCCAATGCGACATGACGAAAGAAAATCATTTCTAAATGGTGCTCAGTGTGAATTCAATTGTGCATTTCAGGTGATGAAGGACCCTTGCAACCCTGATGTGTTCGTTGGGAATCGTGCAATTTATGCAGCATAGTTTCGGAGTACTGCAGTTCAAATTGCAGCCCTTCTACACCGGGCAGTTTCCGTTGAGTGATTTAGACAGAGAAACTGGCCCTTAGGCCACCGAGTCCGTGTTTGTCGAACAAGCGATACAGCACAATAACACTAATCCCATACACACTAGGGAACATTTTACACATACTCCCAGCTGATTAAAATACAGACCTGTATTATCTTTTGGAGTGTGGGAGGAAATCGAAGATCTCAGGGAAAACCTACAAGGTCATGGGGAGAACGTTACAAAAACGTACAGACAGCACCGTAGTCGGGATCGAACCCGGGTCTTCGGTGCGGCGAGCGCTGTAAGGCAGCAACTCTACAGCGGCGCACCCTGTCGCCCTGTTGTCTGCACTCCTGGGGGGACTTCCTGGGGCATCTGTGGTCTTTCTTCGCGTGCCATCCTGGGAGATTCGGGCAGATCTGGGAAATCTTTCAATCTCATACGGGAGATTAGCAAAAGAAAGACGCCCTTCGGCCCGCTGTCCATGCAAGTACCAATCTCCCATCTACTAAACCGACACAAATCCCATTTTTTTAATTCTCATATGTACATTCTCATCATCTTCTACCAAGATTCCACCACAGTCTTCCTGCTTACTGAGTGTGAGCGAAAAAACCTACAGAGGAGAACAATTTAAAAAACCATACTTGTGTGCCTTGGGTTGTGGGAGGGAAGAAACCAGAGGACGTCTAGATGTAGAACACAGTGCGGACATTGGGAACCCGTTTCACTCCACTACTTTACTGAAAGTGCCAAGCATAATTTTGTGTTACACCCTCAGACTGTACTTGTAGTGTGTAAATTCCACCGTCCTTCCAACAGAGAAGGCTTTGTCAAGCATAATACACGTCTCTCGTCCTGCTTTTACGCCAGGATGATAGGACTTTATTTATCCCAGGAGGAATTGGTCTGCCAACATTCATAAAACACGACAAGATACATTGACAATGAAATTAAAGTGTCGAGTGGAAAGGGATTTGGGATGGGCAAAGATTTGGGAAGCGGGAGGGATTCAAGTCTACCCATGTCGAGAAAAGGTGGGAGGAGTGGGAGAGCTGGTAGCCACTGGGAAGGATCACCTTGTGACAGTTCGGGATTACTGCATATTGGTGAACAGTACGGGGGTTGTGAAGATTGCTCCTCAGGTTGGAAACCTCTCCCTCCCCCTCCCCCGACTCTCAGTCTGAAGTCTCAACCCAACGTCACCTATTCCCTTTTCCAGATGACTGAGCCTGACCTGCATGTCATAAACTAAACTAACTGAGAATATTGGAATATATATTTTTACCACTCTTTCACAGCCTGTTTAGTTAGTTTAGAGATCAGGCGCTGAAACAGGACCTTTCGGACCTACCGGGTCCGCGCTACAGCGTTCCCCGCACATTAAACACTACCCTACATCACTAGGGACAATATTTACAATTACCAAGCCAATTAACCTACAAACGTGTATCGTCTTTGAGTTTGGAGAGGAAACCATAGATTCTCGGAAAATCCAGGTCTCTCGGGGAGAACGGTAAAACTCTGTACGACGCAACACCGTGGTTGTGGGATTGAACCCGGCTTCGACGCTGCATCGCTGGTAAAGCAGCATCTCTACCTGCTGCGCCACCAATGACACATGATGACTTAGGAACAATTGTAAGTTCCCAGGCGTGCGACCATGAGGTGAATCTCCTCCTTATATTTCTAAGTCCGGCATCAATCGCACTGTGTAAAATGGATGTGTCTACCACGAATAAGACAGCGGCCTTTCTTTCCAGATAGAGAGTGCCTCACACATATCACAACAGCATACAAGCATGTCACGAGGCGGACAACAATGACAAAGATCGAATAAGAATGTGAGCTCCAAGTAAGGTTTACTGGGGTACATTGTCCATTTTGCTTCCACTCCATATCCAGAAGCAATCACCTATTGAGTTTTAGAAGGTTTTTTGTGCACTGAATATCCTAATCTGATGAAGCTGCCACTCCATAGTACCCAAATCATCTGCCCATTAATTGATTATTAAAGTTATATTGAACTGCTAGTCATGGGTGAATTATGGATGAATTCGGGATGGTAGGAACTTTCAGTAGGGAGTTTGGCGCCTCCATAGAACATGAGGTGGACCACAGATCACGGGGTTACTTTATAAACGCCCTTTATGTGGCAACTATTTACATCCTTGCATGCACAACGACTTGTCACATGGGACAATAATTCAATTCAATTCAATTGCGATTTTGTTTGTGGACTCCATTAAAGCAGCGTGGGAGGATCCTTTCCATAGTGCAGAGAGTGAATGCTTGCGTAGCCAGGTATGGTATTGCTGATACTGCCGCCGACTGCTTCCTCGACAGTAAAACTTTGGCTCAATGCCAGGAAAAGCAATACTCTAATGGTTTACCCACTTTCCTTCCTAGATTATTCACACATTTAAACCCTATCACTGAGAGCTGATTCCACATGCAGTACTAACCACGAAAAGGCAGCTTCGCACTGCAGATCATAGCTTTGCGACACTTTCATGCAGGGGTGGTGGACCCTGCGGCCTTCTAGCGATTAAGTTGCGAGGGGGGCTTTTGAATGAATCATAATTGATTGAACTATATTCCTTTTATTTTAATTATATATAATTTCTGTTCTCATTTATGTATTTTATTCTTTAATTAAAATGAACCTATTTAAAATTTCCAAAGAGTAATAGAGATTATTATTTTTTAAATCCTATATCTAATTGATAAAGTTTTTTTGGAATGCGGCTTATGAGTTAACAGTTAACTTAATGCGGACGGGGCGGCATTCCAGTATGAAAAGGTTTCCCCACCCCTGCCTTAGTGTATCTCTCCCACAAGTACGGAAAGCTTGAGTATCGCTATCCGAATGTTGGGGGTCGTTTGTGAGAGACAAGAGAGTTTTATTAATCTATGTCTGAAACAAAAACAATGATATTCCTACTTGCAGCAGAGTAAAATAGATTAGTCTAGCTTTTTGTGTATATCTTCGATTTAAGCAGATTCTGCATTCCTTGCTACACATTTTATCTTGCTCAGTTGAGGCCAGGTCTGGCAAGCATTCATCCCAAATTCATCACTAAAATTCCTGCGGCGGGGACTGGTGACACAGGAGCATAGACAAGATTGGCTAATGTAATTTGTTTAGCTCTTGCGTTCTTAGTTTGTAATTAAGTGTTTTATTTGCAGGGGTAGCTTATACAAACACAAGGTGTTTAAATCTGACGCTAGTTAATTCACGGAATGTTCTGCTAATATGCAGCATTCTCCCTCAGAGATGACGGATCTGACTACCAGATAAATCTACCAGTAATGCACACTGCCACTGCAGTTGTTAGGAATGTTTTCTCACCATCATTTTAATAACTTTTCTGCAGAAATGATAAATGTGCTTCTTAAATCATGTAATATGCAGCTTAGGAAAGCTGGTTATTCAGTGCCAGTTCTGAAGGAGTTATACAATTAGAATCATTCTTGCAATGCACTACTAATCTTTTTCCAATTCTCCTCTTTAAAAAGTTTATAAGTATAGGATTCCACTTTACTTTAAGGCAATTAAATACAGTATCAAAAGAAATCACACCAAAAAATTCCATATCACCCTAACCCCCCCCCCCCCCCCCCCCATCAACCCATATCCCCCCCACAGGATATCAACACCTAGACAAAAGTAAAAAGCAGGACTCACATCTATCTTAATAACATGTTGTGCAGAGTAAATCCCAACTTTTCATCTTATATTTTTCTACACCCTGTTGTGTGTTTCGTTTTTATTTTTTGTGTGTTTGTTCATTTCAGTTTTAGATCGGTTCTCCTGTACCTAGGTCACACAACCAGCATATTTGTAGGAAGAACTGCTGGTGTGGTTTTCTCCGAAGATGGAACTTAAGCGCTGAGTAAATCAGCGGGTCAGAAGCATGATGGAGAGAAGGGATGGGTGACGGTTTCGGTTCAGTGGTCTGAAGAAGGGTCTGGGACCTGAAAAGTCACCATATTCATGCTCTACCGGAGATGCTGCCTGTGTTCTACAGCCATTTGTGATGGTATGTTGTGATCGGGAGTGGGTAGGTAGATTAATTACGTGGTTATAATGCGTTCCTTTTGTGTAATGTGCCTTAAGGGGCTCAGGAAGAAGAAATGCATCAATGTAGTGTTAGCCTTGGGGACCTTTAGTACACTTGACATAGACCCAATGAATTGGGAAGAGCCCATTTTTGTGTAATGGGGCAAACTTGGCTCAGGGGGTGGGCATGTTAAATTTCTCACCTCACCTTGTGTTATTCGATAAGATGACTACTTGATAATATGCTTCAAATGTTCGATGTTGAATTCTGATTGAATGTCGCAAGTCTACAAAGCAATAAGATTTTAGTAAGGAACGGAATGGGACTGCAGATGCTTAGTGTGCCAAAAAGTCTCAAAGTGACTGGAGGGAATGCAAAGGGTTCAGGCAGCATCGTGGAGAACGTGGATCGGATGGGTTTGGGTAATGTGTATTGTGTCATATTTGTGCTGAAACTACTCTGAATCTTTGAGTTCAGGTTCTGGATCCTTCTTCAAGAATAGGTCAGACCGAAGCAAGATTAGAGGCGTTTCAACAAAAAAATATGACTTATTTCATCTGCTATCAGAGGGAATTTAAGAGGGGAAGTTAAAGGGGGCATTTCGGAAGGGCAGTTTAAAAAGTCAACCACCATTGATCGATCTGCGTGCCCAATGTAGGCCAGGCCAGGCCAGGAAAAGAATGAGAGGTTGAAAAAAGATGGAGTAACTCAGTGGGTCAGACTGCTCTCTGGTGATAAAAGAATCGGTGATATTTCAGGTCGAGGTCCCGGCACCAAAATGTCACATATTCCTTTTCTCCTGTGATGTGTTGACCGCTGAGTCACTCCAGATTATTGTGTCTATCTTTGGTTTTAAGCCCAGCCCTCCCATTCTTTACTTACACGGAAGGCTAGGTTCCCGTTCAAAGGAATAAACATTTATGAAATACAAATTAACTTTTCTAATCTACTAGATGATTTCTAAGGACACACTGCCACTAATAAACTATAGTGGATTCTGTACCCACCTTCCTGTCTGGCATCTTGACACCCCGACTGTACTTTAATTAGGATCTTCCATGACCAATCATGAGGTACAAAATTAATTATATTTTAGTGCAAATAATTCAGAAGCATCATATTCAAGTTTATGCAAGAGACTGTAATGAGTTTTAAAATATTTGCATCAAAAATTGCTTAGAAGACAAGATTGGCAGCAGTGAAAGCCGTAACCCAATTTGTGGCTAAACTTTATGTTGGAGATGTAATTGATATCAAGCCTTGCCTTGGCTATGGTTAAGATTTCGGAATCACTAAGACTTGATATCTGTAATTATTTTGCTATCTTGACTTCTGCATTATTGTGGAAATTTCTCCATGACTGTTCATGCTGTCATCTACTCTTCCCAATGTTGAATCAAATGATCCCGTCATCCTCAAAAGTTTGATGATATTAGAAGTTGGTTCCGCCAATCGTCCCAGCCTGGTGCTAGTTTGATTGGAAGTACAGAAACCAGGATCTTGACCTTCAAGGTAAAATCCACTTTCATTTTATTATATGTAAAAAAAAAAAACTTTAATCCAGTTTGTAGAGAAAAGTTGCTGGAGATAGCTGACAAAACTTATTAGGCGTGCGAGGCAGGCAGCTTCCTATGAGCGAATGAAATGGCAACTTTTTTTCAGATAATTCCGTTTGCTTGTCTTCCGACAGTTTTATCACCCTTTTTACTTTCCACCAGTCTGAAGCCACAAAATCCATTGTCTGTCTATTTCCCTCCACAGATGCTGCCTGACCTGCTTGGTTCTCCAGCATTGGGCTTTCTAAAGGGCCCTGTCCATTTCACGTGTTATTCACAAATCCTCGAGTTTTCCCCTTGATTCAAACTCGAGCCAGAATGTATCGTAAGAGTCAGTTAGGAGGTCGTAGGATAGTCGTGATATATCGTAGCGGCTGTTATGCAGCTGTAGGTACCCATGGCATCAGGTAAGTAGGGACGTTTTTTCAACCCAATGAAAAAAGTCCTCTAGTTAAAAAAGATGGTTGGATGAACGAAATTGAAATTTTTACTTGTAAGGATGGCTTCAAAATAGTTGTGGGAAATTCGTTAGACTTGCTCAGTAGGAGTTTGTGAACATATTGGTGGAAGGTTCTTAAACTTTGCAGAGGTTCTCAAATTAATGTCATGAAAGTGGGACAGCCTTAAGTTCCAGCATCTGGCCATATCTCGTTTCTAAACAGCCTAAAAAACAGCTTGGGGGCACAAAATTGCGGGAGAAACTCTGCGGAATGCAGCAGCATCTATGGAGCGAAGGGATCGGCGCGTTTCTCGCCGAAACCCTTCTTCAGACTGAACAGTTCCCAGCTGTTTATCAGGCAAATGAATCATCCAACCACACCAGAGCAGTGATGAACTTCCATTTACCTCTGATGTCCTCGGACTATCCTTGACAGGGCTATGCTGGGGGGGGGGGGGACTTTACCTTGCACTAATATGTTATTCCCTTATCTTGTATCAATGCACTGTTAATGGACTGACTGTTATCATGTATTGTTCTTTCTGCTGACGGTTTAGCACGCAAACAACAAACATTTTCACTGTACCTCGGTACATGTGACAATAAAGTGATCTGAATTGAAAAATTGATAACTAGCTGCCTTGGCTTTCTGCTGAATATTACTAAGAAACACTCAATAAAGAGAAATGTTGGCAGGATTCGTAAATACCATGTGGATTGTGTTACACTGTGACTATTAATTTACCCCTCAGGATGCTTGGTTAAGAGAGTAAGCTGCGCAAGATTGTCTGAGGTATCGGATTTCCCAACGGCAGTTGCACATGTCATTCCACACAAGTGCCAAATTAAAAAATGGAATGGATTCGAAGCAATCTTCACCACTGTGTACCAGGGATGATTAAGACACAAGGATACAAGGGGATAGACACTACTAGATGGGTAGGACTCTCTGTGGACAGGCAGCATCTCTCGGAGAGAAGGAATGGCTGTCGTTTGGGTCGAGACCGTCTGAAGAAGGTTTAAACTCATCTGCAGTTCCTCAGGATACAAGAGGAAGGCGGGAATAGGCATTCTGTACAGGCCTTGCCATCCATAAAGAAACATGACATCGGAGAGTACTCTGGTAGTAGGTACTTGAGTCCAGAGCGAAAAAGTGCCCTCGGCCCACCAGATTGAGCGACCGAGCAGCCCACATTACATTTCTAATCCTACATCATACGGGGACAATTTTTACGTGTATCTCTCTGTCCTATTTGACTACAAACCAGTCAGGTCTTTGGAGTGTGGGGAGGAAACCGAGATCTCGGAGAAAAACCCAGGCAGGTCACGGGGAGACGTTTCAAAACTCCCTACACAGCACCCTAGTCGGATTGAACCCGGGTCTCCGACACTGCGAAATAAGGCAGCACAGCAACTGCGGACCACCCCCCCCACTCCCGCCGCACCTAATTCTTGTCCAATTGCCCTGATGTGTAGATGCGAGATAGGGTTAACCGTAGAAACCGATGCGACGCTGAACGTTGGTCGACGTAATTAGACCGAAGGGCTAGTTTCCACGCAGACATTCTAAATTACAATTAATAACAACTGTTGAAAGAAAAAGCTTTCCGGTCAAAGTTCACCTGCAAATCAGGGAAACATGTGGGCGATTTAAGTGTAAGTCAAATAGCAACAACTGATTCTGAAAATTAAAAATAAAGTAGAAAATGTTAGAATCGTCAGGGATGATCATAGGCCACATCTCTGGGTAAGGAGAACCGAGTAATAATTCCGTACATAGACCTTTATCAAGATCTGGGACGATCAATTGTGTAGAAGAAGCTCAAGATTGATTTCTACAACTAACTTGCTATTCATCTTTCCTATATACAGTTCATCCATCTGTGATATAAACTCAGCGGATATTTTTATAAATTATTGTTGTAGGAAGGAACGGCAGACGCTGGTTAAACCAAAGAAATACACCCATATGCTGGAGTAATCAGCAGACAGGCAGCGCAGGAATGGGTGACAATAGACAATAGGTGCAGGAGTAGGCCATTCAGCCCTTCGAAGCCAGCACCGCCATTCAATATGATCATGGCTGATCATCCCCAATCAGTACCCCGTTCCTGCCTTCTCCCCATATCCCCTGACTCGGCTATTTTTAAGAGCCCTATCTAGCTCTCTCTTGAAAGCATCCAGAGAACCTGACTCCACCGCCCTCTGAGGCAGAGAATTCTACAGACCCTTCAGAGGATCCCGACCCGAAACGTCACCAATTTCTCCTCTTCAGAGATGCTGCCTGTCCCGCCGACTTACTCCAGCATTTTGTATCTTATATATATTTTTATTCCTCTATTTCGTTTTTTCTCTTGGACTGGAGGCCATGCCCATTCTGACTGGCCAGCCATGTCCTCCTGCTCTGAATTTCACTACTACATTCTTTTGCCCATGTTCCTTTGTCCATGCTCTCTCCCTTCAACTGCTCCAATTCACTCATTGAGCAGAAAACCTTCTCCACCACCTATCTCTGCGGTCACCCTAGTTTCAGCCGGTCAGGGGACACCCCTCTTCCACCCTCCTGCATCTCAGCGATCTCCCGACCCTGGAGTTGGCCTGTGCTCTCCCTGACTGCAGTTTCCCCGGGATACCTGGGATTCCCCCAAAAACATGTTAGTTGGTTAGTGAGCATTAGTATGTGACTGGTTGATGCAAGTTTATAGCAAAAGATATAGCAAAGATAAATTAAAGGGCATATAAGAGAGAGAATTGATTGCAAAGGTCCATGGAATGGGAATAGAGAGGGAATGGAATTGACTGGAATTGCTCCCCAGGAGCTAGTATGGACACGATGTGCTGAATGGACTCCTTCTAGTTTAGTTTATTATTATCGTCACGTGTACTGCGATACACTGACATTTTTTTAGAAAAGTAAGGATAATAACTCATTTAATGACCCACTTACGGGATAATTAAAGTGCAAAATACCTCAAACATCCAACTTCATTGTAACCATCAGGGTTTGCCCAGGCTAGCTGCTGATGCTCTTATTGATTGCTTGAAGCAGGAGTTATTAGTGGTCATGCTGGAGTTCTTGGGATCAAGATGATTTTGTGTCCTTAAGGGCCTGTCCCACTGTACGAGGTAATTCAAGAGTTCTCCTGAGTTTCCCCTGATTCGAACTCGGAAAGTTATGGTACTCGTAGGTCGCAGGTACTCGGGGCTCTCGTGGACATTTTTCAACGTGTTGAAAAAACTTCACGCGCTTACCGCATTTCCCGAGTACCTGCCGTTAGCATTACGAGCCGCTAAGAGACGTCCCGAGCTCCGGCATACCCGCTGCGTAAATTCTACGTACTTACCACGAGTTCAATTTTTTTTTAAACTCAGGTGAGATGTTGAGTAAACTCGTATACCCAACAGTGGAACAGGCTATTTACACTTCAAAATGCATGCTTTGAATGTAAAGTCTTCAGTGTGTGGAAGGAACTGTGGATGCTGGTTTAAACTGAAGATATCACAATAAGCTGGAGTAACCCAGCGGGACAGGCAGCATCTCTGGAGAAAAGGAATAGGTGACGTTTCGGGTGGGGACCCGAACCCAAAGTGTCACTGATTTACTTTCTCTAGAGATGCTGTCTGACCCGCTGAGCTACTTCAGCTTTTTGTGTCTATCTCCAGTCTTCAGTGACTGGTTGGAAAGACTAAATGTGCGGCACTGATTAAAATACATTGAGCTTCTGCCACTTTCTTTGATGCCGATACGTTAGAACTCTGCAGATAATCATCTAATCACAGAACAAGAGTAGCAGGAGAACTAAACGGAAGCTGAGCTGCAAAAATCCAGATAGGGTCAAATGTGCATAAATGAAGCAGAAGTGGACATCATCAATAAAGACTTGTCTCATCCTAAGTAGCTCGGATGACTTACAAGGAGCATCAAGGTTAATGCTTATTTCCATTTCCCCGCTACATGGTGCAGCTTTCCAGCACAGCTCAGAGTTACAGATAACCTTCTCCTTATTTTCATTCATAACATGGGATATATTGGTACAGGTTAGATCAGCAGGAGTGAAATATTAACTACAATATCTTTCACGCATGCCTTTTTCTCTCTTTCTCTCTCTCTCTCTCTCTCTCTCTCCCCCCTCCACCTCTCATCTACCTTCTTGTCCCTTCTGTCGCCTTCCCCCTTCCTCTCCTCCCCATCTCCATTTTTCCCTCCCTCCCTTTCTTTCTTCCTCTCTTTTCTTCTCTCCCTCGTTTTCTTTCCCCTCCCTTCCTTCCCCTCCTCCTTCCCTCACTCTCTCCCTCTGTCTCCCTCCTTCCCACTTACACATTCTCGACCCGAAACGTTCCCTATTCCTTCGTTCCAAAGATGCTGCCTTACCCACTGAGTTTCTCCAGCACTTTTGTCTACCTACAATAAGTTCTTTGACATTTCTGTGTTTGAAAAAGTGTGTGTGTGTGTGCGTGCGTGTGTTGTGTGTGTGTCTGTGTGTGCGCATGTTTATCTGTGTATGTGTGTATGTGTATGTGTGTGAGTGTGAGTGGCTGACCAAGACAGGTATATCCTTTGCCTTCTTCCATTTTATACAACATATACACTATCACCATTACATAGAGGCATTTAAGAGGCTTTTGGATGGGCACATGGATATGCGGGGAATGGAGGGATGCAGGCAGAGGAGATTAGTTTAACAGCATCACGTTTGGCACAGTTATAATGGGCTGAATGGTCTATTCCTGTGTAGTACTTGTCTATGTTTAGGAAGGAACTGCAGATGCTGGTTTAGCAAAGATGGACACAAAAATGCTGGAATAACTCAGTGGATCCGGCAGCATCTCTGGGGAAGAAGAATAGGTGACGTTTCTGGGCGGAACCCTTCTTCAGACTGAAAAGTAAAGGTGGGGGGAAATAAACTGGAGGCGCTAGAAAGCTGGAACAAGCAGGGCCAGCAATAGATGACCGATGGAATGGTGGGGCCCACCATGGCCCATTGTTGGCTGGGGAAGATGTGATAACAAGAGGAATACAAGGCTGCGAACAGTGGAACTGGTGGGGCAACTAGAGTGGTGGAGGGCGAGAGAGAAGCAAGGGGAGGCTGAAGAAGGGTCTCGACCCAAAACATCACCTATTCCATTTCTCTGGAGATGCTGTCTGACCCGCTGAGTTACTCCAGCTTTTTGTGTCTATTGAAGGGGAGGGATCGCAGGAATTACTTGAAATTAAAGAAATCAATGTTCATACCGCTGGGTTGTAAACTGCCCACGCTTACTTTTCTATGTTCCATTACGTGCAACTCCAGTGGCATATTTACAATCAATGGTAGTTTTGTGAAATTATAGCTGACCAGAGGAGATGTGAACTTTCAGATGTTGTTAGAAACATAGAAACATAGAAAATAGGTGCAGGAGTAGGCCATTCGGCCCTTCGAGCCAGCACCGCCATTCAATATGATCATGGCTGATCATCCAACTCAGTATCCTGTACCTGCCTTCTCTCCATACCCCCTGATCCCTTTAGCCACAAGGGCTGAAGGGCTTAGGTTCATTGCGATATCTCATCTTTCGGGATGTGGTGAATGCGCTGCTGGGGTATAGTCACTCAACCCACCCTTCATCTGTACCTGCACAGCCAGAGAGTCTCAAACTGCCCACACTCCTTGATCCTCCTTCCTGCTGTCAACTTGCGCACAGATATATATTTGAGCCTATTCTTTTTGCTCAGTTATAGGAGTGAGATGGGGTGGTGTTAACCATGCACTGTTTTGGGACTAAGGACAAATGTGGCTAAGTCACCACTTAAACCCAGTCACGCATAAAGGAAAAATGTGCCTTTAAGCGGGTCTGGGCATTTTCTGCGAGACGGTGTAATCCTGGACCACACCCAAGCATATGAACACAAGAAACAAAGCAAGAAGGCCATCCATCCATCCATCCCTCCTCAAGCCTGCTGTGCCATTCAATCCGATGGTCTCTACAGCATCCCCACCAATCAACAATCTCCCTCGATAGCCCTTGAATCAAAAAAATCTCCGTGAATTTTGAAACGATCGCCAACATCTTCTGGGGAAGTAGATTTTAAGGAGACGCTGTTGTTGTTGCGTGGGTGAGCCACGTTTCCAAACCTCATCCACAATGCAGACACAATTTGCTGTAAACTAGTGCTCCTGTCATTTTCTCAGCCCCACTTCCACCCGGCTGCAGACATTGCACTTTGTACATTACCATGCTCAGGACAGTTTTTCTGTGCTCTGCATCTTCCCCTTTGCCCCATCTATTGGGCTTGAGCTTGCCTTGGTTGTCCTGATGTACAGTATCAGCTGGTCTGATGATATGCAAAACAAAGCTTGTTACTGTTCCCTGGTTACTGTAGCAGAGAGCAGTGCTGAACTACTATCTACCTCGTTGGTGACCCTTGGACTACCCTTGAGTGGTCCTAGTTGGCTTTACCTTGCACTAAAGGTTATTCCCGTACCATGTAAATGTGAACGGCTCGACTGTAATCATGTATTGTCTTTCCGCCAACTGGTTAGCGCGCAACAAAAGCTTTTCACTGTACCTCGGTGAACGTGACAAGAAACTGAACTGATATACATGACCATAATAAACCTAAACCTTCTGGCCTGTCTGTTTTAGGCAGTCACATTCTTTGCTGCCTTTGGTAACAGTAGCTGAGGACGTTTTCTGTGTTTCGTGGATCATGACTGCCAGGCTTCTGACAGGACAATTTGCTGTCTAACACCCTGGCCAATTACATTTTTGATGTTTTGCCAGCTTTTACTCTTAACACGTCTGACTCTGAAACGCTCTGTGTTTTGTTGGAATAAATTTGAGTTTGCTGCTTTATGTATTTTGTGGGGGAGTTTCTGGCCCTCAAACCTACTGCTATCAATGGATTTGGCATCTTTGTTTCACTCCCCAGGAATTCAATCTTTGTTGCTGAAATTGGTATCTTGTTTAAGGGAACAGTTTGAGCGGCTGAATTTATGCAGCGGCATCAACTGGGTACTATAACCAGCCAGGGTTACGTGAGAGATCTTGGCCAGAGGATGGGACCATCACACTGTCCCAGTAACAGAGCACCATCCGCACTCAGTGTTGGGGACGTCTGCACGGCTTGCGATGGATCGGGAGGGAGTGTGTTGGGTGTCTGGTGTGCAGTGGAAGATTGGAGGTCAGTTGCCGTGCCTTTGAATTAAGTAACGTCTGGCCGGTCGGTCTCCAGCCCCTGCAGCAGGTCGAGGGGCTAAATGGGGCACGGGTCTGGCAGTGCGAAACTCTGCGAAACACTGGGTGGTGGGATTGGAGAGTAACGGGACACAAAGCGGTGGGGTGACTCAGTGACACANGGGTCAGGCAGAATCCCTGGAGAAGGTGGAGCGGCAATGTTTCGTTACTTCGGACTGAAGAGGCGTCCCGACCCGAAACGTCACCTACCCACCTTCTCCAGAGATGTTGCCTGGCGCGCTGACTTACACCAGCACGATGTCCTTTTGTGTAAACCAGCATCTGCAGTCCCTTGTTTCCAGAAGGTAATGGGACCTGACATCACTGAGACAATTTCAAAGTCACACCAAATGAGATGAAAATATTCACCACTCATTGTTTTGTCAAGAGTGACGTTGAATTAATAACCCAATTGTTCTGAGTTCAAATCCCACACTAGTAGTTTATAGTATTAACACAGTTTATTCCTCTGCATGGACACTTGGTGATACTCTACTCATGTCTTGCATTCTCCTTTGGCCATCAGCTCTGACCTGCATTTCCCTGCTTCGACTTGCCCCGATTTTTGTTTCCTCAATCTCTTAAATGGCGCACAAGTATTTTGTACATCGCAAAATCCTGGGGCGCGCCCGTAACCGCGCGTCACTGCCTACGTCACCACGCACCATGCGCGCGTCACGCATCGTGACGCGTAAATGATGTTGCGTAAATGACGAGCAAATGGCGCTCAAGTGGGACAGGCCCTTTACTTGCAAAGGGCAACGTGAGAAGGCCACCTTCACCAAACCTTGTTGAGTTTTAAAGAAGGAGCTGCAGATGCTGGAGAATCGAGGGTACACAAAAGGCTGGAGAAACTCAGCGGGTGCAGCAGCATCTAAGATGCTGGAGTTTCTCCAGCCTTTTGTGTACCCTTGTTGAGTTTTAGGTTGAATATTGCCATGTCTGCTGAGGTACAGGGAAAGCTTTTTTTGCACACTGTTAAATCAGATCAGATAATACTAAACATGAATACAATCAATGCCAAACTCGAGTGCAATGCGTTGAGCAGAGGGAAAGGTACAGCATGCAGAAAATAGTTCTCCATTGATCGATTAACCAGAGGTGTCTGTGTACTTTGGCAACACTTGCTCACCCTGTCCGAGATATTTCCTTTCAACGCCCCTTAAAAGTACATTGTTTTCTCATTTTCCCATGAATTTGATGATATGTTGAGCACCATAAATGAACACTTAAAATATCCCATACAATCCTGCTGGTTCAACAATGCCCTTTGGTGAAGAGAACCTTGACCTGTGACACTGCTGAATTGCATTTGCTACTTATTGGTCCATCTATCAAATTTATTCTCCTTTAGAATTTTTTTTTTTTTTTTTTTAAGAGATGCAGAACAGAAACAGGCCGTTCGGCTTACCCATTCCTCACCGACCAGCAATCGCGCTACACTATCTTACCAACTAGGGATAATTTACAATTTCACGTACAAACCTGTACGTCTCCATATTACACAGACACTATTCAATCACAACATTTTTGAGAGAACCTAAATGAGAAAGAATGTCAGTAAAAGTGGGTACACAAAAGGCTGGAGAAACTCAGCGGGTGCATCAGCATCTAAGGAGCGAAGGAGATAGGCGACGTTTCGGGTCGAGACCCTTCTTCAGACTGGTCAGGGATCAGGGAAACGAGAGATATAGACGGTGATGTGGAGAGATAAAGAACAATGAATGAAAGATATGCAAAAAAGTATCAATGATAAAGGGAACAAGCCATTGTAAGCTGGGGTACACAAAAAGCTGGAGAAACTCAGCGGGTGCAGCAGCATCTAAGGAGCGAAGGAGATAGGCGACGTTTCGGGTCGAGACCCTTCTTCAGACATTGTAAGCTGTTTGTGGTGTGAAAATGAGAAGCTAGTGCGACTAGGGTGGGGGAGGGAGATAGAGTGAGAGGGAATGCCAGGGCCCGAGGGCTGAGGGAGAGGTGGGAAGGGGAGGACAGCAAGGGTTAACAGAATTGAGAAAATTCAATGTTCAAGTAGTAAAGGAGCTGCATGTTGGACTGACAAGAATGAATGACAAACACCAACCTAATACATCACGCTGCCTCGGCAAGGCCAGCAGCATAATCA
Organism: Okamejei kenojei; assembly: GCA_035221665.1. Taxonomy (NCBI): domain Eukaryota; kingdom Metazoa; phylum Chordata; class Chondrichthyes; order Rajiformes; family Rajidae; genus Okamejei; species Okamejei kenojei. The sequence goes on from CM069165.1 coordinate 16,215,799, forward strand.
AGGACGAGTCCACCCCGGCCACTCCCTCTTCTCCTCTCTCCCACCGGACAAAAGACATAGAATTGTGAAAACGCACACCTCCAGATCCAGGGACAGTTTCTTCCCAGCTGTTATCAGAACCCAGAACTGAACCATCCTACCCCAACTAGAGAGCACTATCTACTTCATTGGGGTCCCACTGACTATCTTTTGTTTAAGAAAGAACTGCAGATGCTGGAAAAATTGAAGGTAGACCAAAATGCTGGAGAAACTCAGCGGTGAGGCAGCATCTATGGAGCGAAGGAATAGGCGACGTTTTGGGCCGAAACGTCGCCTATTCCTTCGCTCCATAGATGCTGCCTCACCCACTGATTTTCTCCAGCATTTTAGTCTACCACTGACTATCTTTGATCAGACTTTACTGCCTTTATCGTGCACTATCCTGTATCTGTACACTGTGAATGGCTCGACTGTGAACATGTATTGTCTTTCCGCTGACTGGTTAGCACGCAACAAAAGCTTTTCACTTTACCTCAGTACACGAGGCAATTAACTAAACTTAACTGATTGCACGTTTTAAAGATACTGTACCTCTCTCCGGGACTGGACCCAATGTAATTGTGGGTCAGTCCCCTGAGCAGAAAAACTCCCCCAACACAGGAATCCTGGCAGGATATTTAGAAAAGCATCATTGGGGAATACAAGGAGACGCATAATGCATTTAATGACAAATGACTACAAATTGAAATGCAGGTCATTTGTTTCCATTCCCGTCACATTAGGATGTCAATTTGGATGAGAGCGCATTCGAGTTTGACATGATTTACATTCGTGGAACTGTAGATAATTTATTGGCCTTTAATAATCTGTCAATGTCTCAATTGTATTTTGGGCATGAACAGCTGCAAACTGACCATCCCTGTCCAACACAGATAAATGTCCCAAATCAATAGACTAACAGACATACAATAACAGGTGTCAAGTTTGGTTTAGTTTAGAGATACAGCGCGGAAACAGGCCCTTTGGCCCACCGAACCAGTGCGCTGACCAGAGATGAGACTGACGGCAATGAAGACCGATAGTTATGCACCAAATGCTGGAGTAACTCAGCTGGTTTGGCAACATCCCGGGAGAACAAGGATGGGCGACATTTGGGCTCGGGACCCTTCTTCAGACTGATTGCAGTGGTGGGGGAAAGAAAAGTAGAAAACTAGGGGGTACACAAAAGGCTGGAGAAACTCAGCGGGAGCAGCAGCATCTAAGGAGCGAAGGAGATAGGCGACGTTTCGGGTCGAGACCCTTCTTCCCCTAGAAAACTAGGGAAGCAGGACAAAGCATTGGCAGCTCAGCCCAATGGCTAATCCGGTTTGTCTCCCATCTACGCTAAAGAATTGAGGCCAACTCCTTTATTGCCCATCCTGGAATCAGCTTAATGAGTCCAGAACGGAGACTCTAGCTGCAGTCTTCCAGCTGACAGGTTCATTACCTCAGCAGCTGAAGATAAGAAATCGAATTTCCAAATGCTGCTGGAGGCCATGTTGACATTATGATCAGATTGTAAATCCATTTACAGCTGGTGTGTGAGCAAGCACGAAAGCATAAAATTATATAGTCCTGAACCATCACTCCAGCAACCTCTGCAGGCAAATGGAACTTCCCGAGTCATTGAGCCCTGATCTCTTGTTTGCCACAGATACACAAAGATTTGGCCCAAGGTTAGAAAAGAACAATGCAAAGCTTATGAGGCATATTGATATGTCTTTTTAAGGTGGATTGCATCGTGCAGTGCAAAAGTAGGTGTTATATTTCCCTTATATCCATTACATCCATGGATGATTCGAGAAGACACTCAGACCGAAATATCACCTATCCATATTGCCTCCAGAGTTATAAAACTTATCATCTGTTTTCCGTCACTCAGAGCAAAGAACGGATTCTTTTTGGTGATCTCGCTGACACATAGATTCAAGATTCAAGTGAGTTTATTGCCACGTGTCCCTGATAGGACAATGACATTCTAGCTTTGTGTCAGCACAACAGAACATAGTAGGCATGACTACAGAACAGATCAGCGTGTCCACATGCCATGCGAATGTGTTGTGGTATTTGACAGATTTGGTGTTAATCGGTCCCCTGGAAACCAGAGGTCTCCATCTCAAAATAGGAAGATGGACAGAAGAAGCTAGAGTAACTCATCGGGTCAGGCAGCATATCTGAACAAAAGGAATAGGTGACGTTTCAGGTCGAGACCCTTCATCAGATTTGTCGGATGGGGGTACTAGAGGTATGGGAAGGGCCTGCATCGATGACTCAGGACTCACAATGGTTCATTGTTAGCAGGGGATGAGGTGTAAACCAGCATCTGCAGATCCTTCTTACACAGTTTGTCTGCTCAAAATAGGGATCCTGGCATTCAACCCATAAGAATGATTTTTTTTTCTCTGGAACCTACTCCTACGTAAAGGGCCTGTCCCACCAGCATGCGTCTGCATGCGGCGAGCGCGACCAAACATGGTGGCTTGAGGCGTACGGCCTCGCGGGGCCGGTCCCACTTCCAACCGTGGAGCCGTATGGAGCTGGTCCCGACATCATACTCACCAATCAGCTGGGCAGGAGGCGGGCCGACGGAATTTGGACGTCGCACGGCGTCGGGCGGTGACGTCATCGCACAACGCCACGCACTAGGCGTACGGCGTCCAGGCGCTGCGTACGGCGTCCAGACGCTGCGTACGACATCGAGACGTTGCGTACTTCCACAATGCAACTGCGGGCCGACAGGCCGTTGCCGCGCGGGATTTTGAACAGTGTCAGTTTTTCGGAGCCCCGCGCAATGTCCGGACCAGCCCCGTACAACTCCATACGGCTCGGGCGATCGAAGTCTGACCGGCCCCGCGAGGCCGTACGGCTCAAGCAACCATGGTAGGTCGCGCTCGCCGCATGCAATCGCATGCTGATGGGACAGGCCCTTAAGTAACTAGGTACCTAACTGCAGGCTCAGTCACTGAGTGTTTTGAAAAGGCAGAGAACAATAGGGCATAGGGTTAGTGCAGGAAAATGGTGCTAGTGTACACAAGGCTAGAGGTAGGAAACATGTTCCCGATGTTGGGAGAGTCCAGAACCAGGAGCAACAGTTTAAGAATAAGGGGTAAACCATTTAGAGCAGAGACAAGGAAACACTTTGAGACAAGGAGAGTTGTGAGTGTGGAATTCTCTGCCTCACAGAGGGTGGTGGAGGCAGGTTCTCTAGATACTTTCAAGGGAGAGCTAGGTAGGGCTCTTAGAGGTAGCGGAGTCAGGGGATATGGGGAGAAGGCAGGAACGGGGTACTGATTGGGGATGATCAGCCATAATCACATTGAATGGCGGTGCTGGCTCGAAGGGCCGAATGGCCTACTCCTGCACCTATTGTCTATAATCTATTGTCTTCATTTAATCCCACAACAGGCACAGAAGGCTTCTCGTTTGCTGGAAATAGCTGATCCCTGGTTACAGAATGGATTTAAACCACGCTCACGAGTGTACTGTCACAATCAGGGCCATCCTCATTTGTGAATAAAGAAACCAAATGCTATTACAGAACAATACACATTTGATTTCCTCTGGTTGGTATTATAAAGTGAATTAGAGATGGAGGTGACCTCAAATTAGATAATTTCGTCTATATAACTGCTCAAACGACCAAACACAGAAAGGAGCATTGCAGTTGTGTTAAGTGCAGACATATTTAGTGAAGCATAGATGTTATATTTATTTGTCCAGCACATTAATGCACACACTAGTAACTGCAGAAACTGGAATCTTGAGCAAAACACAAGAGTGCTGGAGGTACTCAGCAGGTCGGGCAGCATCTGTGGAGGGAATGGATTAGAGATGTTTCGAGTTGGGTCCTAGGTTCACACTGAAGAAAGGACCTGACCCAAAATGTCACCTATCCATTCCCTCCACAGATGTTTTGAGTTGGGACCCTTCTTCAGACTGAAATATTCGGCTAACCACTGCCTCCAGAGAAGCTGCCTGCCCCGCTGAGTTACTCCAGCACTTCATGTTTTGCACATGCGAATGCACAAGCCTGGTTCTCTATGGTTTCTCAGGTGACAATATCACAAACCTCTTCTGAAGCACACACATGTCAATAAAATGTCCAATGATATGAACTCAAGAGGTGAAAAGTTTAAACACAGATTGTGGCTAAATGGGATTAGCCATCATCCACTGATAACAAGCCAGTGTAACAGACTAATTCACTTCATTGTAATGATATCTGCTTGCAGTCTGCAAGACATTTGCTGGTGGCATCAACTGGGGCCCCAAAGCTGATAATGTAATTGAAATTCTTAATGCCAAAAAGGCACAGAGTGCGGGAATAACTCAACAGGTCAGGCAGCATCTCTGGAGAACATGGATAGGTGACCTTTCGGGTTGAGACGCTTCTTCAGACTGATTTGGTGGGGTGAGGGAGGGGGGGGGGGAAGGCAGGAGAAAGCTTGAACACAAGAGAGGTTGTGTATTTGATAGGCAGGTGGTTGGAACAAAGGCCAGAGATAAGAACAGAGGTATGAGACAGGCTTGAAGAGTTGTGGATTATGAAGCCAGACAGAGGAACGTAGCAGGGGGTAGAGAGAAGAGATGGGTGAAAGTCCAAGTGGGGGATTGAGGGGAGGGGGTTAGTTAGAGGTGACCAAAAATTGGAGACTTCAGTGCATGTAACTGCTCAACCTACGAAGCGTCAGTCGTGTTGAGTGCAGACACCTTTAAATTCCTAGTATGTTGCAAAACATACTCGGCTCTTAAAGTCAAGAGTCAATAGTGTTTTATTGTCATATGTCCCGGACGGGACAATGAAATTCTTACTTCTACTGCAGCACAACCGAAGATGTGAACATGTAAACATTGTATATAACGGGGAAACAAATAAAAAGATATGAACCAAACGGCCTCCTTCATTGTTGCTAGAAAATATGAAAAATAAATTAATTATAATCATGGGTACACAAAACGCTGGAGAAACTCAGCGGGTGCAGCAGCGTCTACGGAGCGAAGGAGATAGGTAACGTTCGGGCCGAAACCCTTCTTCAGAAGTGGGGATTATAACCATGTTTCTGCGATGGCATGACCATCAGATCGCAGAGATCTGATTCAAAGGATGCCTCTTTTATAAAGCAGAAATCAAAATTTATTTTGGACCAAGAACAGCACAGTTGCGCATCCTAACTGCAGCCTTAGCGTCAGAGACCCGGGTTCCATCCTGACTACGGGTACTTCAGTACGGAGTTTGTACATTCTCCCTGTGACTGCCTGAGTTTTCTCAGAGTGCTCTGGTTTCCTCCCACACTCCAAAGATGTACAGGTTTGTAGGTTAATTGGCTTTGGTAAATTGCCTCTAGTGTGTGCAGGGTGATCGCTGGTCGACGGGGACTCAGTGGGCCGAAGGGCCTGTTTCCGCACAGGGTATCTCTGAATTGTAAACTCTGAATAAGTTGGAATGGGAATGGCTCAGTGGAACCTTTTACCTTACTCTGAATTACGTTTGGACTATCTGTATTGTTCGTTCATGCTCGTCTGTAGCCGATGTGTTCTTGGTAATGGATTTTTTATCAATTTCAGCAACATCTCTTTGTTGGTTGTGTTATGTGCCAGTATATAACATGCCAACACTGCTTCAGACTGCAGGGGCTGATGTTATTCTTTTTATACTGTGCCAGACTCTGTCTGCTCCCTTTGCCCTGAGACACAGGTTTGCTTTGGCCTCAAGCCAATTACCTGAAGCTGTGAAGAATCGGCCAGTCATCTCATGTTGCAGCAACGCTTGCAGTCTAATGAGTAAATTGCCCCTCCATCGTGCTCTGATAGCGCGACTCGTCCACAATTTTACCAGAGGCTGTTCCAACTAAGATTAATTTTATTGATGCGAGAATCAAATATTTGCACAGTTAACAATGGGCTCTTGCTTTATCGGCACATTGGCTGCCTCCTTGCGCAATGGGATAAGATTGTTCAATTAATTAAATGGACAATTTGAAGCTCGGGGAGGATTCACGATCGTTAGGAGGTTAACGAGCAGGAAGAATGGACAGGAGGAAACTCGGCTTTTCACCAGAGGGCTTGGCTGGATGGTTTCCCTCAGGTAGACTCCTGTTCGATTGGGGACCTGGAGATCAGACCCCAAAATTAACTGTGTAGGAGGGAACTGCAGAAGCTGGTTTACACCGAAGAGAGGCACAGTGGTAGAGTTGCTGCCTTACACCGCTTGCAGGGCCGGAAACCAGGGTTCGATCCTGACTACGGGTGTTGTCTGTACGGATTTTTAATCTTCTCCCTGTGAGAACCGGGTGGCTTTAGCAATGGCTGCCTCGCCAACAGTCTGTCTGTCCCTTCCTTCTTTGTGTTTTAACAGTATGTGTTAAATGTATGCTTTTAGTGTTCTTTAGCTTGTTTTATGTGGGTGGGTGGGTGGGATGAGGGGGGGGGGGGGGGGGGAGATGGGGGAAACTTTTTCTAATCTCTTACCTCAACGGAGATGGAAATTTTTTCCGTATCGTATCTCCGTCCGCACTGCGGCCTAACATTGAGGAAGTGGGCGGCCTTTGCTGGAGACCGATTTCGAGAGCTCCACTGTGGTCGCCAGCAGACTTACTATCGCGGAGTTTGCGATCCCTTTGCCAGGGATCGATCTCTGAGCTCCAACCGTGGGCGACTGTGGACTTAACATCACGGAGCTTGCGGTGAGCGACTTCGGGAGCTCCAAGCCACAGGACCTTCGACAGCCCATACACGGGAGCTTCGACCGCCGGCTGTGGGAGCTTCGATCGCCTTGACGGATGGTTCGATTGCCCCGATCGCGGGAAAATAAAGAGGAAGAAGACTGGACGTTTTTTGCTTTCCATCACAGTGGGGAATGTGGGGAATCCTCTGTGGTGGATGTTTATCTTAACTTTTACGTAGTTGTGTGTCTTGTTGATTCTTTATCATATAGCTGTAATGGTTGTCAGGGTGGAGGAAAAGTCCTGACCAACTCCAACCGACTGAGGTCTGCCGATCAACGTCCGGAAGCCAGATACAGATGGAGGCTCCAAGGCGGAGGTCCAGACATTTAGGGATGAGCTTGTATGGTATTATGGTGTTCAAGGCTGAACTGTATTCAATAAATAGCATCTCAGCAGAGGTGTTCTTACTGTCAAAATCATTCAGGGCTGAATGTGGTGAATATGGCATCCTCTATGAGCCTGTTTTACGTAAATTGCAGATGGTCTAGGTGTCAAGAGGGCTGGCACTGATATGGGCCATTCCCAGTCTTTCAAAGCACTTCATAATGGTGGAGATTAGAGCAATTTGGCAGCAGTCATTGAGGCAGGTGACTTTAATTTTCTTTGGGACTGGAACGATGGAGGTTCCCTTGAAGCAAATGGGGACAGAAGAAGACACTGAGTACTGGAGTAACAGTGGGTCATGCAGCAACTCTGAAGAACATGGATGGGTGATAGAAGACTGTTGAAGCGAAAGGCTCAAGATGCCAGTTGATAAACGCATCATTTCAGAACACATCCAAAAATGTGTGGGAAACTGCTGTAATCCACATTGAAGCAATTGACGACAGTGCAAGCATTATTTCTGGCATTGTGCTTAAAACCTCAAGCCCAGAAGTGACAAATGTATGCCATGTGTGTGTGAAATCTGTTATATTACACAGACTCATTCATATTGAACTATTTGGAGAGGAGACAATTTAATCTTTGACACTGGTGCCTTTGTGAACAGACGGACATCTTCACGGGCGATTAGATCTGATGAGCCATGATCAACACAACTTTATATCTGAATGTTGGGCTGGCTTTACCCAATATTCTAGAATCTTTCTAGAATTTAGAAGTATGAGAGAGCATCTTATAGAAACATATAAACTTATTAAGGGATTGGACAGGCTAGATGCAGAGAACATGTTCCTGATGTTGAGGGAGTCCAGAACCAGGGGGTCACGGTTTAAGAATAAGGGGTAGCCCATTTAGGACTGAGATGAGGGCTTCACCCAGAGAGTTGTGAATCTGTGGAATTCTCTGCCACAGAAGGGAGTGGAGGCCGATTCACTGGATGCATTCAAGCGACAGTTAGATATAGCTCTTAGGGCTAGCGGAATCCAGGGTTATGGGGAGAAAGCAGGAACGGGGTACTGATAACCAGCCATGATCATATTGGCTCAAAGGGCCGAATGGCCTAATCCTGCACCTATTTTCGATGTTTCTGTGTATCTATCAATGACTGACTCCACAGCATTCTGCCTTCCTGTCCCATTCTTCCAGTGCAGGAATTTGAATTGGGTGAATTGTATCTGATTGGCAGTCTGAAGAAGGGTTTCGGCCCGAAACATTGCCTATTTCCGTCGCTCCATAGATGCTGCTGCACCCGCTGAGTTTCTTCAGCACTTTTGTCTACCTCTTGATTGCTATTCATTCCTGTAAAATTGTCTGTGACATGGTCAAGTGATTTATGTCAAATAAATCGTTGGATCTGTTTTTTATGTGTGGCCTCATTAGGCGCAGGATGGGGTGACACACTTGTGTTAGGGAATCGGAAGTGGAGAAAATACATATATCGTCCTTAGTGGCCATTTTATACGAGTAAACCTTTGGGCTAAGAAAGAACTTTCATTTATGTGATGCCTCGCGCCTTGTGGCCCATGTGCTTTATTGATGAGTGAGCAATGCTCAAATGTTGAAATGGAGGAAGCCCAATAGTTAGTTTGCATGTAATAGAATCTCCCAAACGGGAATCAAATAAATAACCACTTGGGCCGTGATGGTTGAGGGAGAAATGAGGTCCAGACTACAATGGGGAACTCTACTGTGTTGCCATGGAATCTTTCCCATCTAGCTGAGGGCATGTTTGATTTAGTTTAGAGATACAGCATAGAAGAGGCCATTCGACCCACTGAGCATACTCTGATGATCGATCACATCTATGTTAAACCACTTTCTCATCCACTCCCTAAACACGAGGGACAATTTACAGAGGGCAATACACCTCACAACCAGCGTGCCTTTGAGATGTCAGAGGAGACTGTGGCTACCCGGAGGAACACCGTGCAGTCACAGGGAGACAGACACAAAATGCTGGAGTAACTCAGAGGGACAGGCAGCAACTCTGGAGAGAAGGAACGGGGGACGTTTCGGGTCGAGACCCTTCTTCCAGTCACAGGGAGATGGTACACATAGATGGCACTAGAGGTCAGGGTCAAACACGAGTTCCCAGAACTGAGAGACGGCTCTGTCACTATGTCCAACTCAAGTTCTCATTCAACGCCTGTACAAACTATCACAGTGCCTCACAGAGTCGCAGAATGATTCAGAGTCGCAGAAATTGGTCCTTCAGCCCACCAAGTCAGAATTTACCATCAAGCAGCCATTTACAACAATCAGACGTAATCCTGCCCACATTCCCAGTAAATTTCCCCAATATTCTACCACGGTCCATTCTTGCAACGCGGGAGGAAACCGGTGGAAGAGGGGAAATCCACTTGGCCACAGGGGGAACGTGGAAACACCCAGACAGACAGACAGACAGCATCCCGGAGATCAGGATTCATTTGGGGTCAGTGAAGATATGAGGCAGAGGTTCTACCAGCTGCACCCCAAAGTAGTAGTCAGTAGTCAGTAGCAGTAGTCAGGTTTATTAGTCACTTGCACAGTAAAGTGCAGTGAAATTGAATTTGCCAGCAGCGTATAAAAACAATAAAAAAGAACACACAATAAACAATATTTTTTTTTTAACACAAACATCCACCACATCATTCATCACTGTGGTGGAAGGCACAAAGTTTAGTCAGTCCTCCTCCGTTGTCCCCCGTGGTTGGGGACCACCAACCTCGGCAGTCGCCGCTGTGGGCGGCCAGATGTGCAGACAAGTCCAGATGTGCAGACAAGGTAAGTCCAGAATCGGTGCCTCCCTAGCGGAGTCTGCGGCTCCAAGGTCAGTGCACCCAGCATGCAGCAGGGACTCATCCTAGGCGGGGTGGTTTATTTAATATAAAGGGAAGTATTCACCCAGTTACACTGCAGGGCAGACACAAGCACGTGATGTACTGGTCGCTGGTCTCCGTTACTGACACGGCAGGCTGGCCAAGAGGTGCAAATTCACAGACGCACGACAGACACACAAACTCCACAGATTCTGTGCCATTGCAACATCTTCTGTTTTCGCTTCATGTCTCTGGATTGGATGGCAAGAGACATTTTAAAGAAAGAGGCTTCTTAAAATTTCCCGCATCAGGTGAAGCAATTTGTTTCTGTCACGACCTCCGGCTCATTAAGGAGCAAGCAATTGATATCTGGATCAAAAGTCAGTCCTCGTTGTTAATCAGCAAGTGTTAAATTGCCCTTTAAACACGCGTGTGGCAGAGGTTGCGTAGTGCTGTCAGTGACACCCTGGGAAGTCTAAATCAATGAATCCCGTGGCATTTGAAATTAATGGGACGCTGGTGCATTGGTCTCCAGGTGGAATATGAAGCATCGCGTGGAAGTTAACCGACGTTGGAAAGCGATCGAGAAGGACAACAGCACAGCGGGGCAGTTAATCGAGCCGCTGCCTCACAGCTCCAGCGATCCAGGTTCAACCCCGACCTCGGCTGCTGTCTGCGTGGAGCTTGCGTGTTCTCCCTGTGACCATGCGTGTTTCCTCCCACTTCCCAATGACATGCTGGTTGGTGAATTAATCGGCCAGTGAAAATTGTCCGTGGTGTGGAAGTGAAGGTTCATAGGTAACTGGAGCAGAAAGAGGCCATTTGGCCCATCAAGTCCACTCTGCCATTCAACCATGGTTGATCTATCTTTCCCTCTCAACCCCATTGTTGATGAAATGTGGGGAGAAGTGATGACAGGGAACATGGATGGGGAAATGTGGTTGCTCGGTGGGTGGAAGGGCCTGTTTCTATGCTGTATCTCTAAACTTAACTAAACCCAAGAATGGCCTGTATACCTGCTGGATCTTCAAACTCCTATGGCCGACTGTTCTTCGGTCACTCTCATTGTTGCAATTGGTACAAAACAGAAATCATGTGACTGCCACAGTCCACACACCTGGTACTGTTCGCCTCTGCAGATCGATTCACTGCAGCCATTTCAGGACAGTCTGAAAGGGGATAAAGGGATTGTGAAGAGGGAAGTCGTTCAGTGGGGAATTCCATGGTTAAAGCCGCAGCACATGGACATTTAAGAGACATTTGGACTGGTACATGAATTGGAAAGGTTTGGAGGGGTATGGGCTATGAACAGGCAAGTGGGACTAGTGTAGATGGGGCATCTTTGTCAGCATGGACAAGTCGGGCTGAAGGGCCTGTTTCCATGCTAACGGACTCTTATGACTCTAAACAGGCCCTTCAGCCCAACTCGTCCATGCTGACCAGGTTTGATATTATGAACTACTCTCATCTGCCTCCATTTAAACAAAACCCAATAAAAATATCTCCTGTCCGTGTCCCTGACTAAATGTCTGTGAAACGTCACCATTGCGCTGCCTCATCTGGATGCTCATTCTACGCATGCACACACTCTGCATGAAAACACTAAAGTTCTGGACTAACTCAGCGGGGCAGGCAGATTCATCAGAGAACATGGATAGACGATGTTCCGGGTCGGGACCCTCCAATTGCCCCTAAAGTCTCGTGTAAATCTTTCCCCTCTCATCTTAAATCTACGCCCTCTAGTTCTGGACTCTAATCTCAGCCAAACACTGTGACCATTCACCTTATCTATGTCTCTCGTGATGCTGCTTATCCAGATAGCGTTCCCCCTTTATTAGATCTGCTGAAAGAGAGCAAATGCCCCAGTAAACTCTACCCTTCGTTCGCAAATATTCCATATTAGAGTTAATGTGAGGCTACTGGGGATGAATCGATCTCCAAAACAAAAGAACTTGCAAACCTTGATTGTTAAAGGACACACGAGTCACATGAGAACCATGCAGAGTCCTGAATGATTTTGTGCATAATTTAGCAGGCGTGGACCATTACATTGGTTTAAAAGATTTAACTGAAAGAGGAGTACCGAAAAAAAATGGCCAATACAGCAGTGCAACGTTCCCAGTAAATAAACCAAATCTAATCGTCAGCTGCCAGAGAGAGACAAGAGTTTGTTTTTGCCTGAATCGTTAATAAGACAAGGTCTAAATAGATGATGAAATCGGAAGATCTGCTGCGAGCGTGGATCTGATTAACTCTTCAGGAATCAGCAGATAAGGGCCAAAGGGTCAGGTCAGGAAAACAATGATTACACATTTAGACAGAGAGGCCTGGAGATCGGATCATGAGGTGATTAACTTCCGGAGCGGGGGGGGGGGGGGGGGGGAAACACAACGACGGCATACATTTTTCTGACATCCTGTAAATTGGGGTTAAAAAACCTTGGACTGCCGGAAGACAAAGTGTGTTCAAGGAAGTGGTGGTGAGAGGTGGGAGGTGCAGAGTGGACCATAAAAACTCTGCAAGGGATCAGACAGTGATTGAGAACTCTTGGGGGTGGGACCATGGCTAAGCACCCTGGTAGTTGCAATGAGCACCAAACTAAAAGAGAACAAATTACAACTGGTGTTCAAACGTTGAGAGATGTCTACTTGCCTGAAGTCATGAATTCTGATTTTTAAAAAGTAAATGCCTGCAGAGGGGGATGGGATAGGACAGGTTTGGAGGGAAAATGACCAAATGCTGGCAGGGGGGACTAGTGTAGCTGGGACATGTTGGCCAGGGTGGGCATGTTAGGCTGAAGGGCCTGTTTCAACACTGTATCACTCTATGACTCTGCGAGATGCTGAACTCAGAAATTAAATTTGAAATAGGGCTGGACTGTGGCACAGATGGTTTAATTGGCCTCCTTAAATTGCCCCCTCATGGCCAGGAAGTGGGTGAGAAGGTGGAATAACATAGAACTAGTGTGTATGGGTTATCAAGGGCCGGCATGAACTCTGGGCCAAAGGGCTTGTTCTCCACGCTCTGCCTCCAAACTGAACTTTGGTGAGGCCACATTAGGTGCACTGCCTGCAGTTCTGATCATTGTATCTCAGGAAAGTTGTGGATGTTTCAGAGAGGGTGCAGAGGAGGTTTTCCAGGACGTTGCCTACATTCCAAGTGTATTAACGGTTCGGACAGGTTGAATAAATGTGGTGCAGGAACAGCACATGCCTATTTGCACCGAAGATAGACACAAAATGCTGGAGTAACTCAGCGGGTCAGGCAGCAATCCTGGTGAAATGGATTAGGTGATGTTTCAGATCAAAACCCTTCTACAGACTGAGGGTCAGGGGGATGGAAAACAAGAGGTATGAAATGGTTCCTTTGCGATCCTTGCTATTGAGGGAGTGCAGCGTAGGTTTACAAGGTTAATTCCCGGGATGGCAGAACTGTCATATGCAGAAAGCATGGAGCGACTGGGCTTGTATATACTGGAATTTAGAAAGATGAGAGGGGATCTTGTTGAAACATATAAGATTATTAAGGGATTGGACGCGTTAGAGGCAGGAAACATATTCCCGATGTTGGGGGAGTCCAGAACCAAGGGACACAGTTTAAGAATAAGGGGTATGCCATTTAGAACGGAGATAAGAATAAACTTTTTCACCCATTGAGTTGTGAATCTGTGGAATTCTCTGCCTCAGAAGGCAGTGGAGGCCGATTCTCTGGATGCTTTCAAGAGAGAGTTAGATAGAGATCTTAAAGATAGCGGAGTCAAAGGATATGGGGAGAAGGCAGGAATGAGGTACTGATTGGGGATGCTCAGCCATGATCACAGTGAATAGCGATGCTGGCTCGAAAGGCCGAAAGGCCTCCTCCTGCACCTATTGTCTATTGTCTTTTGATCTATTACAATTAGATCCATTTGATTGTTTATTCCCTAGCATCTGAAGCAGACGGGTAATCTGATAGAAATATATAAAATTATGAGGCATAAATAGTCGAGATCGCTATTTATCATCTAGCTATTTTCCAGGCTGGAAATGTCAACTGCAAGAGAGCGCACCTTTAAGGTGAGAGGGGGAAAGTTTAAAGGAGAGCTCCGAGGCTCGTTATTATATACAGAGAGGTGTTATTATATACAGAATAGGTGCCAGAAACACACCGCCTGGGGAAGTGGTAGGAGAAGATACTCTAGCCATGTTTAAGATGCATGTAGATAAATGCACAGACAGACAGGAAATAGAGGGATATAGACCATATACAAGCAGTTCTGCAGTTTAACGGCATCATGGGTTGGCACAAACATTGTGGGCCAAAGGGCCTGTTTCGGTGCTGGACTGTTCTATGTTCTAAGTATCTACGAGATAACGGTCCTGGGACTCACGACCAATTAGCTTTAGTGTCCTCTCCCTTCAAGTGAACATTAATGCTTCTCCATGATGAGAAATTTTAAAAGAAAGTCCATAATAAATATATTTTTGGACCAAACTATTTTAATGCCTCCTGACTGTGAGGGTATTTATTTTTTTGGAAGGCATGGATGAAATGGTGGGCTGTTCTAAGCCAATGCTTCAGTGAAACACATACGCTAAAAGTATGCAGACTCGACCTGAAACGTCACCCAGTCCTTCTCTCTAGAGATGCTGCCTGGCCCGCTGAGTTACTTCAACATTATGGGTCTATCTTCACAGTAAACCAGCATCTGCAGTTCCTTCCTGCACACATGTTGAAGGCTTGTATTTGTTGATCCAGGTGGACATCTGGACTCCTGCACCTTTTGCTTGGGATCTCCAAGGATTCCGAATAGATCCAGGATTTTTAAACAGCTTAAACATGACCGGTCTATGTCGGAACAGTGGCGACAGTTGGTTTCCGACACAGAGAGGAACAAGTGATTGGAAGCACAGAAAATTGGAAGGTGAAAATTGGGAGTAAAGGCCAAACTATTGGGATGACTGGAGACTGTTCATTGTGTATGTCCTACCTTTCTTGGACCTCCCAAATGCATCACCCACACCTGCTGGGAGTCTGCCAGAGCCTTGCAGACTACTTTGCAGAGAGGAGTGCATTCGGCTGAACTGCTCACCATGCATGAATATTTCAGTAACACTTCCTAAACTAAATTTGCTTGAGATTCTCGTATGAAATAAATAAAGAGATCCCGGAACTTAGATTCCTGCTGCTTCTTGGGGGAGGATATATAACGCAACTTAATTATTTTGACTATCATTTGTTTTGGCCATTATGCTGTCTCAGACAGCCTCAATCTTATGGCAGTACCTGACACAATATGCCAGTTCGTTCTATGGGTCAAATGTGTAAAGCAAGCAGAATATTTAAATACATAAAGTCCTGTTATGCGTATAAAGTGCTCCTTGTGGGTTTTTTTCCCTTCCTCATGCTCAAAGCTCAAAAGAGCTTCAGCCCACGCCACAAACTCACCCACATATCGCACCATATTTTAATCATCCTAATCTTCCCCCCCCCCCCCCCTTTGTCTTTGCTTAAATGCTGCTATTTTAAAGCAGAATGTGACCCTTCAGCAGGCTAGTGTGCCGCTAAGCTGAGCGAGAGAGCTACAAAGTCCTGGACAGTCCTGGGTTCAAGGAGATGACAGGAACTGCAGATGCCGATCTGCTGTATCGTGCACTCGATTGAAGCTCGATTGCAACCGCGTATAGTCTTCCCGTTAACTGGTTAGTGTGGACCAAAAGCTCTCCTCCGTACCTCAGTACTAATATAAGCTCAAACAAAAGTGTCAGCCGGAAGAGAGGTAAGATGGGCGAAGGACATGCCAGGCAAGTAGTCGGTGGATACCGACCAGTGAGGGAGTTTTAATTGGCCGATGGGTTGATCAAGGTCGGATACAGACAAATGCCTGTAAGATAACAAAAGAGGAAGTAAAATGTGAAGCCAGAGGATGGGATTATAGGTGGAAGGGGACAGGGGGAAGGATTTCTCCCATTTCCCCCCCCCCCCCACCACGTTACAATTAAGGGCCTGTCCCACCGGGGGGACCTAATTGGCGAGTTTAGAAGCGTTTGCCCTCGACTCATACTCGCAGCATGGTCGACACGAGGTCCTAGGAGGTCCTTGTAACTCTCCTTCATGCTGGAGAGTAGTCCCCGCGTACTCGAGGCCTCAGCTGGGTCGCGGCGTTTTGTGTAGCATGCTGAAAAATCCCCGTGTCGCCAAAGAGGTCGCCATGGAAAGAAAATTGATATTTTTTTTACTCGTAGGTTTAGTCGAAGTAGGTCGGCATGTTATTCGTAGGTAATGGAAGGTAATCAAGGGTAGTCGAAGGTAGTTGTAGATAGTCTTCAACACAGTCGAAGGAGGTCTTCTACATAGTTGAAGGAGGTTCTCTACATAGTCGAGGAAGCTCGCAGGAGGTGTTCTACACCCCGACCATGACACTTTCTCATACTCTCCGAAACTCTTCTACACTCGCAAATTCAGTCGCCACAGTGGGTCAGGCCCTGTAGTCTGAAAAACGATCCCAACCTGCACCGTCATATATTCATGTTGTCCAGAGGTGCTGCCTTGCCCCAAGGCTTATTGATTTCAGTCCAAGAAGTCACAAAGATGTTGCCATTGAACGCAGCATCTTGGGTATAAAGAAAGGAAACAAAATGGGACTAGTTCCCCCAATCACGGCCCGCAACTTCTGCCGGGATTGCTTTTAGTTGCTGGATAAGACCAGTATTTAGACTCACAGGACTGTTCCTCCACCATTAACAATCTGCCAATATTCACTCTCAGTGTTCTCAACAGTAATGGAGCAGCGTGCAAAGGTGCTGGTGTCTGCACCATTGCAGGACACAAGGTGCTGGAGTAACTCAGCGGGTCAGGCAGCATCTGTGGAGAACATGGATAGGTGACTTTTGGGATTGAGTGTGATACAATAGCAAGGAGGGTCCCAACTCAAAACGTCACCAATCCATGTTCTTTAGAAATGCTGCCCGACCCGCTGAGTTACTCCAGCACTTTGCATTTTTTTTGTCTAAATCAGTATCTGCAGCTCCTTGTTTTTGCAGCATTATACCCTGGCAAGGGCTCAGCATGTTGTGGAGAGACTGGCAGCATATTACAAAGGACCTTCAATGTCAACATTCTGCACTGTGAATGCTAATTATTTTTGAAGCATAATCAATAATGTCTTTCTGTCTCTTATGAAGTTAATCTTTGTTTCAATAAACCTCATCTGCATGAAGTTTCACATTTATTTTCCCTCTGAAGAGCGAGAGAGGGAGAGAGGGAGAGAGGGAGAGAGGGAGAGAGCGAGAGAGCGAGGGAGCGAGTGAGCGAGGAAGGGATAGGGAGGGATAGAGGGAGGGATAGAGGGAGGGATAGAGGGAGGGAAAGAGAGAGGGGGATAGAGGGAGGGATAGAGGGAGGGAGGGATAGAGGGAGGGAGGGATAGAGAGAGGGTGGGATAGAGGGAGGGAGGATAGAGGGAGGGAGGATAGCGAGAGGGAGGGATAGACAGAGGGAGGGATAGAAAGAGGGAGGGATAGAAAGAGGGAGGGAAAGAGAGCGAGAGAGAGCGAGAGAGAGCGAGAGAGAGCGAGAGAGAGCGAGAGAGAGCGAGAGAGAGCGAGAGAGAGCGAGAGAGAGCGAGAGAGAGCGAGAGAGAGCGAGAGAGAGCGAGAGAGAGCGAGAGAGAGCGAGAGGAGCCTTCATTGTTCGTGCTGAGATGATGTGGTTTCAGGAGGTCCTGACACCATGTTTTTTAGATGTCGTGAAAATGTTTATAGGAACCAGGGTGAAATCCAAACTCTTCCTCGACTTAAGGGGCCGCACGGTGGCGCAGCGGTAGAGTTGCTGCCTTACAGAGCCAGTGATCCAGGTTCGATCCCGTCTACGGGTGCTGCTGTCTGTACAGAGTTTGTGGTTTCTCCCAGTGACCACGTGGGTTTTCTACGGGGGCTCCGGGTTCCTCCCACATTCCAAAGACGTACAGGTTCGTAGGTTAATTGGCTTCAGTACGAATTGTAAATTGTCCCTAGTTCTAGTCAATGGTGATCGCCGGTCAGCGGAGAATCGGTAGGGCTGAATGGTCCGTTTGCCCGCTGTATGTCTAAACCAAACTACAGTAAACTCGGTGGAAGTTCAGGAGAGGGGTGACTGACCAGATGCACCTTAATTCCATGCATTGGTGCAGCAGCAGGCAAGTGCGGCAGTTCACAAAGTGCCGACTTGCATTGTGCAGCGAGCTGCCATCCATCCACAGCAGTGCTGGATGGCTCTCAGCACAACCCAGGCACAAACCGTGCCAGCTTTTAGCTCTGCAGTTATTGGAATCTTGCTCAGGATCCATTCAGTGGCTGTCTTCCACTCCAGTCACATTTCACAGCAGTCACGGTTCCAACTGCAGCTGCCCTTCAAGGCCCGTTGCAGCCGTTGCCTCCGTCTGGACGTCCCGTGAACCGTCTCCCCTCTCCTCGCTCGGCCATCTTCACCCTTCGTGCCCCTGGGTTGCCTCTCGCAGCCGACCTCGAGGTCGCGGAGGGCAAGAGGTGAGCTGGCTGTTGTGCAATTGGGAAGAGAAATGGAATAGCTTACAAACGGCAACTCCAGACGGCCCGAGTGGACTTGGCAAAGCAGTCGCCTAGTCTGCATTTGGTCCCACCAATGGAGCTGAGGAACCAAATGCAATTCATCAGGATGCAGGAGGTGCAAGTGTATCTCCACTTCTCCTGGAAGAGTACTGTTTAAGTACTGGATGATGGCGAGGGAAGACTTCACGGGACAGGTATTACACTGCCTACGATTGCCGGGGAGCATGCCTCGGGATGCGGCATAGATGGATGAGCAACCCAGGGAGTCATGGAAAGAATTGTCCCTGCAGACACCAGAATGGGATGGGGAGACAACGTGGTGGGATCATATATTGTAGCTGGCCGAAATGTCAATGACTGATGTCTTAGATGCAAAGGACCAGCCGAGCTCTGCCACTGTTCTGTCCAGTGGAAGGTGGGATGAAAGTAGAAGTGCAGGAAATGGAGGAGATGCTTGTGAAGGCTCCCTCAACCATTTCAAGGCAAATCTCAGTTTCCCTACAAAGGAGGACATCTCGGACGTTGTAGAGTGGAATGCTTCACCTCAAGAACAGATAGGGTGAAGGCAGAGAAACTGGGAGAAAGGGATGGCATTCTTCCAAGAGACAGGGTGGGAGGAGATGTAGCAATGAGGATCAATGGGTTTGTAGTCGGTATTAGTGGATATTTTCTCTCCCGAGATGGAGACAGAGATCAAGAAAGGGGAGAGGGGAGTCCGCATGGTCCAAGTGAATTTGAAGGCAGGATGGAAGTTGGTAGCAAAGTGAATGAAATGGACGAGTTCTGCACGAGTGCAGGAGGCAGCACTAATGCAGCCATCGATGTAGCAGAGATCGTGTTGGGGAGTGGAGCCAGAGCACTTTTGGAATAAAGACTACTCCACAGAGCCAATGGAAAAGCAAGCGTAGCTGGTACCCAAGAGAGTGCCCATGGTTACCACTGATTTGAATGAATGAATACGTTTATTGGCCAAGTATGGACACATACAAGGAATTTGCCCTGGTGCTCCGCTCGCAAGTAACAACACGACATACAGTAAACCATTAAGAATAAAACATAAAACATTAAGAATTATAGTTTGTAGAAATAGGGATGAATCAAGCAGAGATTTTTCTGTACTGACACATATTTTTTATATTATAGACAAAATTCTGGAATAATTCTGCAGGTCAGGTAGCATCTCTGGGGAAAAGAAATGGATGACATTTCGGAGTAAGATCATTCTTCAGACTACTCTTCTTTTCAACCCAAAAGGTCACCTATTCCTTTTCTCCAGAGATGCTGCCTGACACACTGAGTTACTCCAGTATTGTGTGTCCACCTTTGGTGTAAACCAGCACTTTTGGTGTAAACCAGGTGTAGCAGTTCCTTCCTACATATGTTTTACTACACATTTGCGGCATTACTGGGACTCCTCCGTGCCTTCTCCTTGCATCACCCCCCTATAGTTGTCATTATAAGAGCGAGCTCCCATTTATACAGCAGTGTTGTGAATCTGTGGAATTCTCTGCCACAGTGGAGGCCAGTTCACTGGATGTTTTCAAGAGAGAGATTTAGCTCTTGGGGCTAAAGGAATCAAGGGATATGGGAAAATGATCATGATCATTTTGAATGGCGGTGCTGACTCGAAGGGCCGAGTGGCCTACTCCTGTACCTATTTTCCTGTGTTCCTAACTTGCTCAACCTCAGACACCCCAGGTTCCGCACATCCAGTTAAGATCTTCTTGACATGCAACTGCTGTGAAATAGAAATACGACGGTCATGTCGTTCAAGCAAGATCTCAGGAAGAGGACCATGATAAATAGGGTGTCAAAGGTTAAGAGGGGAGGGCAGGAGAGTGGGGTGGAGAAGGAAAGATAGATCAGCCATGGTTGAATGGCAGAGCAGGCTCTGTTATTATGTCTTATAACCCTATGAACCTATAAGTTAAAAAGTGATAGGAGCAGAATTAGGCCATTTGGCCCTTCAAGTCTACTCTGCCATTCAATCATGGCTGATCTAACTGTCTCTCAACCCCATTCTCCTGCCTTCTCCCAAAAACCCCTGACATCCGTACTAATCAAGAATCTATCTATCTCTGCCTTAAAAATATAATTTGACTTGGTCTCCACAGCCTTCTGTGGCAACGAATTCCGCAGGTTCACCACCCTCTAGCTAACGACATTCCTCCTCATCTCTTTCCTAAAAGAACATCCTTTTATTCTGAGGCTATGACCTCTAGTCTTAGACTCTCCCACTAGTGGAAACATGCACTCCACATCCACCTTTTCCAAGCCTTTCACTATTCGGTAAGTTTCAATGAGATCCCCCTCATCCTTCTAAACTCTATAAGAACATGACAATGACTGTGGAGATAAGTATTGGCCATGTCATGAGTATAACATTCCACATTTCCTTGGTTCGATTTTTTTTTAAATAAACAGCATCTCTGAAAGTGCAGCACCCCTTCCATGTATTAATGTGTTCATGTATTAACCCCTCTATGTATTAATCCCTCCAATGGTTCAACATACTCTGTGTTCCGTGGAGAACATCATTTGTATTCAAGTCTTGGCAGCAATAGAATTTTAAAGTAAACTTAAATTGAATTTGTGCTTTAAATTGCCTTTAAATTCTATTCCTTTAGTTTAGTTTTGAGATACAGCGCGGAAACAGGCCCTTTGGCCCACCGAGTCCGCACTGACCTGCGATCCCACACATTAACGCTACCCTACACACACACTAGGGACAATTTTACATTTATACCAAGCCAATTAACCTACAACCCTGTACGTCTTTGGAGTGCGGGAGGAAACCAAAGACCTCGGGGGTCACGGGGAGAACATACAAACTCCGTACAGACAGCACCCGTAGTCGGGATTGAACCCGTGCCTCTGGCGCTGTACGCGCTGTAAGGCAGCAACTCTACCGCTGTGCCACGCTGTGAAAATGAAGCCTCATTGCCTTGTTGACAGAGTATTGCTTTGTTGAACCCTTTGCACCTTCAGCCCACTTCCCCCAGAGTAGCTCATACCAAACTCTGCCCCCTCACAGTCAACCTAACTTGCTATTTACACGGTCTGTCCTCTATTTGCTGCTCCACGAGTAAATGGTGCATGCATTAAGAGAAAGCTTGTAAACAGCAAAACTGGCCCGATGCACTGCACTCCTTCAAAGGTAGTGCCTCCTTAAAATATCGTGTTAACCCATAAAGATCAGTCTTTGTTATCACACAGTGTGTTGCTCTAGCCTCAGGGAGTTCAGAAAGTTACCAGGGTAAGGGTCATTGGAGTGAAAACAAAATTCTCAGTGTTCATTTTAGCTGGAGGATTAATGTCCCGGGCACTGCATCTGCATTTTACTCAGCTGCTATCATTTTGCCTCAAACCTGGTTCCTGTTAGACCGTGAAGACTCACTTTACGGCCTCAGTTCCCAGGTGGGGAGGGCTGCTACGAGTAGATACTGTCTCCTTCAGTTTGCTGCGAAATAGGTCGGCCTGTAATTATCATCACCTAGCCTTTTATTCGGCAGCTGTGGGTGCTTGGTTTTTGTTTGCCCACCCCTGCGTGAAGTGGCATCAAACAGCGGGAATAATAGGATACGGAACCCGTGAAGAAAGGAGCTACAGATGCCGGCTTAAACCAAAGATAGACACAAAACACTGGAGTAACTCAGCGGGACAGGCAGCATCTCTGGAGAGAAGGAAAAGGTGACGTTTCAGGTCAAGATGTCTGAAGAAGGGTCTTGACTCTTGACCTGAAACGTCACTCATTCCTTCTCTCCAGAGATGCTGCCTGTCCCGCTGAGTTACTCCAGCATTCTGTGACTATCTACAAAACCCGTGGAGGCAGATGGAATTCATTTGGAACAACATCATGGATGACACAGACATGATGGGCTGAAGGGCCTGGGTTCCTTGTGTATATACCAGTCAGGCTCACATCAGAACCCGGATCAATGGGTCCAAAGAATAAACTATGTGAATGGCCCTTCCATAAGTCAGGGTACAGTTCTGATACTCCAACCTACCCCATTGTGGATATTGAACTTTTCCCCTGGAACTGTTACGTTACAATGCTGAGATCTATATTCTCAATACGTCCCTCTATCTTTTACACTTGTGATCTGCTTCATTGGATTCATGTATAGTCCGGGCACTCCGTGACTTACGCAACAGGTGACTTCAGTAAACTCGCACTGACGTAAGCAATTCTTTAAGCGCACTGTACCATTGTCGTGTTGTGTGTCTCGGTATCAGTGCTCCTATGGCGTCGCAGGTGGCCGTTTCCGCAAGGCAGTCAGCTATTCTCGCGGATGCTCCCATGCGGTCTCCATATTGGCTAGTATATTTACACTATACTGTAAAGTCGCATTTCTGTTTCTGACTAACACAACATCTGATTTACGCACGGGTCCGTGGGATGTAACCCTTACATAAGTCGGGGAGTGTCTGTATTATCCAATTTGATTGAATAACACGCAAACAAAAGCTATTTGCCGTATCTCAGTTGGTGTACGTGGTAATAATAAGCCAAAACTTAAAGACGAGTTGGGGAGGTTGCAGTGGGTAATCCTGGGGGTGCATAATGGAGGCAGGATGCCCAAAATTTGTGTAATCCAGGTTGGGTCTGTAGAAGGGTCTCGACCCGAAACCTCCCCCATGCCGTCTCTCCACAGATGCTGCCTGTCCTGCTGAGTTAACGGCCTGTCCCACTTTCACGACCTAATTCACGACCTTTTTTACTCATGGACATTTTTCATCAGGCTAGAAAAACGCCCCGACCTACTTGATGCCACGAGTACCTACGACTAGCATCACGGCCTGCTACGACCTACCTACCACCTCCTACGACCTTGTGACGACCATGCTGCGAGTATGAGTCAAGGGCAAACTCGGCAGAGGTCGTGAATTAGTATTGTGTCTATCTTCTGCCCAAAATAATTGTAGGGATCATCCAGGTCTCTCTCCTCTCAGACCACACCAGTGCACCTTCTCTTTCTATAACATTCCTATGCTACAGGTCTCCATGACCATCTGCGAACAACAGGCGGAATCGGACCATTCTTCAGAAAATGCAACACATTAATAGAGAGGAAAGCATTTCTGGTTTTGTACATAAAAATTAAAAAAAGTACCTGAGCGGACACACGAGTTTAGGTTGGTCAGAATCATAGAGGGACAGAGATGTCCCTCTATGAAAATGCAACACATTAATAGAAGGGAAGCATGAGGGATGGGGATAGCGTAGGAATGTGGGAGAGGGAAGAAGAGGGAGTGGTCAGGGTGTGACTCGTCCTTCATTATGCTGCTTATGATATGAATATGTTGATTATAATTAACACAAGCCATCATAAACACATACCTGCCAACTTGTGAGATTGAAAAATCGGAATCCTATTAGTCTGACGTCAGTGAGGGCGGGGCACGTGACGTCAGTAAGGGGCGGGGCAGGTGACGTCAGTAAGGGGCGGGGCAAGTGACGTCAGTAAGGGGCGGGGTACGTGACGTCAGTGAGGGCGGGAAAGTGACCTCAGGGGGGTTACACAAAATGCTGGAGAAACTCAGCGGGTGCAGCAGCATCTAAGGAGCGAAGGAGATAGGCGACGTTTCGGGTCGAGACCCTTCTCAGTCTGAAGAAGGGTCTCGACCCAAAACGTCGCCTATCTCCTTCGCTCCTTAGATGCTGCTGCACCCGCTGAGTTTCTCCAGCATTTTGTGTAACCCTCGATTCTCCAGCATCTGCAGTTTCTTCGTCAACTCTCAGTTTGTGAGTAGAAACATAGAAACATAGAAATTAGGTCCAGGAGTAGGCCATTCAGCCCTTCGAGCCTGCACCGCCATTCAATATGATCATGGCTGATCATCCAACTCAGTATCCCGTACCTGCCTTCTCTCCATACCCTCTGATCCCCTTAGCCACAAGGGCCACATCCAACTCACTCTTAAATATAGCCAATGAACTGGCCTCAACTACCCTCTGTGGCAGAGAGTTCCAGAGACTCACCACTCTCTGTGTGAAAAAAGTCTTTCTCATCTCGGTCTTAAAGGATTTCCCCCTTATCCTTAAGCTGTGACCCTTGTCCTGGACTTCCCCAACATCGGGAACAATCTTCCTGCATCTAGCTCACTGTTCCTAGCCAACAATCAGCCTATCAGGAAACCTCCCTGCTTGAGGTCATCTGTTGCTGCCCTGATACGTCCTGAATTTCCCTCGCTTCCAGCCAAAGCCCTCACAAAATCAGTCTGAAGAAAGGTCCCAACCCAAAACGTCACCTATCCATTTTCTCCAGAGATGCTGCCCGACCCACTGAGCTACTCCAGTATTTTGTGTCTATCCTCCAGCACTTTGTTTTTTTCTCCTCATGATTCCAGCATCTACAGCTACTTGTGTCTCACTATGAACTATTTCTTTCATTTTACAGATGCTGCCTGACCTGCTGAGCATTTTCAGCATTTTCTGTTTTATTTCTGTCAAGACCTTCACCATCTTCTCTCCACCCATGTTCTGCATCTTAAAACATGTTTTCATTTTAGTTTTCGAGATACAGCGTAGAAACAGGCCCTTCGGCCCAGCGACTCCGTGCCAATCAACTACCCCCTGTCCACTAGTTCTGTGCTACATCCTAGGGACAATTTACAGAAGCCAATTAACCTGCACCTAGGGACAATTTACAGAAGCCAATTAACCTGCAAACCTGCACGACCTTGGAATGTGGGAGGAAACTGGAGCACTCTGAGAAAACCCAAGCGGTCACAGGGGAGAACGTACAAACTCCGTACAGACCGCGCCCGTATTCATGAGCGAAGCCCGGTCTCTGGCGCTGAGGCAGCAACTCCACCGCTGACGGGATCTCTTTCTAACGTTCTCGTTTCTGGATGGAAAAGCACCAAACTGAAACATTAACTCCCTGTCTGATCAGATGTTGTCTGATCTTCTAGCATTTTTTGTTTTATTTCAGATTCCCAGCATCTGTCTCGTTTTACTTTAAAAAAAAAAACATTTTCTTTTTTTTAACCATATGATGATACTTCCCACTAAAACCCTTCACATTCCTGGCTCATGCCCGAGTGACACGTTTCAAAATGATGTATTTCATGGCAATACAGACCAAAAATAATTTGTCCATTTTTGTCTGGAAGCTGAAAGTCCCTTTTAAAATTGATTCTCACTGACGGCTTGTTCTGTTTAGTCATGTTACAGCGAACTCCAAGCTTTCTGGTGTTCAGAAGAATGGAGTGATCACATTGAAACACACTAGATTGCACAGCTGGTTGGGAGAGGAGCCGCGTTGATGGTGCTGCGGCTGGGGTACTCACAAACAGGGTTAGCGTGTGAGCCGTGGAATTGAATCTTTGGAAATTTGAGATGCAGGGACTTGAGCGCAGAACATATTCGCGAGAGCGATCAATTGATGTTTGCATAAGCATGTCAAAGCAAGTGGGTTTAGTACAGGGCAGTGGTACTTTCAATCGTGTTCTCTTGAATGGTAAAGCCCGGGGGTTGGGGTGGGGGGGGGGGGGGGGGGGGGAGGGAGGAGGGAGAGATGTGGGCATCTTATGTTTTCATGTTCTGATTATTATTCATCTACCGCTTACTTCCCCCTGCTGCGCTCTGACAGTTAACAATGAGAACCCCCCCCCCTGTTTGTATATTTGCCAGAAAGGTCACAACAATTCCGGAGATGTGTCAAAGAGCAGGGTGGAGATTTCAGCTGCTGCTGGGGAAGTATTTCCCGCGTTACAATGCTGTGTTGGTGCTACTCGCTGTGAGAGGTGCGAGAGGCGCTTCAACGGGGGTTAACACGCCAGCAAGGTATCGCTTCTCCCGGACACGGCTACCAGTGCGTTTGTCCTTGGACTGGGGTGTTTATTCTGCTCTTGGAGGACAGTTGCCCCGTTATAACTGTGTTTATTCTGGTATCGGAATACATGGGAACCGCGCATGGGGCAGGGATTTGGAGGGGCTGGAACGGAAGACACAGGGGGAGATGGCGGGGCTCAGATGGGAGAAGGGCCGGGGGTCCCTGGGGGGGGGGGGAGGGGGGAGGAGAGGACGTCCAGAGTTCCCGGGGAGTGGGGGGTCGTGGCCCCGGGGAGTGGGGGGTCGTGGCCCCGGGGAGTGGGGGGTCGTGGCCCCGGGGAGTGGGGGGTCGGGGCCCCGGGGAGTGGGGGGTCGTGGCCCCGGGGAGTGGGGGGTCGTGGCCCCGGGGAGTGGGGGTCGTGGCCCCGGGGAGTGGAGGGTCGGGGCCCCGGGGAGTGGAGGGTCGGGGCCCCGGGGAGTGGAGGGTCGGGGCCCCGGGGAGTGGAGGGTCGGGGCCCCGGGGAGTGGAGGGTCGGGGTCCCGGGGAGTGGAGGGTCGGGGTCCCGGGAGACGCGCGGGGGGTCCCGATGTGTGGGCCGAAGGGACTGTCAGGTAGCCCGGGCCAGGCCAAGGATCCAGGGGAACGGGCTCCGCCGCCACCTACCTTCCAGACAGCAGGTCCTCCAGAGCCCCGAGTGGGTCATCACCTCCTCGTTCTTGTGGACCGTGTCGTTTGTCCCCGCCGCCCTTACTCCGGCACACGCCCCGCGAGTACAGCCAGTAGTCGGTGCCCACGGCGATGGTCATCAAGCTGAAGGCACCGAACGCCCCTACCGTGGTCAGCAACATCTGCACGCCGCGCTCCACGCCGCCCCCCATGCCCGGCCCGGGAGCCAGCCAGCCAGCCGGCCCTGCTCTGCTCTGCTCCGTTACCCGCCCGAGCACTGAGCAGCTGGGTGCCTCGGCGGCTGTGTCGGTGTTGGTGATGGGCGGGAACAGGCTGGCCCCGACCCGACCTGACGCGCTCGCGGTCACTCGCCGGGCTGACAGTCCCGGCGGCGGCGGCGCTGAGGTGAGGTGACCGGTGAGTGTTGCCCGTCTGGGCCGGACCGGACCATCTCTCCCTGCCCCCTCATCGCCTCTTCCCTGCCCCTGAAGTGATAATGAACGTATTTGGCTTACTACCCCACGGGATGATCGTTGATTTCCCCCTCTCCACCCTCCTCCCCGGTGCCCACCTGACTCGCACCTACTTCTCCCCTGCGCTTCTGAGTCTAGACGCTCCAGCCGTTCCATCCCAATTCCGATTTTTTTGTCTCAATATTCCGAGAAAAAAAATCGGAAAAAAAAAACACATAGAAAGTTTCTGTGTGTTTTTTTTTCCGATTTTTTTTCTCGGAATATTGAGACAAAAAATCGGAATTCGGAATTGGGATGGAAAAATCGGAAGAATTCCGCCCAAATCGGAATGGTTGGCAGGTATGATAAACAATGTCGGACATTATTCCCGAGGCAAGATTACAATTTTATTTAAATGATCATAAGCATTGCAAAAGGTTCATGAAACGTTGAACCCGTGTTGCACTAACACCAAATTATAGAATGAAGGTGGCGTTGGAATTTAAATCTTTCAGAACCACAATTCAGCACTCAAAGGGTTACTTGCAGAGCTGAGCTGCTGAAATATTGCATTCTTCCTGCAGTTGCAACTTTCCCATCTCAATTAATTACAAACAGTGGCATCTAATTCAAAGAAAATCCCAAAGAATTTTCGGCAAGGTCCAAATGGGTCACTCAATGTAAACCAGGCTTCCACACGGAGTTGGTGAATGCAATTCTTCACATAGTTTTTCACAAAACACTTGATTTATTCAGTAACCTTGACCCGATTCAGTTTCCCCACATACTTCAGGACATGTTACTGTCAAAATAAGCCATTGAACAGCACAATTGATGATGCCCTGTACTAAAGAAGCTAACTGGTGGACAAGCAGCCCAGTGTCTGGTTTGGCTTCCAATCTAGTCACTTGAGCCAGCCAGCCTGGGAGGATGGGTGGGGATGGGAGAGGGGGGGGGGGGGGGGGGGCAGGATGATGTCGGGTGTGATCCACGTGCCTCATAGGAGATCAATACACCCCAATCTTCACCTTGCCCGTATCACAAAAAGATGCTTCCAAACTCTCTGCCTCCTCTACTCTCCCACTACATTTTATACAAGGTTAATCTCCTCATCTCTCTAGGTCTGTTTATTCTCTCTCTCTCCACCTCCCCCTAACCTTTCCCCCTCCCCCCACACCCCCTTTCTTTCTCCTCTTCTCTCTCTCTCCCTAATCCATGTAACAAATCCATATGTAAACATAAAAAATAGAAATGAGGCCATTCGTCCCCTTAACCCATGTTCTGCCATTTCATAAGGTTGTGGATGATTTTTCACTTCATCCCCACTTTTCTGCATCGCCCTTTGATTTCTTTAATACTTCCATATACACAGCGATCGCATCTCCACAACCCTCTGGCTGACTAATTTCTCCTTATCTCAGTCCTGAAAGTTTAAGGATAAGGGGGAAGTCATTTAGGACCGAGATGAGAAACACATTTTTCACACAGAGAGTGGTGAGTCTCTGGAATTCTCTGCCACAGAAGGTAGTTGAGGCCAATTCATTGGCTATATTTAAGAGGGAGTTAGATGTGGCCCTTGTGGCTAAAGGGATCAGGGGGTATGGAGAGAAGGCAGGTACGGGATACTGAGTTGGATGATCAGCCATGATCATATTGAATGGCGGTGCAGGCTCGAAGGGCCGAATGGCCTACTCCTGCACCTATTTTCTATTTCTATGAAAGACCAACCTCTCATTTTGTCACTGTGCTTTGATTCGACATTCCCGAGCTACTGCGACATTAATGTACCATCCCACCCCATGAAGTCTCCTAGAGAGGGGAACGTTTCCCAATCAGTTTCTTGGTCTAAGATGTTCTTCATTTCAGATTATATTGGAAAAATGCTGAGGGTTTAAAACATCGACTTAAACAAAACATTTGCACAGGAGTCACCTTTTCTGAAGTTCTTCAAGGCTAATTTCTCCTTTAATAAGAACACTACATAAACTCAAGTTGTCAGTGCAGTGACTACCAGCAACACGATATGGGAATGGTGAAGGAAACTGAACCGTTAATTCTGTTTCCCCCCCCCCCTCTTTCCACAGATGCTACCTGACTTGCTGAGTGTTTCCAGCAGCTTCTGTTTTTGCAACAAAGTAAAATAAGTGTCTACATGCAGAGCCACGATGTGGAAATCACTGACTAGCAATACTTGGTATTCTCTCGACACACTATTACAGAGAGTGGGAGGGGGAAACATACATTCTGAGAACTATATTCTGTAGATAGACACAAAATGCTGGTGTAACTCAGCGGGACAGGCAGCATCTCTGGATAGATGGAATGGGTGAGGTTTTGGGTCAGACCCTGTGCTCTGCTTCATTCCCTTTCTCTTGTACTTGCCACTTTTACTGTATCTGTTGTACTCACGTTTGCACTGCTTGGATCCATGTAATGTACAGGGTAGTGTCTGATCTGTTTGGATAGCATGCAAAACAAAGCTTTACTCTGCACCTCAGTACCTGCGACAATAATAAATACCAACACAGGCGCACAAGGTGGCAATAATTAAGAACCACCTTCTGTCATTACAAGGTAGCAAGAGTGACACCTCTGCTGCTCACAGGCTGCTGTGAACATGGAGGGGGGTTTTCAATTGATATGGGACGATGTGCAGATCACCACGGCGATGCTTAACAGCCCAACTGGCCTAAAGTCCGCATGACAAAGAGTAAATAGTTCAGGAGAGTTAAAGAAGGAACTGCAGATGCCGGAGAATCGAGGGTACACAAAAGGCTGGAGAAACTCAGCGGGTGCAGCAGCATCTAAGGAGCGAAGGAGATAGGCGACGTTTCGGGTCGAGACCCTTCTTCAGACTGGTCAGGGATCAGGGAAACGAGAGATATAGACGGTGATGTGGAGAGATAAAGAACAAGGAATGAAAGATATGCAAAAAAGTATCGATGATAAAGGGAACAAGCCATTGTAAGCTGTTTGTGGTGTGAAAATGAGAAGCTAGTGCGACTAGGGTGGGGGAGGGAGATAGAGAGAGAGGGAATGCCAGGGCCCGAGGGCTGAGGGAGAGGTGGGAAGGGGAGGAGACAGCAAGGGTTAACAGAATTGAGAAAATTCAATGTTCAAGCCTCAATGTTCAGGAGAGATGGTTGCATTTTGGAGATGTGTCAATCTGTCCTCCTGTTGATTCTTAGTCTTTTAGACTGTAGAGATACAGCCCGGAATCAGCGAGTCCTCGCTGACCAGCGATCACACCGTACACTAACACTATCTAATCCACAAGGGACAATTTACAATTTAATTTTAATTGGAAGTGAATTCACTACAACTCTGAACGTCTTTGGAGTGTGGGAGGAAACTGGAGAACCCGGTCACGGGTAGAACGTACAAACTCCGTACAGACAGCACCAGTAGTCAGGATCGAACCCGGGTCTCTGGCGCAGCATTAGAGTTGCTACCTTACAGCGCCAGAGACCAGAGTTCGATCCTGACTATGGCTGCTGTCTGTACGGAGTTTGGACGTTCAACTCATCACCGCATGGGTTATCTCCGAGATCTTCGGTTTCGTTCCACATTCCAAAGACGTACAGATTTGTAGGTGAATTGGCTTCCAATTAAACTTAAATTGTAAATTTGATTGGATTTGACAGATTGAAACATCTCCAAAATCCTTCTCTCCAGAGATGCTGCCTGATCCGCTGAGTTACTTACTCCAGCATTTTGTGTCTACCTTCGATTTAACCCAGCATCTGCAATTCTTTCCTACACAGGTTTGTAGGTTAATTGACTTGGTATAAGTCTAAATATGTAGGATAGTGTTAACGTGCTGGGGTCGCTGGTTGGTGCGGACATGGTGGCTGAAGTGCCTGTTTCCGCGCTGTATCTCTAAACCTAAAAACGAAAACATTCTCCTGCCTTTTCCCCCATAACCTGTACTAATCAGGAGTCTTGTATTGACATTACATGCAGTCGAAGCTCGGCTGTTTGTATCTCTTATTGATCCTTGCTTCACATACAGCAGAGCTCATATCGAGGAAGAGTGGACATTATCAATGAAGATAGGCTTCCATACAGTGAGGCCATGTCGATAGTGAGGTGTTGGATCAAGGGGGTAGCCGGAAGTCCCTCTCACAGCCCACCAGTGCTTCAGAATCCAGCAGAGCCTTTGCCCAACATGCAGCGGAACAATGTGCAGGAAGGACACACAAAGCTGGAGTCACTCAGAGGGTCAGACAGCATGTCTGGAGAAAAGGGATATGTGACCAGCATCTACAGTTCCCTCCTCGAAAATGTGTAGGATGGAACTGCATCCCCACCCAACCATAGGCTGTTATGGACTCTACTTTTCTTTGCTCATCTGTTGCCAATCTTGTTTTGTTCTGGCCTTTTCCTGCCTCCCCCCCCTCCCCTCACTTCCCACTTCCAGTCTGAAGAAGGGTTCCGACCCGAAATGTCGCCTGTTCCTTTCCTCCAGAGATGCTGCCTGGGCACTTTGTGTCTGTCTCGAGACACGGGAACAGTGTTGGCCATTCTCAAGTCAAAGGCTGCCTTCGCCCCGCCCCGCCCCCACCGCCTACACTCGCACAACAAGCACGCCAAGTAGACAAGAAACGAAGCAGGGACATTTACTGGAATCGTTCGTGTGGAGCAAATCGCTTTCCCTCAAAGTCAGGTTAAGAGCAATGCTGTGAGGAAATTGATGGAACTCATAAACAATCACATACTTTGGGATTAGAGTAAAGAGGTGGTATTCCATCTTGCTGGGTCCAATGAAAAGGAATACAATCCCAACATTATTGAGAACTCTGAGGAATGCACACTACACAAGTGGCGTCATTATTACTTCTGTGTATTCTAAGATCATACGTTCTGTGGTTTTCAAGTCCCACTCCCGTTCCCACAGCCCCTGCTATATCTGCCATGGGGTGTGTGGAATTGACCAGGGAAATGTTTGCTCACTGTGGTAATACGCAAAGCCTTTGAAATCACACCGTTGATTTACACCTTGCAATGAATATTGAATGGCAATGCCAGAGTAAAGTTTCTAAAGGTTAGAAATAAATACACACTGGAGGTAGTTTTAGAACAAATGTGCCTCGAGGCTTTTCTCTTGGCTGCGGCACCCAGTCAGGTCATCACTGGTAGACAAAAGTGCTGGAGAAACTCAGCGGGTGAGGCAGCATCTATGGAGCGAAGGAATAGGTGACGTTTCGGGTCGAAACCCTTCTTCAGACTCAACCTCAATGCTGTCTCACCCACTGAGCTTCTCCAGCATTTTTGCCTACCTTTGATTTTCCAGCATCTGCAGTTACTTCTTAAACAACAGGTCACCGCTGCTCCTGTTTATCGATAGTCCAGGGTTAAAGGTCACCTCTTCATGAAAAGCAAATAGTTGTTTGAGTTGGGGCTGTTTGGATCCCAATTTCAGTTAACTTCCAAATTCCAAGGACTATCGGACGGTGGTCAAAGTCCTGGAGGTCTCTGTGCCTTTAAACTATTGCATGAGGTGCCTGTATCCTTTAGCTGCAGAGTACATCAGCCAGCTTCACCACCAACACAATAGCGTATTCACCTGGATGGTGAAATAAACTTTGAACCATACTCAAACCCAACCAAACTATACTAGAGAGCGGTCGTGACCTGCTATGCACCTCATTGGTGACCCTTGGACTATCTTCAATTGGATTTTGCCAGCTTTACCTTGCACCATAACATTATTCCCTTCTCAAGTACCTATACGCTGTAAATAGTGTAAATTGGCCTCTACTGCCTTCTGTGGCAGGGAATTCCACAAATTCACAACTCTCTGGGTGAAAAAGTTTTTTCTCATCTCAGTTTTAAATGACCTTCACTTTATTCTTAGACTGCAGCCCCTGGATCTGGACTCGCCCAACATTGGGAACATTTTTCCTGCATCCAACTTGTCCAGTCCTTTTATAATCTTATACGATAAGATCCCCTCTCATCCTTCTAACTTCCAGTGAATACAAGCCCAGTCTTTCCAATCTTTCCTCATATGACTGTCCCGCCATCCCGGTGATTGACCTCGTGAACCTACGCTGCACTGCTTCAACAGCAAGGATGTCCTTCCTCAAATTAGGAGGCCAAAACTGCACACAATACTCCAGGTGTGGTCTCACCAGGGCCCTGTACATACTGCAGCAGGACCTCTTTACTCCCATGCACGCAACAAAAGCTTTTCACTGTACCTCGGTACACGTGACAATAAACTAAACGAAAATCAAAACCAGAACAAAAAATCCCCAATAGGTTCATGGTTGTAGAAGCAGCGAAAAAACAGATATAATTTAAACAATGTTTACAACATACCCAGTGATCATTAACTTGTTAAGCAAGTGAATAAAGGTTGGTGCAGGTATTTAGGTAACTAATGGTACCTCTGGGCTGGCGAGATGGCTTCTTTCTGGTTTTACAACAGCACTGTCCCATGTTGCCGATACCACCGTCTGCTGCTACAGGGAGGACATGCCAAGTCCAAGTCATCCAGAGAAATATCCACACTTGCAGCTCTCAGTCCAAGTGGTCCCAGTGCCAGGAGGGACAAAGCTGCTCTGCTGCTGCTGCTGCTGCATTATTCCAAGCGTCTGCACCCTGCATGCAGTCTTTCATTCATTTGTCTTTAATCTCTGCCCTCTTGTCTTGTACTGTAGGCTTCCTGGAGAGACCTGACACCAGCAACCCCCACCTCTCCCTCTCTCGCTCTCTCTCTCTCTCTCGCTCAGACAGACTCACACTCTCTGTCCCTCTCTCCCACTCTCTCTACCTCCCTTCCTCTCACATTCCCTCTCTCTCACACACACACTCTCTCCCTCTCACACTCCTACCCACTTACTTTATTTTCTCTCTCACACACACACTCCCCCCTCTCTCTTCTCACACACACACACACTCTCTCTCGCTCTCACTCTCTCTCTCTCACACACACTCTCTCTCTCTCACACACACTCTCAACTCTCTCACACACACTCTCAACTCTCTCTCTCTCTTCACACACACACTCTCTCTCTTTCTTGCTCTCTCACTCTCTCTCTCTCACACTCTCTCTTTCTTGCTCTCTCACTCTCTCTCTCTCACACTCTCTCTCTCACACACACTCTCTCTCTCTCACACACACTCCCCCACCCCCCCCCTCTCTCTCTCTCTCTCACACACACTCTCTCTGTCATACACACTCTCAACTCTCTCTCTCTCCCTCTCTCACACACACACTCTCTTTCTCTCCCTCTCTCACACACACACACACTCTCTCTCTCTCTCTCACACACACACTCTCTCTCTCTCTCTCTCTCTCTCCCTCACACACACTCCCCCCACCTCTCTCTCTCTCACACACACACACTCTCTCTCTCTCTCTCTCACACACACACTCCCTCTCTCCCCCCCCTCTCTCGCTGTATGACCAGTTCCCTGGGATGTGCCAGCCAGCCCATCAATGCCAATTACTGCACACAAACCCCAAGAACAGACAGACTGAGCTAATCAATTGTGGAAGGAGTGGATTGTTGGTTTGCTCAGAGGCAGGAGCATGTGCCTCCCCCCATCTCTCCCTCTCTCTCACGTTTCCTCTATCTGCAGGAAACACATCTCTCTGTGTCACTTTCCCATTAAACCCTACAGCGTATTAATTATGTTTCTTTGCTTTGAAGATGTGTAAAGGCCACGAGGGAATCTCATGTGTGCTAGCAGATGCCTCCCTCATAGCTGCGGGGCATGAGAGCAGCTTTGAATGTAATAGTCAATGTAGAGTAAACTTCCTCAAAAAAAAAAATTTCCAGACTCCATAAAGATCAACTAACTGACTGTAAAGTGTTTGAAACATCGGAGAATGATAGATTGCAACGCTACCTATCCATGATTAAAGGAGCAGCTGTGTTATGTGTGTGCTACTGTGTGCCGGCTGGGTGCTGACAAGAAACTGGAGTTCATCAAGATGTACGTTCTGCGCTGCTCGAGTCACTGATATGTGCTCGAGAGGTCAACGGCAACTGATCGTCAGACGGGGGAATGCTCAGGACACCTTGTACTAAGGGGGGTAAATCGCTCTGCATTACTTGAGGTTGTCAGTCAGTAATTAGAGTTCCCAGTCCACTCTTGCCGACTCCTTCCCAGACTGTTGAGGAATCTCCAGGAACTGAACTTTAACCTCCACAATCCTTTCACCCAACCCCTCCGGAGAAAATTCAGGAGTTGAGTCATAGAGTGATACAGCATGGAAACAGGCCCTTCGGCCCAACTAGCCCACACCGGCCAACGTGTCCCAGCTACACTAGTCCCACCTGCCAGCATTTGGTTCATATCCCTCCAAACCTGCCCTATCCATGTACCTGTCTAACTGTTTCTTAAACGTTGGGATAGTCCACTAAATATAGAAATACCATCATCTGATAGAAATATCATACTTGAATAATATTATCCTAAATATCGAAATACCGTCATCTGATAGAATTAGAAGAGATTGGGAACAAGAACTAGCTATAAAAATCTCGAAAGAGAGTTAGGATAAACGCTTGCTATATATGCACAAATGCTCGATCAATATAAGACATTTTAATCCAATTTAAAACCTTACAAAGACTATATTATTCAAAAACTAAAGTAAGTATTTTTTTTCCATATGTCTCCCCAATTTGTGATAAATGTTTATCCCAAGAAGCAACCATCGTGCATTTTTTTGTTTTTTGCATAAAAATCCAAAAATTCTGGAATGAAATCTTTGAAATTTTTTACAAAATTACTCAAAATAAAACTGAAACCGAATGCAGAATTGATTATTTTTGGAACAATGGAAGCCAACTGTGAGCTGACTTCGTTGCAAAAGAGCTTCCTTAATTATGGCTTAATAATGGCAATAAAACGTGTACTTAAATTCTCCCACACGCTCCCACACCAACGATAAAAATGTGGATTTCAAATATGTCCGAAATGTTACACCTCGAAGATATGAGATTCCTCCTAGCAGACAAATCAGACCATTTCCAAAAGATTTGGTCTCCATTTATCGACTTATTACTAGCATAGGGTGCAACACAACTCTGAGAATAAATAGTATCAGGACCTGGTGTGGGGTGTGTGAAGCTGCGAAGTGGGTACATCCCTTTTTATCTTATTTTACTTTCTCATATTTTCTTTCTTTCTTTTCTTTTGGTTTTCTGTTTTATTCTTTCTTGTGTTTTACGCTTCTACGGGTTCTTCCTGATCACTCTCTCACGTACTTACTATCCTAGCTAACTTTCTCTACTCTTCCTCTTCTTAAAGTTTAAAATAAGAAGTGGTACAGGAAATGTATTATGTTATTTTGGGCTTATATCATTGTAATGTACATTACTTCTAATAATGAAAATAAAAAATAAAAAAATGTTGGGATAGTCCCTGCCTCAACTACCTCCTCTGGCGGTGAGACCAAGCGGAGGCTTGGCGATCGCTTCGCCGAACACCTCCGCTCGGTCCGCAATAACCAACCCGACCTCCCGGTGGCTCAGCACTTCAACTCCCCCTCCCATTCCACATCCGACCTCTCGGTCCTGGGCCTCCTCCACGGCCAGAGTGAGCAACACCGCAAGCTGGAGGAACAGCACCTCATATTCCGCTTGGGGAGTCTGCATCCTTTGGGCTTGAATATTGAATTTTCTCAATTCTGTTAACCCTTGCTGTCTCCTCCCCTTCCCACCTCTCCCTCAGCCCTCGGGCCCTGGCATTCCCTCTCTCTCTATCTCCCTCCCCCACCCCAGTCGCACCAGCTTCTCATTTTCACACCACAAACAGCTTACAATGGCTTGTTCCCTTTATCATCAATACTTTTTTGCATATCTTTCATTCATTGTTCCTTATCTCTCCACACACCATCTATATCTCTCGTTTCCCTGATCCCTGACCAGTTTGAAGAAGGGTCTCGACCCGAAACGTCGCCTATCTCCTTCGCTCCTTAGATGCTGCTGCACCCGCTGAGTTTCTCCAGCTTTTTGTGTACCCTACCTCCTCTGGCAGCTTGTTCCATACACCCACCAACCTTTGTGCGAAAGAGGTTTCCCCTCGGATTCCTATTAAATAATTTCCCCTTCACCTTGAACCTATGTCCCCTGGTCCTCGATTCCCCTACTCCGGGCAAGAGACTCTGTGCATCTACCCAATCTATTCCTCTCACGATTTTGTACATATCTTTCCAATCCCCCCTCATCCTCCTGCGCTCCATGGAATAGAGACCCAGCCTACTCAACCTCTCCCTGTAGCTCACACCCTCTAGTCCTGGAAACATCCTCATATATCTTTTCTGGACCCTTTCAAGCTTGACAATATCATAACATAGTGCCCAGAACTGAACACAATATTCTAATTTTGGTCTCACCAACGTCTTATACAACTGCAACATGACCTCCCAACTTCTATAATCGATACTCTGACTGATGAAGCCCAATGTGCCAAACGCCTTTTTGACCAACTTATCTACCTGTGACTCGACCTTCAAGAAACCATGCACCTGTACTCCTAGATCCCTCTGCTCTACAACACTACCCAGAGGCCTACCATTCACTGTGTAGGCCCTGCCCTTGTTCGACGGCCCAAAATGCAACACCTCACGCTTCTCTGTATTAAATTCCATCAACCATTCCTCAGCCCTCCTGGCCAATTGATCCAGATCCTGCTGCAATCTTTCACAACCATCTTCACTATCTGCAAAACTACCCACTCATCAGCAAACTTGCTTATCTTGCCCTGTATGTTCTCATCCAAATCATCGATGTAGATGACAAACAGGAACGGGCCCAGCACCGAACCCTGAGGCACACCACTAGTCACAGGCCTCCAGTCTGAGAAGCAACCTTCCACCATCACCCTCTGCTTCCTTCCATGGAGCCCATTTGCTATCCATTCAGCTATCTCTCCTTGGATCCCATGCGATCTAATCTTCCAGAGCAGCCTACCATGCGGGACCATGCATCAGGAGAAGGAGGGAGACATACAGATATGGAAGGGTAAGGTGTTAAAGTTTCATGTTAATAATATTTTACCGGGCTTGGCCATGAGTGCTCACTGCCCTCAAGCAATCACTCGATTTCTCTCTTCATAGATACTACTGATGTGCGACAAAATGAGATGTATGCATTTTGTGTTTTTATGTCAGGTTTCCAGTACTAGCATTCTTTTGCATTCCAATATTCATTCATCATAAACCCTAACCTGTCAACTGTGAGTTATTTAGAAGCATTTAGCTTAGTTTAGTGTAGAGATGCAGTACGGAAACAGGCCCTTCGGCCCACCGAGTCCGCGCCGACCAGCGATCCCCGCACATTAACATGCCCCGACAATTTTACATTAATACCAAGTCAATCAATCTACAAACTTGTACGTCTGTGGAGTGTTGGGGGAAACCGAAGATCTCGGAGAAAACCCACGTGGTCACGGACAGAACGTGTAAACTCCATGCAGACAGAAGCCGTAGTCTGGATCGAACCCGTGTCTCTAGCGCTGTGAGCGCTGTAAGGCAGCAACAGTTCCTTGTGTCTACAATATTTCATCTGGTTGCTGAATAAAAGTAACAGATGAACTAAAGCAAGAACAGATACTGATGGGAACCTTCATCAGAACTGAGAAGGAGAGAAAGTCGTTTATTTGTGTTCAGCAAAGATCCTATAGCGGAGCAAGATAGACCACTCCTGCTAAATGCAACGGGCTGACGTGTGGTACGCAACGGAGCGGAACGTGGGCCTTTTTTTCATCCATTTCAGTAACCTGACCCGGCCCGACCCGACTCGCAGTGTAATCAACCTTGCGGGGGAACAGTTTGTGTTAATAAATTATAATTCTGAAAATGAGGAGAAGATTTTTACCAAAGGCCTTTTATTTTTACGAGGATGTCTCCGTAACCGGTTTCCGTCTCCGCACTAGTATCTTTGCTCCGCTACGGGATCTTTGGTGCGGAGACGGGAGCCGGTTACGGAAATGGGGCCGAAAATTACCCACGAATCTGCCCGTGACCATACCACGTCTTTTACGTCGAGTGGACTATCTTGCTCGCTCTAGGATCTTTGGTGTTCAGTAGAAGAGAAAGTAGGGAGGGGTGTGTCGGTCAAAGTAAGCATCACTGATTGTTGAGTTGAAATGGGTTAATGGCTGTGGTTACTTGCACATTAACCTTCTGTATCTATGTAATGATTTGTTAATGGTAAAGCTGGGATAAGAGAACATGAGGCAACATGATAAAGTACAGAAAATTGAGATTACTGGTGAAACTGAGCAGATCAGGCAGCAGTAATGGAAAGAGACGCAGTTAATGTTTCAAATGAGGGACCTTTCATCAGTCCTGGAAAAAAGGTTAGTCTGGAGAGCAATGAAATGTGGGTGAAACCAGGGGAATTTCTCTGAAGGGTCTGGACATCCTCACATTGCTACGTGGGAACTTGTTACACATGGACTGCTGTGTGTCTTGCAATGTAACAGTGACTACACCACAGGCCCTGCTCCTTCTGGGGATTCAAAGGATCCTGACATTAAATTGATGTAGAGCAGGGGAGTAGCCATCTGTGACCTGCCAATCAACATTAGTGGAACAAATTATCTGATCATTATCACATTGTTAATACTGGGAGTTACCTGTCTGCAACTGGCTGCCATACCTCTGACATTACAACAGTTTAACAGTAAATACGCAGTCTCACTCACTCACACACACACACACATGCACACATGCGCACACACACATAAACGCACATACACATGTACACATGCGCACGCACACACACACCCACACACACATGCACACACACACACACACACACACACACATGCACACACACATGTACACATGCATACACACACACATGCACACACACATACGCACACACACACACACACACATGCACACATGCACACATGCATACACACATGCGTGCACACACATAAAAACACACACATGCACACATGCACACACATAAACACACACACATGCACATATGCATGCACATAAACACACACACACATGCGCACACACACATAAACACACACACGCACACACAACTGCATGCATGTGCGCACA
This sequence comes from Okamejei kenojei, assembly GCA_035221665.1. NCBI lineage: Eukaryota > Metazoa > Chordata > Chondrichthyes > Rajiformes > Rajidae > Okamejei > Okamejei kenojei. The sequence goes on from CM069165.1 coordinate 16,256,220, forward strand.
CACGCATACACACACACATGCGCACACACACGCACACACACACATGCACACACACACATAAACACACACACATAAACACACACACATAAACACACACACGCACACCCAACTGCACGCATGTGCGCACACATACACACGCACACAGAACTGCACGCATGTGCGCACACACACACACACACACACACACACACACACACACACACACACACACACACACAGTAGCACACATAAACGTATATCTGAATGACGAATGTGCAGTGAGTGAGTCCCAGACACTAGGTTGCTCTCAAGGATCTGAATATGCCAGGTAGCTAACAGTAATTGTGAAACTGAGTGTGGAGTGAACTAAAATGAATATTCTTTCTGAAATACAGCACATTAATGTAGCACTTGCCTCCATTAGACAGAAAGCTGTGAAACATCCGTAATAGACTAAGTAATCTTTCTCGCAGCTCAATGCCCCGAGTTGGACGTTGTAAGAATGCAGAATATTTTAAGTTTAATGGTTATCTGGTTACAATCAGGAAGGGAGCACACAGAGCTATATCCCTGTGCTATATTGTACAATGGCCACTTTATCTCTGATCCTAACAGCATTCAGATCGAATGATTAATCTGCAAAAGCCATCTGCCTGCAGCCGCAATCCAGAGATGCAGAGATTGGAAATGGAAACATGTTAAGGAAGGTAGAACATTTGTCAGGATTGAAGATAGTAACGCAGTCATGGTTATGTGCTGAGACAGGGAGGTTCCTGAGTTTGACATGAAGTTTATAAACCCCTCGGGTTTCACTGCAAGAGCTGACATTGGACATTGACATTACGAGGATGTTTCCGTAACCGGCTTCCGTCCCCGCACGAGTATCTTTGCTCCGCTTCGGGATCTTTGGTGCGGAGACGGAAGCCGGTTTCGGAAATGGGGCCGAAAATTACCACTTCCGGTGATGCAGCCCTGAAGATAGTGCTGACTCCGCATTCTTCACCTCTGCAAGACCGAGGGAGCAGCAGAAGAAAGTGGAGTCATTGCTCCACAAAGCTGTGGAGGCCAGTGGAGTCAATGGATATTTTTCCAGTGGAGATAGATAGATGTGTTGGAATGAACTGCTGGTTTAAACCGAAGACAGACACAAAATGCTGGAGTAACTCGGTGGGACAGGCAGCATCTCTGGAGCCTGCAGAAACAGTGGAAACAGCTGGAACACATTTCTTCTCTCAACCCAAAATATCACCCATTCCTTCTGCATCAGTCTGAAGAAGGGTCTCGACCTGAAATGTCACCCATTCCTTCTACATCAATCTGAAGAAGGGTCTCGACCTGAAATGTCTCCCATTCCTTCTCTCCAGAGATGCTGCCTGTCCCGCTGAGTTACTCTAGCATTTTGTGTTTATCTTCAGAGATAGATAGATTCTTGAATGATAAGATTGAAAGATCATTGAATGATAAGATAGATTCTTGAATGAATAAGAATGATAATTCAGAAGGCTTTCGACAAGGTCCCGCACAAGAGATTGTTATACAAACTTAAAGCACACAGTATTGGTGGTTCAGTATTGATGTGGATAGAGAACTGGCTGGCAGACAGGAAGCAAAGAGTAGGAGTGAACGGGTCCTTTTCAGGATGGCAGGCAGTGACTAGTGGGGTGCCGCAAGGCTCTGTGCTGGGACCCCAGCTATTTACAATATACATTAATGATTTGGATGAGGGAATTAAATGCAACATCTCGAAGTTTGCGGATGACACAAAGCTGAGGGGCAGTGTTAGGTGTGAGGAGGATGCTAGGAGACTGCAAGATGACTTGGATAGACTGGGTGAGTGGGCAAATGCATGGCAGATGCAGTATAATGTGGATAAATGTGAGGTTATCCACTTTGGTGGCAAAAACAGGAAGGTAGACTATTATTTGAATGGTGACTGATTAGGAAAAGGGGAGATGCAGCAAGACCTGGGTGTCATGGTACACCAGTCATTGAAAGTAGGCATGCAGGTGCAGCAGGCTGTGAAGAAAGCGAATGGTATGTTGGCATTCATAGCAAAAGGATTTGAGTACAAGAGCAGGGAGGTTCTACTGCAGTTGTACAGGGTCTTGGTGAGGCCACACCTGGAGTATTGCGTACAGTTTTGGTCTCCTAATCTGAGGAAAGACATTCTTGCCATAGAGGGAGTACAGAGAAGGTTCACCAGACTGATTCCTGGGATGGCACGACTTCCATATGAAGAAAGACTGGATAGACTCGGCTTGTACTCGCTGGAATTTAGAAGATTGAGGGGTGATCTCATAGAGACTTACAAAATTCTTAAGGGCTAGATGCAGGAAGATTGTTCCCGATGTTGGGGAAGTCCAGGACAAGGGGTCACAGTTTAAGGATAAGGGGGAAGTCTTTTAGGACCGAGATGAGAAAATCATTTTTCACACAGAGAGAGGTGAATCTGTGGAATTCTCTGCCACAGAAGGTAATTGAGGCCAGTTCGTTGGCCATATTTAAGAGGGAGTTGGATGTGGCCCTTGTGGCTGAAGGGATCAGGGGGTATGGAGACAAGGCAGGTACAGGATATTGAGTTGGATGATCAGCCATGATCATATTGAATGGCAGTGCAGGCTCGAAGGGCCAAATGGCCTGCTCCTGCACCTAATTTCTATGTTTCTATGTTTCTATGATAAAGGTGTTGGGGGTTGTGGGGAGAAGGCAGGAGAATGGGGTTGAGAGGGAAAGATTCAACAGCCATGATTGAATGGCAGAGTAGACTTGATGGGCTGAATGGCCTAATTCTGCTCCTCGAACCTTATGAACTTATGAGATGTGAGAACTACCCGTGAAATGTCCCTCTGCTCGGCATCCTAACCAAATTGGAACAGATCGTGAAAGCGTTCACACCGTGGTGTTTCTCACTGAAACCTATATGGTTTTACTCGCTGCTGAATGGAAATGGTGCATCACTGCCATAAATCCAAAGACACTTCAATAGTGCGTGCTGCTGGCCAGGAACGAGCAAACACAAAGAAAGGAACAATGAGCGGGGGAGAGAGAACATGAGGAGAGACAGCAGTAAACATAAAGAAGAATACAGAAACCTTGGCTCAGTGCTGATGAGCAGCCGGTTGGATATGGTGGTTCATCAGGGAAGCCAAGTTTTGTTTTATATTTACAACAAACTTGATTCAGAATTAAATATATATACAAACCAAGGACTGTGCAAAAATTCTTCCAACATTCTCGGACACTGTACACACATTCATTTGCGTCATAGACACTAAATGCTGGAGTAACTCAGCGGGACAGGCAGCATCTCTGGAGAGAAGGAATGGGTGACGTTTCGGGTCGAGACCCTTCAGACACTTTTTGTCATATCGTAGTGTCCACAGATATACAGTGTTAGAGTAATACAGTGTGGAAACAGGCCCTTCAGCCCAACTCGTCCACACCGGCCAACCATGTCCCAGCTACACTAGTCCCACTTGCTGTGCTTGGTCCATTTCCCTCAAAACCTGTCCTATCCATGTAGTGTCCAGACCTCTCCTATCAGTCTGAAGAAGGGTCTCGACCCGAAACATCGCCAATTCCTTCTCTCCATAGATGCTGCCTCACCCGCTGAGTTTCCCCAGCATTTCTTGTCTACCATCGATTTTTCCATCATCTGCATTTCTTTCTTAAACAACTATCCATGTTCCCTATTTAGCTGTTTCTTAACCATTGGGATAGTCCCAGACTCAACTACCTCCTCTGGCAACTTGTTCCAAACACCCACTGCCTTTTGTCTGAAAAAGCTACCCCTCGGATTCCTATAAAATCTTTTCCCCTTCACCTTGAACCTATGTCCTCATCCCACCTTAATCATGAACTGTTTGCCCTCCTGCCATCAGGGAGGCGGTACAGGAGCCTCAGGTCCCGCACTAGTAGGATGAGGAACAGCTTCTACAACAACACCATCACACTGCTGAACTCGGAGTCCCGCCGATAGATTTCTCCAGTCTTCCCGTCCACACTGTCTGCATTCTGTATTTATTTCTATATTGCTATTTACAAACAGACGCTAAACTGCATTTCGTTGTACCCATACTTGTATCTGTGCAATGACATTAAAGTTGAATTGAATTGAATTGAATTGAATGTCCTCTGGTCCTTGATTCCGCTACTCTGGGCAAGAGAATCTGTGCATCTACCCTCTCATGATTTTGTGAATCATTTTACCCTGCACCCAACATTGAGGTTCATTGGGGAGGCCAAGTTTTTAAAAAAATTTCAAAATAGACTTTATTCAGGTAATAAATATATACAATACGCGAACCGTGCAAAAAATTCATCCGACATTTTCGGAGACTGTACAAATTGTTCAATGCAGTCTATATACATTTCTCAAATTTCACAAATCTGTCCCTCACCCGTACCACTTATGTGGCCCCCTGGCATTGGATACCTTCCCTTATTTTGAGGGGCGTCTCCACCATACTGTGCCCCCCCATGTCCACCAGCGGAAGGACCCGAGACTGTGGCCCTCCCCCACCGAGCCTTGGCGTTGGCTGCACCGAGCTCCAGTGCGTCCCTCAGCACGTACTCCTGCAGTCTGCAGCGGGCCAGTCGGCAACATTCCCTGACGGACATCTCGCTCTGCTGGGTGGTGAACAACGCTCGGGCAGACCAAAGGGCGTCTTTCACCGAGTTGATGACCCTCCAGCAGCACTCGATGTCAGTCTCTGAATGTGTCCCTGGGAACAGTCCGTAAATCACCGAGTCCTCTGTGACGGAGCTGTTCGGGACAAAGCGTGCCAGGGACCCTTGCATACTTCTCCAGACTCTCTTTGCAAATCCACACTCTGCGAAGAGGTGGGCAACCGTCTCCTCATAGATATTTTATTCGTAGAAACCGTCACACTTGCTAAAGCTCTGCAAAATTTCCTTTTAATCCCCTCTCTTCCCCTCCCACTCTACCCATATCACTTCCCCCAGTTTTACATTTCACACCTACTCGACTTTCCTGACTAACACTTTGTTATCGAATTTTCACCTCCAGCCTTTGTCACTTACTCCACCCATTTACCTTTCACCCCCCTCACATCTATCCACTCAAACTTGCCAGGCTTTACCCAAGCCCCAAGCCCCTCCCTCCCCCCAACCTACCCCCGCTTATCTCTCTTAGAAACATAGAAAATAGGTGCAGGAGAAGGCCATTCGCCCCTTTGAGCTAGCACAGCCATTCAATATGATCATGGCTGGTCATCCTAAATCAGTGCACCGTTCCTGCTGTCTCCCTTTATCTCTCTTTGCCAGCTTCCCATCCCACCCCGCCACTCCATCAGCCTGAAGAATGGTCCCAACCTGAAACATCATTTATTCCCTCCACGAATGCTGCCTGATCTGCAGAGTTTCTATCCCGTGGCATGTACACTACTTTGAACAAGATTTCAGCGTCGGCAGATACCTGTGTCTCCGTTTTACTACAAAATTGGTCAATCAGGAGGGACAGAAAGATATGAGGTCAAGCTACGCAGGTGTGGTGACCAAGTACTGAGAGAGGGTACACAAAAGGCTGGAGAAACTCAGCGGGTGCAGCAGCATCTAAGGAGCGAAGGAGGTAGGCGACGTTTCGGGTCGAGACCCTTCTTCAAACTGGTCAGGGATCAGGGAAACGAGAAATATAGACGATGTGGAGAGATAAAGAACAATGAATGAAAGATATGCAAAAAAGTATCGATGATAAAGGAAACAGGCCATTGTAAGCTGTTTGTAGTGTGAAAATGAGAAGCTAGTGCGACTTGGGTGGGGGAGAGAGATAGAGAGAGAGGGAATGCCAGGGCCCGAGGGCTGAGGGAGAGGTGGGAAGGGGAGGAGACTGCAAGGGTTAACAGAATTGAGAAAATTATCTCCTTCGCTCCTTAGATGCTGCTGCACCCGCTGAGTTTCTCCAGCTTTTTGTGTAACCCTGAGAAAATTCAATGTTCAAGCCCAGAGGATGCAGACTCCCCAAGCGGAATATGAGGTGCTGTTCCTCCAACTTGCGGTGTTGCTCACTCTGGCCATGGAGGAGGCCCAGGACCGAGAGGTCGGATACGGAATTTGAGGGGGAGTTGAAGTGCTGAGCCACCGGGAGGTCGGGTTGGTTATTGCGGACCAAGCGGAGGTGTTCGGCAAAACGATTGCCAAGCCTCCGCTTGGTCTCACCGATATAGATCGTCTGGCATCTGGAGCAGCGGATGCAGTAGATGAGGTTGGAGGAGGTGCAGGTGAACCTCTGTCGGACATGGAAGGACTGCTTGGGTCCCTGAAAGGAGTGGAGGGGGGAGGTGAAGGGACAAGTGTAGCATTTCTTGCGGTTGCAAGGGAAAGTGCCCGGGAAGGTGGTCGAGCGGGAGGGAAGGGAAGAATTGACAAGGGAGTTGCGGAGGGAGCGGTCTTTGCGGAAGGCAGACAGGGGGGGAGATGGGAAGATGTGGCGGGTGGAGGGGTCACATTGGAGGTGGCGAAACTTGCGGAGGACTATGTGTTGTATTTGCCGGCTGGTGGGGTGAAAGGTGAGGACCAGGGGGACTCTGCCCTTGTTGCGAGTGGGGGAATGGGGAGAGAGGGCAGTGTTGCGGGGTATGGAGGAGACCCTGGTGCGAGCCTCATCTATAGTGGGGGAGGGGAATCCCCGTTCTCTGAAGAATGAGGACATTTGTGATGACCTGGTGTCACACAAATGTCCTCATCCTGGGAGCAGATGCGGCGTAGACGGAGTACTGAGAGAGATTCAGCCCCTTGTACTTCTGAGGAACGGTTGCGACCTGAAACGTTACCTATTCCTTCTCTCCAGAGATGCTGCCTGACTCGCTGAGTTACTCCAGCATTTAGTGTCTATCTTCAGCCCCAGGACTTGTTCAACAGGTACAGAATTGGTGTAACTAGCGTGGAGAAGAATGAGGAAGTAGAAGGAAACTGACCACCACACTCTGTAACGGGGGGGTTTTCAAGTTGAAGGGGTGAGAAGGTGCTGTGGTAAGGATGGATGCTATATAATTAAGGGGACAGATTCTGTTCACTGCAATTCTGGGTGTGAGTCCCAAAGGCCCCATATCTTAGGACGCGTGTGCTGGCATTGGACAGGAGGTTTACAAGAATGATCCCAGCGATGATTGGGTTAACGTATGAGGAACGTTTAATAGTTCTGGGCTTGTACTTGCAGGAATTTAGAAGCATGAGGGGGGGACCTCACTGACGCTTACTGAATAATGAAAGGCCTAGATAGTGTGGATGTGGAGAGGATGTTTCCTGTAATGGAAAGTCCAGTTCCTAGTCCAGGACCAGAGGGCACAGCCTCAGAATAAAGGGATAGACCTTTAGAACATGGATGAGTAGGAGTTTCTTCAGACAAAGGGTGGTGAACCTGTGGGATTCATTACTACAGATGGCTGTGGAGGCCAGGACATCGGGTATTTTTAAAGCAGAGATTGATGGGATCTTGATTAGTAAGGGTGTCAAAGGTTACAGGGATAAGGCAGGAGAATGGGATTGAGAGGGGAAGATAGATCAGCCATGATTGAATGGTGGAAAAGAGTCGATGGGCTGAATGGCTCCTGCGTGTTATGGTCTTATGGCTGTGTTGCTTGTTCGCTGCTATGATTAAGGACATTTCTTCAGGGATTGGGAAAATTTGCAGTTGGAGTATTGGGTGGGAAAGACCCTGGTATATGTGAGTACCATCAAAATAGTTAGAGGAAAGAAAGATACTCCACTGATTATATGAGCAGATGGACACAAAATGCTGGAGTAACTCAGCGGGGCAGGCAGCATCTCTGGGTGGAAGGAATGGGTGACGTTTTGGGTCGAGACCCTTCTTCAGACCCTTCTATCCAGAGACGCTGCCTGTCTCGCTGAGTTTCTCCAGCATTTTGTGCCTATCTTCGGTGTAAACCAGCATCTGCAGTTCGTTCCTAAACGATTGTATGAGCAGCTCAGGTCGAATTTAAAAACAGGAAAACGGAGACAATAACCTCGGCATAACTTCCTGGGCCATGTCCAAATGGGCATTGTGTAAATAAAATCAAAGAGCTGAATGCATGGTTCAAAATGTAGTTTGAGGAATGGGGAAAGAGTTATTCTGCTTTAGCAAGCTTGAATCAGACTTGGACCAATATCACAGCAACTTGTGTAACTGGGGCTGCAGGTAAGACTTTGAACTAGGGGAGGGAGCTGGTGCAAGGAAGTTAGAGAAAGAGAAAGGGCAAAGAATTATGCAACAAAGGCAGAATAGATAACGATAAGTGAGTGGCAGTAAACAGTGTTAAAGAAGGAACTGCAGATGCTGGAAAATCGGGGGTACACAAAAGGCTGGAGAAACTCAGCGGGTGCAGCAGCATCTAAGGAGTGAAGGAGATAGGCGACGTTTCGGGCCGAAACCCTTCTTCAGACTGCAGTGGTTGGTGTTGTACACAGATCCAAACAGAGTAATAGGAGTGCAGGTAGTAGTATGAATGAGGGGATGCAAGGCTTGTGGAACAATCACATGACACTTTAAGTTACATGTAGACTTGGCTGAGCAAATGAACAGTGTGGCCCACTGTTTAGTTTCGATATACAGTGCGGAAACAGGCCCTTCGGCCCACCGAGTCCGCAACGACCAGCGATCCCTAACACTGTCCCACACACGCAATCGGGACAGTTTACAATTACACCGAGCCAATGAACCTACAAACATGTAAGGTAGACAAAAGTGCTGGAGGAACTCAGCGAGTGCAGCAGCATCTACGGAGCGAAGGAAATAGGCGACGTTTCGAGCCGAAACTCTTTTTACAAACTACAACCCTGTACATCTTTGGAGTGTGGGCGGAAACCGGAGATCCCGGAGAAAACCCACGCAGGTCACCGGGCAAACGTACACACTCTGTACAGACAGCACCCGTAGTCAGGATTGAACCCGGGTCTCTGGCCACTATAAGGCAGCAAATCTACCGCTGCACCACACACGGTAGTGTTCCACACCTGATGATGGTAGAGATCTACACGAAGGCTTCTTTCTGGCACATGTGTGCGGCCTGTAAGCAGGTCAAACAGAAAATGCCAGAGTAAAAGGCCTGTCCCACTTTCACGACCTCTGCCGAGTTTGCCCTTGACTCATACTCGCAGCATGGTCGTGACGAGGTGGTAGGTAGGTCGTAGCAGGTAGTGGTGCTAGTCGTAGGTACTCGTGGCATCAAGTAGGTCGGGGCGTTTTTCTAGCCTGATGTAAAATGTCCATGAGTAAAAAAGGTTGTGAATTAGGTCATGAAAGTGGGACAGGCCCTTAACCCAGCGGGTCAGGCAGCGGGTCAAGAACATAGAAAGGTGACGCCTCGGGTTGGATCCCTTCTTTAAAATGATTGTGCTGGTGGGAAAGATAGCTGGAAGAGAGGAGGATAGATACAAAACGCTGGAGTAACTCAGCGGGTCAGGCAGCATCTCTGGAGAAAAGGAACGGGTGACGTTTCGAGTCGAGACCCTTCTTCAGTAGGGCACTTCAGGAGGGGCAGGGCAAAGCCTGGCAGGTAATACAGATACAGATGAGTGGGGAAAGATAGAAGGAATGGGTGATGGTTCGGGTCGAGACCCTTCTCCATCGGTGTGAACCAGCATCTGCAGTCCCTTCCGACACACTGTACTCAGCTTCGATGGTTTATTTAGAGTAAATACAGTGGGCAAACAGGCCCTTCAGCCCACCAAGTCCGCACTGATCAGAGATGCCTGCACATTAACACTCTCCCACACTTACGAGGAACAATTTACACTTACACCAAGTATAAAGAACCCGAGCCAGTTAACCTACAAACCTGTACATCTTTGGAGTGTGGGAGGATCCCGAAGATCTCAGACAAAACCTGCACAGTCACGGGGAGAAGGTACAAACTCCGTACAGACAGCACCCGTAGTCAGGATCAAACCCGTGTCTCTGGCGCTGCGAGCGCTGTGAAGCAGCCACTAAACCGCTGCGCCACCGTGTCATCCGGGATTGTTCACAATCTCTGTCAAGGGTCAAATGGCAGATTTCCACGTTGCTGATGATATAAAATAAGGTGTGATTACAGGATGGGAGGATGCTGTAAAGAGACTTCAAGAGGAGATAGACATACTGAGTAAATGGGTGAGATATGGCGGATGGAATATACTGTGGAAAAGTCTAAACTTAACCAATGTGGTGCTCAGAACAGAAAAGCAGAGGATTTCTCAAAGATGACATATAGCGAAATGTTGATCTCCAAATCTGCAGCAAACTGTTAGGAGAGCAAATAATATTTTGGGATGAGACAGCTGGAAGAACATACTTCCGGCATTCCTTCTCTCTTTATATTCTCCCCCACCCAAGTCGCACTAGCTTCTTGTTTTCACCTTACAAACAGCTGACAAAGGCCTGCTTCCTTTATCATCGTTACTTTTTTGCATATCTTTCATTCATTGTTCTTTATCTCTCCACATCACCGTCTATATCTCTCTCTCAATTCCCTTATCCCTAACCCGTCTGAAGAAGGGTCTCGACCCGAAACGTCACCCATTCCTTCTCTCCAGAGATGCTGCCTGCCCTGCTGAGTTACTCCAGCATTTTATGTCCATCTTCGGCTTAAAACAGCATCTGCAGTTCCTACAGTTACATATTTTTAGATTAACTTAGTTTAGAGATTAGTTTAGTTACCGTGTGGAAAAAGGCCCTTCAGCCCACTGAGTTCGCACCGACCAGCGATCCCTGCACACTAACACTATCCTACACTCACGAGGGGCGATTTTTACATTCATACCAAACCAATTAACCTATAAACCTGTAAGTCTTTGGAGTGTGGGAGGAAACCAAAGTTCTCAGAGAAAACTCACACGGTTCACGGGGAGAACGTGCAGACTCTGAATGGACAGCACCCGTAGCCAGGATCGAACCCGTGACTCTGGCGCTGTAATCGCTGTAAGGCAGCAACTCTACCGCTGAACCACCGCTCCGTCCGTGGCGGCAAATTGAGAGATAACATTTCCCCAAGGTTACGACCCTTCTTCAGACGAACGATCCAGAGCGTATTCTGTCCATTTCCCCTCCACAGATGCTGACTGACCCACTGAGTAGCTCCAGCAATCATTCAACCATACTTACTTATCATCATGCCATTCAGTGACAGGACCAATGTGTATCAATAATACTTGAGATGTCAACATCAACTGTAGTGCTTCTACCCAAAGATCCTAGAGCGAGCTAGATACACCACTCGACGAAAAAGACGTGGTACGGTCATGGGCAGATTCACGGGTAATTTTCGGCCCCATTTCCGTAACCGGCTTCCGTCTCCGCACCAAAGATCCCGTAGCGGAGCAAAGATACTAGTGCGGAGACGGAAGCCGGTTACGGAAACATCCTCGTAAAAATAAAAGGCATTTGGGAAAAATCTTCTCCTCATTTTCCGAATTATAATTTATTGACACAAACTGTTCCCCCTCAACACTGACTACACTGCGAGTCGGGACGGGTTGGGTTACTGAAATGGATGAAAAAAAGGCCAACTGCGTTCTACACGTCAGCCGATTGCATTTAGAAGGAGTGGTCTATCTTGTTTGCTATAGGATCTTCGCTTCTACCAATTCGAACTCACGATAGATAGTCGGGCAGTGATAGCATCAGCTTAGTGGAAATACGGTTTTCGACATGTTTCAAATCATATTAATTCTGACAACCTTGCTTAACCGCTGTCATCCTTCATATAAGAACCTCAGATTAGCAACACTTTTTCTTGCCAAGGGTAAGGAGTGAAAGTGAATGTTGGAAATTGTTAAAGGATCAAAGTCTCCTTGTAATTGTTACTTTGATGGAGAGGACTGGTGTTCCAAATGATCTCTGAGATTATATTATCATCTGTCCCTGACGCAATGATCATCTTGGTGCGATTAACCTAACCCGCGGTGTATCTTTTATTTTTCACCTTTGCTGAGTTTTCAATCCTCCTCGCCAGAATATTTACCCACGCGGTCACGGGGACAACGTGCGAACTCCACACACAGAGAGCACCAGTGGTCAGAGCAACAGAGAACAGAGGGTGGTCAATGGTCAGCGCGGACTCGACGGGCCGAAGGTCCAGTTTCCGCGCTGTGTCTTTAAAAAGTCTAAAAAAAGTCTGAAAGTACTTGAAGACGGCACAGCAGCACAGCGGCAGTGCCAATCCTGGCTGTCTGTGCCGGGTTTGTACATTCTTCCTGCAACCATGTGGGTTTTCTCCGAGTGCTCCAGTTTCCTCCACATCCCAAAGACATGCGGGTTTGTAGGTTAGTTGGCTTCTGTACATTCTGTCCCCGGTGTGCAGGCTAGTACTGTTGAACAGGGTCAATAGACAATAGGCAATAGACAATAGGTGCAGGAGTGGGCCATTCGGCCCTTCGAGCCAGCACCGCCATTCAATGTGATCATGGCTGATCATCCCCAATCAGTACCCCGTTCCTGCCTTCTCCCCATATCCCCTGACTCCGCTATCTTTAAGAGCCCTGTCTCTTAAAGAGCTACTCTCTTGAAAGCATCCAGAGAACCGGCCTCCACCGCCCTCTGAGGCAGAGAATTCCACACTCACCACTCTCTGTGAGAAAAAGTGTTTCCTCGTCTCCGTTTTAAATGGCTTACTCCTTATTCTTAAACTGTGGCCCCTGGTTCTGGACTCCCCCAACATCGAGAACATGACTCTAACGTGTCCAAGCCTCGTTTCCTGCCTCTAACGTGTCCAAGCCCCTAACAATCTTATAAGTTTCAATGAGATCCCCTCTCATCCTTCTAAACTCCAGAGTGTACAAGCCCAAGGGTCATCGCTGGTTGGCGCGGACACAGTGGGGCGAAGGACCTCTTTCCACGCTGTATCTCAAAAAGCAAACAAAAGTGAAAAGTCAGGATTGAACTGGGGTCTCTTGTGCTGTGAGGCAGCAGCACTACCAGATGCATCGCTGCACCACCTAAATGCACGAATCTCATCAGCCAGCGCATTGCCAGAGAAACTGATACAGCTTGTGAAAGAAGGAACCGCAGATGCTGGTTTAAACCGAAGAAAGGCGCAAAAAGCTGGAGTAACTCAGCGGGTCAGACAGCATTTCTGAAGAAGTGTCTCAACCCGAAACGTCACCTATTCCTTTTATTATTATTCATTTTTAAAAAATTATTTTTAAATTTTTTATTTCAAAATAGACTTTATTCAGGTAATAAATATATACAATGCATGAACCGTGCAAAAAATTCATCCGACATTTTCGGAGGCTTTACAAATTGTTCAATGCAGTTTATATACATTTCTCAACTTTCACAAATCTGTCCCCCACCCGTGCCACTCATGTGGCCCCCCTGGCATGGATACCTTCCCTTATTTTGAGGGGCGTCTCCACCACATCCTGCCCCCCATGTCCAGCAGAGGAAGGACCCTAGGGGAGTCCTCCCACACCTATTCCTTTTCTCCAGTGATGCTGCCCAAAGATCCCATAGTCCGCTATAGGATCTTTGATGCTGCCTGACCCGCTGAGTTTCTCCAGCTTTTTTGTGTTTATTGTCTTCAGCCGATACAGCTTGCTCGATTACACCTTTGAAAAAGACTGAGCTGTGCCTGAGAATGGTGATTGTTTAGGGGTTTGACTATTTCTATGGATGTAAATAAAGCAACAGAGGCTGTGTTGCCAAGTGGGATCCCTGCACAAGATGTCTCTTGCACAAATGTCATTTTTGTGACGCTGTTAAGGTGACCCGGGTTCGGTCAGTGTCTGCTGACGCGGTTGAAGAAGCCCGCGATGTGAACACAACTGGGCATTTTAGGAGATTGTTAACCACCAGCTGAAGATAGACACAAAATGCCGGAGTGACTCACAGGCAGCATGTCTGGAGAGAAGGAATGGGAGACGTTTTGGGTCGGGAAGGGTCTCGACCCGAAACGTCTCCCATTCCTTCCCTCCAGAGAAGCTGCCTGCCCCACTGAGTCACTCCAGCATTTTGTGTCTACCTTCGGTTTAAACCAGCATCTGCAGTTCCTCCCTACACATTAATCATCAGCTGCTGGCTTAGCTAGTCAGAAGGAAACTAATTGCCTATCACCGGCAAGCAGGTTTTTTTTATTTACACAGCAATAAAACTCAATGAGAGTGGCCTGTGTTTTAATCAGCAAAAGCCTGCAAACCAGCTGTGCCCTCACACTGTCTTTGTCTGACGCCCTGGAGATGACTTTGCTTATTAAAGGAGAAATGCCCTCTAATTGTCACCATAGACTAAAAGTCACAGGGGGGTTTATCAGTGAACACTGTGCAGGAAGGAACTGCAGATGCTGGTTTAAACTGAAGGTAGACACAAAAAGCTGGAGTAACTCAGCGGGTCAGACAGCATCTCTGGAGAGACGAATTAGGTGACGTTTCGGGTCGAGACCCTTCTTCACTGAAGAAGGGTCTCGACCCGAAACGTCTCCAGAGATGCTGCCTGAGCTGCTGAGTTACTCCAGCATTTTGTGTCCTTTTGTGTATTAACCAGCATCTGAATCTCCTTGTTTCTACAGCATGTCTGACGTGCTCCAAATAAAGCAGTGGAAGGATTGCTCCGCCAAGGATCTGTGGGGGAGGACTACAGTCAAGGGTCCTCCCGCTGTTAGGGATAGGAAAGGTTCATAGTTATATGGGCCAAACGCAGGCTGATGAGGCTAATGCACATGGGGTATCCTGGTTGGCATAGGTAAGTTGGGCCGAAGGGCCTTTTTCCATGACTATGCTGAATATTGGGTCAGAATGCGGTGGGGACACCCTTCAAATGAGGGAAGCGGTATTACTCCAGGGGATCACCTGAGTAGCAAGGGTAATCTGTTCAAGAATAGGTGCAAACACTATTGAGTATGAAGCAACTGGATGTACAGACACTGAGTGTGTCGGAAGGAACTGCAGATGCTGGTTAAAATTGAAGATAGACACAAAATGCTGGAGTAACTCAGCGGGACATGTAGCATCTCTGGAGAGAAGGAAGTATGTATGAAGGGATTTTACACAGTTTTTTAAAAATTATATACACTTTTTATTCTGAATAAAATGTATTTTGGACAGAAAAGTAGATGAAGTGCTGTGTAAAATCTTCTTGGTTTCTGCCATCGCAATGCATACACCCTGGAGTCACTTCATGTTTTACTATAAAGATGCCTGAATGTCAAATGAGTTATATATTTTATCTTTAATTGTAATATTGAAATGGCATTGTTATTGGTTCGTTAAATATTGCCCAGGACATTACAGAGAACTTCCCTGCACCACATTCAGGTGAGCACAGTGGCGCAGCGTGTCAGAAAAGGAACTGCGGACGCTGGTGTATACCGAAGATAAGACACAGATTGCTGGATTAACTCAGCGGGTCAGGCAGCATCTCTGGAGCAAAGGGATGCTGACATTTTGGGTCGGGACGCGCGACACTTCTTCAGATGCAGTGGCACAGCGGTACAGTTCCTGCCTGACGGTGCCAGGGACCCAGGTTCGATCCTGACTGCAAGTGCTGTCTGTACGCAGTTTATATGTTCTCCCTGCGACCACGTGGGTTTTTCTCCGGTTGCTCCGGTTTCCACCCACATTCCAAAGATGTGCCCATTTGCCGGGTAATTGGGTTCTGTAAAATGTCCCCAGGTGTGCGGGATAGAACTGGTCTACAGGTGATGGCTGGTCGGCACAGACTTGGTGGGCCGAAGGGGCTGTTTCCAATAAGTATCACGAAAATGGAAAAAAAACCCATGTGGAAATGCAGAGAATGGAGGGACATGGATTATGTGCAGACTTGGTCTTTGGATCATGTTCAGCACAGACTTGGTGGGCCAAATGGCCTGGTTCTGTGCTGTGCTGTTCCTATGTTGTATCTAGTATCCTGCTTTTTATTAGTATACAATAGATGGCAGAATACTGAGCACTGTGGAGGCGCAGAGGGAGAGGGGGATTACTGAACGTAACGGGAAAGGTCAAGAAGATGATTAAAACATCACTTGTCTGCCATTCTTTATTAGCCGGAGCTCAGAAAGGTCATGCTGAAGTTGTGTGCAACGCTAGTTTAAGTCTGAGTTTGAGCACTGCATACAGTTCTAGTCACAGGAAGGTTGTGAATGCATTGGAGAGGGTGCAGAGGAGACCTAATTCACAACCTCTGCCGAGTTTGCCCTTGACTCATACTCGCAGCATGGTCGTCACAAGGTCGCAGGTAGGTCGTAGCAGGCCGTGATGCTAGTCGTAGGTACTCGTGACATCAAGTAGGTCGGGGCGTTTTTCTAGCCTGATGAAAAATGTCCACGAGTAAAAAAGGTCATGAATTAGGTGGTGAAAGTGGGACAGGCCCTTAATAAAGATGTTGATAGCTCTGGATAATTGGAGCTGTGATTCAAAATTGGAACCGGAGAGCCTGCACAGAGATCTAGATCATAAGATTGTCAGTGAGATGAGTAGAATTAGGCCATTCGGCCCATCAAGATTACTCCGCCATCCAATCCTGGCTGGTCTATCTCTCCCTCCTAACCCCATTCTCCTGCCTTCTCTCCATAACCTCTGACACCCGTACTAATCAAATTTAAGTGAAGTAATGACAGGTTTAGATTGTGTAAATCAGGACATTTATAATGTCAGATAGAGATACAGCCAGAGAAACAGAGATGGCGAATAGGGATCCCTTTTGCATATTGTTTAGTTTAGTTTAGTTTAATTTAGAGAAACAGCGTGGAAATAAGCGCGCCGACCAGCGATCCCCGCACATTAACATTATCCTACACACACTGGGCACAATTTACATTTATACCAAGCCAATTAACCTACAAACTTGTGCGCCTTTGGAATGTGGGAGGAAACCAAAGATCGTGGAGTCACGGGGAGAACCTGCAAACTCCGTACAGACAGCACCCATAGTCAGGATCGAACCCAGGTCTCTGGCGCCGAGAGCGCAGTGAGGCAGCAACTCTACCGCTGCGCCACCGTAGAATACAATACCATTCAACTACCTGCTTACACTAATCCTACATTCATTGCATTTTTTAAACTCCTCCCCACATTCTCTTCAATTTCCCCCAGATTTGACCTCTCATCCGCAAACCTGGGGAGATTAACAGCAGCCAATGATGCTAAAAAACCAAGTGCTGCCCTCCATAGATGTTGCCTGGCCTGCTGAGGCCCTCCAGCACTTTAATTTGGCTCAAGATTCAAGTTTTGGCAGTCTCCTGTGTCTTGGTCAGCAAATTCATCTAGCTACCTGCACACCTTTAGGCAATGGGAGGAAACCGGAGCACTCATGGGAAACCCACGCGCTCACGAGGAGAACGTGCAAACTCCACACTGGCAGCACACCCAGTTAGAATTGAGCACCCGGCTTTGGAACTGTGAAGTTGTGGCTCTACCAGCTGTGCCTCAGCTACATAGTGGGAGAAGAGGGACATGAATTAGTTTGTGATCTATTGCAACTTGCCTCTCTTTCTTGTGTATGGAGGATCTGCAGATGCTGGTTTAAACCAGCATCACCCATTCCTTCTCTCCAGAGATGCTGCCTGTCCCGCTGAGTTACTCCAGCCTTTTGAGTCTGTCTCTCTATCTTGTTTGGTTTGGAAGCAGACCTGTCCCACCCTGGATGTATGGGGTAGCCTCATCTCTAAAGACAGAGCATCCCTTTTTAGGACTTAAAATTCAGCTTTGTTGCGCAATGAGATCCAACGTTAGTTAGTAAGAGGGTCATCAACTCGGTAAAAGACGCCCTTTGGTCTGCCCGAGCATTGTTCACCACCCAGCAGAGCGAGATGTCCGTCAGGGAATGTTGCCGACTGGCCCGCTGCAGACTGCAGGAGTACGTGCTGAGGGACGCACTGAAGCTCGGTGCAGCCAACGCCAAGGCTCGGTGGGGGAGGGCCACAGTCTAAGGCCCTTCCGCTGCTGGACATGGGGGGGTACAGTATTGTGGAGACGCCCCTCAATATAAGGGAAGGTATCCCACGCCATTGTGGCATGAGTGGGGGACTGATTTGTGGAAACTTGGGAAAAAGAAAATGTCTAAACTGTATTGATCTATTGTACAGCCTCCGAAAATGTCGGATGGATTTTCCGCAAGGTTAATGTATTGTATATATTTATCATTCGAATAAAGTATATTTTGAAATATAAAAAAAAAAAGTTAGTTAAAATATTCCAAACATACAGTGGTCAAGAGTTTGATAATTTGAAGCCGAACGAAACTGCAGAGTTACTCCTGCACTCCTGCGTGTTTTGATAATAAAAATGAGGTCTTCCTGCAGAGACCAACAACTTGCAAGAGTAACCAAAGCATTATCAGTTGCAACACCGGTGATCCTTTGTGTTCAAAATGCAGGACAATACCCTGCCTTAAAGCTCACCCTCAGAAAAGCAGCCTGTTTGACCTCTTGGTACCAATTTATGAAGAGATTTATGATGTGTCTCTTTTCCTGCTATAAAACAGATTGAATCTTGAAAACCACATTTTTTTCAGGGCCCCGCACAGACAGAGCAAACATTTAGCTCACCGATCTGGCCTGAGTTTGAACTCAAGGTACTTTTACATACTTGGCCACGGGAATGTACTGTACAATGTGGTCAATATGTCCAATATGTGTGCAATGTGTAATGAGTTCCGGTGCAGCCCCAACAGTGAGGAGAGGTACCGAGCCCAATTCAGGTATTGCCTTGGAAGCAGTACTGTCCTGGAGCACTCGGACTGGGCTACTGCCATCTTCCGCCAGGGTACAACTCACATCATCCCAGCAGAAGGAAGTTGTCTGTCGATACATGATTTGCACCATGCTATTTGAATGCTGTTGCTGTCCCTTCCTGCCACGAGGAGCCACATAAAGAAGGCACATCAGCACCTCTACTTCCTGAGAAGATTACGGAGATGTGGTATCTCAAAGAGGGTTCTCCTGAACTTCTACAGGTGCACAGCAGAGAGCATACCGGCTGCTTGCATCGCGGCCTGGTTCGGCAACTTGAACGTCCAGGAGCGGATAAAAACTTGTGGCCACTGCCCAGTCCAACACCGGCTCTGACCTCCCCACCATCGAAGAGATCTGTCAAAGTCGCTGCCTCAAAAAGGCAGGCAACATCATCAGAGGCCCACACCATCCTGGCCACACACTCATGTCACCATTGTCATCGGGAAGATGGTACAGGAGCCTGAAGACTGTAACGTCCAGGTTCAGGAACAGCTTCTTCCCTACAACCATCAGGCTATTACACACAACAAATAAGCTCTGAACTACAACAGACTATTATCATTATTGCACTATATTTGTTTATTTATTGAGTATGCGTGTATGTATATATACACACTGACCTTTTTTTCCTCGTAATGTACTGTGTATACATATTCTGTTGTGCTGCAGCAAGCAAGAATGTCATTGTCCTATCTGGGACACATGACAATAAAACACTCTTGACTCTTGAGAAGGTACAAACGCCATTCAGGTGAAGATCTTCCACTCCGGGGGTGGGAGATTGCAACCTTCGCGTGATCCGCCCTGTTTCGACTAATGCAATCAACCCGGCGTGCACACACGGAAGATCAAATAGAACAAGTTGTCCGACAACTTTAGGCTGTGCGCGCCACACGACAGAAGAAGAAGATGAAGATCTAAACTGGGACTCTGGCACAGCAACTCAGTGTGTCAGTCAGCATCTGAAGTTGGTGCAGGCAGCATTGGAAGGGTCCCGACCTGAAACACCACATATGCACCCTCTCCTGAGATGCTGCTGGATCCACTGAGCTACTCTAGCACTCTGCGTCTTCCACAGCGAGAATGGTGGTGGCCCCTCGGCAGTGACGATGGCGGCTTGTGCAGTCTCAATTCCGGTGAGTTACGACGTGGCTCACGAGTCTGTGTAGAGACGAGGGCGGCACGAAAACCCGTGCGCGAATGAGCTGAAGGTGGAGAAGCTGTTGCGCTGTAACAACCCCACCCTCTCAGTCGCAGAAGTCCAGTGGTGTGAAAAATCATCACAGCTGGAGACTTCTCGGCTGCACTGGATGGCCATGTCGTCTTTAGTGCTCTGACTAGCCCCTCGCATTCAACAGTGCGTCGCTGCGTCACCTTTCGAGCCGTTGTTTCATAAAGATCTCTTCTGCCTGCTCCGCCAAAGCAGACTTTCCATGAGAGGATGAGCATCTCCCTCAGGTTGAACTGGACTACATGGTGCAAGTTGCGCGGCTGCGCCTTGACCTGACATATACCTAAGGTGAGAATATACCCTAAGTATTATGACACCTGTAGCCTCAACAATCAAGTTTAACTTTTACCAATTAACAAATAAGAAATCACTGTCTGTCGTTCAATTAATAATATCATATCACTATTACTTTAATGTTATTCCAACATTGACTTTGTTGGAGAGATGTCACAACTGTCAAGCAGAACTGAGTAACAACATTTCATAGGTCTCAGGTTGACATAATATTGAGTTACTGAAGGGATCCATTTCATAACTTCAATAATCCTTTTGACACAGTGAGGTGGGTCTGAATTTATGAGCGACCTGTCTGGTTTTCAGCAATTATACGATACGATACGATAGAACTTTATTTCTCCCAGGAGGGAAATTGATCTGCCGACGGTCATTAAACGCAAGATACGTGAAAAGTGGCAGGATTGGGGATGGGGAAAGATTGGGGAGGGTGGGGGTGGGGGTGGGGGGGGAGGGGGGGGGAAGGGGAGCCAGTCCACCCCATGACAGAAGGGGGAGGAGTTGTACAGTTTGATAGCCACAGGGAGGAAGGCTCTCCTGTGGTGTACTGTGCTGCATCTTGGTGGAACCAGTCAGTTGCTGGAGGTGCTCCACAGGTTTACCAGTGTGTCATGGAGGGGGTGAGCTGTATGGTCCGAGCTGTTCCACAGTTTGAGAAGCATCCTCCCCTCCAAGACCACCTCCAGTGAATCCAACCCCATCCCCAACTTATGTGAGGAGACATTAAAAAAAAATCTATTTTATTGTATGTAGGCGATTCCTATGTCAGTCTGTCGGCCACTGTGGCACATTGTCCTTTACTCAACAGCACTAAGCAGCAATAATCGATTAGACGCCAAGGCTGGGATAGTGTTTCAAATATAACAGAGCAAAAGCCTTTTTTTTTAGAAGATCTTAGCCTGGATGCGCAGCCAAGCATGTCACCAAAGTAGTGAAATTTAAACTTGACGAGGCAAAATCGAATGTAATGGTAGCTGGAACTAGTGGAGTTATCTGCAGAAATTAAGGGCAAGAGAGAAACTGCTATTAACGTGAAATCCTAACTCCGCAGTTGATCTTGCTTGACAAGGTCTAGATGATGAATGAAGATTGGATCTTGGCTAAAGCATCAAAGAATCATTTTGTACGATTACACATATGTGTCCTCCTTCATCCCCACTTGGCCATTCAAGATGCCACAGAATCAAGAATGGTTATAGCCATTTGGCCCATCAAATACATACTAGCTCTATGTCAAATCAGAGAGAGATGCGGCACAAGAACAGGCCTATAAACCCACTGAATCCACGCCAACCATTGACCACCTATTTACACCCATCATATATTAATCCTATTTTTTATTGTCCTTGTTTCTCGTGAACTCCCCTTCCCTTCCCCTACCCTCCTACCAACCCCCCCCCCCCCCCTCAGCTTCCTCCCCCCCCAAAACCCTCCCCCCCCCCTCCTCAACTTCCGCCCCCCCAACCTCCCCCACCAATGGGGTTACATTTGCTGCCTTATACATATGTGGGAACTCTTATAGTATGTGGGGAATTCTTAAAGATGACAACCGGCCCCACTATTATCTCCACAACCTTCCACAAAATCTTGTGAAGGTCATCAGATCCTTGAGGTTTATTGGTTTTCAGTCCTATTAAGTTCTCCAATTCGATTTTGTTGTAAATGCTTTTCTTTCAGCTCCTCTTTCACGGTTATTCTGTTTTCTGTGTCTTGTAAAGACAGGCACACCGTATTTATTTGTTTTCTCTTCCTCATTTTATTCCCCAATATAATTTCATCTTCTCTGACTCAGTTCCCTTTTTGACGTCTAAAGAGGCTTTGCTTTCCTGTCTTATTGTCCGGACCAGATTTATTTGGTATTCTGCTTTTCCTTTCCCTGACAACATCTCATGATATATGATGAATTTTCACAGTCTTCAGACTTCCCATGCTTTCTCACCACATTACAATTCTTCTCCTTTGATCTAATACTATCTATCTTTCTCATGTTGGACAGTTGGACTGCTTTTCCTGCTCGCATTTTGTGCCTTAAATGGTATATGTTTGCCGTAAGCTACGTATTAATCCTGTAAATGTTAGCCATTACTGTCATGTCCTTTAATGTACTTTCCCATAACAAATTGATCTCTCATATCTTTATCATTTTCTTCACTTATATTAGTCAGTGGTTTTAAAATGAACTCAGTAGAGTTGTAAAATCATGGGAATAAAGAGGGCAAACAAGCTGTTCAGCCCATTGCGTCTGAAGCAACCATCAACCATCCATTTACCCTACTCCTACATTCATTCCATCTCTTTCCGTTGTTCATTCCATTCAAGGACACAAGCAGGTGTTCCAGGTGCGACAGAGGTTCACCTGCACCTCCTCCAACCTCATCTATTGCATCTGCTGCTCTCGATGTCAGCTGATCTACATCGGTGAGACCAAGCGTTTCGCCGAACACCTCCGCTCGGTCCGCATTAAACCAACCTGATCTCCCGGTGGCTCAGCACTTCAACTCCCCCTCCCATTCCGAATCCGACCTTTCTGTCCTGGGCCTCCTCCATGGCCAGAGTGAGCACCACCTGAAATGGGAGGAGCAGCACCTCATATTCCGCTTGGGCAGTTTGCACCCCAGAACATTGACTTCTCCAATTTCCGGTAGCCCTTGCTGTCTCCTCAGCTCTCCCTCAGCCCTCTGGCTCCTCTTCCTTTCTCCTTTCTTTCCCCCCCCCCCACAACCTACATCAATCTGAAGAAGGGTTTTGGCCTGAAATGTTGCCTATTTCCTTCGCTCCATAGATGCTGCCTCACCCGCTGAGTTTCTCCAGCACTTTTGTCTACCTTCATCAACACTCCACCACTTCCCCTACAGCGTAATTTACAGTGGCCAATTAATTCATCCTTTCTCAGTGCAGAATACTTGATCTAAAATTGCTTATTCTCTCTTTGGTTCCCTCAACTACTGATATAGAAAAAACAGTAAAGTCCAAAATGTTGGAGGAACTCAGTGGGTCAGGCAGCATCTGTGGAGGGAAATGGACAGAGGATATTTGGAGTCTTCAGACTGAAGATAAGGAAAACCGTCTCCTTCAGTCTGATGAAGGGTCTCGACCTGGAACGTCCCCTTTTCCGTTTCTCCAGAGATGCTGCCTGACCTGCTGAGTTCAGCATTTTGTGTCACCCTTCACACTGATGGTTTCATCTTGTGTTTTAATCAATATCAAGAAAGCCCTGACATCTACTGGGCAGTTGATGTAGTACAGAGCAATAAACCTCAAGTGGAACTCGAAGATAGACGCTAAGTGCTGGAGTAACTTAGCGGGACAGGCAGCATCTCTGGAGAGAAGGAATGGATGACATTTCAGGTCGAGACTCTTCTTTAGCATCTGTAGTTCCTCCCTGCATTTATCTTTGGTGTAAACCAGCATCTGCAGTTCCTTCCTACACTACTAGAGGAGCTCAGCAAACCAAGCAGGTTCTGTTGGGGGGGGGGGGGGGGGGGGGGGGGGGGGGGGGGTAAAGGCAAAACATCAGCAGTTCCGTTCCTTCTGATCTGCTGAGTTCCTGCAGCTGATTGCTTATTGCTCCAGATTCCAGCATCTGCAGTCTGTAGAGTACTACAGAGGACTACAAATGCTGGACTCATGACATTGGGACCACTGCAATAATTTCCTGTTAACCATCCAGTGCAGCGCAACTTGCATTTCGAAAATGCTGCCCATGTTGATCACCTTCCTCCCACAACAGATTATTCCAGCAATACACTCTGAGTAAAGGTACTATCTTCCCAGCATCCATTGTTGGTTCCACCAATTGAAGCTTACCTCTGGTGGACTGTTTTGGTGGATGCTGTGGATTAGTATAACTAATTTCATCTAATATGTTCCTCTGTAATTCACAGAGACACAGTGATACAGCGTGGAAACAGGCCCTTCAGCCCAACTTGTCCACACCGGCCAACATGTCCCAGCTACACTAGTCCCACCTGCCCGAGTTTGGCCCATATCCCTCAAAACCTGTCCTATTCATCACCTGTCTGTTTCTTAAATGTTGCAATAGTCGCAGTCTTAACTACCTCCTCTGGCAACTTGTTCCATACACCCACACCCTTTGAGTGAAAAGGTTACCCTCAGATTTCTATTAAATCTTTTCCCCTTCACCTTAAACCTATGGTCCTCAATTCACCTACTCTGGGCAAAGTTACGTTAATTTTGTCTTTACTAAGCTTATTCCCAAGAGGATCCATCTCATTCTTGTTTTTGTTCTCCATCTAAGCTCCAAAGCTCATCAGATCTGATCAGAAGCTCAAATGCATCAGTCACTACTTGTGCAGGTCCGATGCTGGACAATCCGTGGAGAGTGTTTCAGCTCCCAAAACCCTCTCCGTCACCTACAAGTCTCTGCCAAGAGAGTGATGAAAACCCCTTGCAGTTTTCCTGGAACAATGGATCTGCAACAACACTCAGGAAGATCAATACCAGCCACTGCAACGATATAAACGATGCAACTCCAGAGCGTCCTGCCTACGGATGCATTGTTGCCTTGCAGCGCCTTTATCATGGCTACAGCCCCGTGTCCTTAATCAGAAAACCTCTGCCAGTCCAAGGACCTCGAGTGACGCAAATTGCAGTTGAAGTGGAGCACTTGTTGACCAGAGTAATACGAAAGTGTTTGAGAGAACACATACACCACATGGAACCTATAATCCAATGCTACTCAATATTATGAGTGGAGTTGAAAGCACAAAACAAATCTGATTCTGCGAGAAGGGATGGTACTATTCAAATGTCCAACATCCAGTTCAGTTCAGTTCAGTTTAGTTTATTGCCACGTGTACTGAGGTACAGTGTTTAGTTTAGTTTAGAGATACAGCACGGAAGCAGGTCGTTTGGCCCACTGAGTCGGCACCGACCAGCGATCCCCACACATTAACACTATCCTACACACACTAGGGACAGTTCACATGTATACTAAGCCAATTAACCTACAAACCTGTACATCTTTGGAGTGTGGGAGGAAACCGAAGATCTCGGAGAAAGCCCACGCAAGTCATGGGGCGACCGTACAAACTCCGTACAGACAAGCACCAACAGTCAGGATTGAATCCAGGTGGACTCATTAGTTTGTAAGACAATAGACAATAGGTGCAGGAGTAGGCCATTCGGCCTTTCGAGCCAGCACCGCCATTCAATGTGATCATGGCTTTTCAGCCACAATCAATACCCAAGGGGAATATGAGGTGCTGTTCCTCCAGTTTGCATCTGGCCTCACTCTGGCAATGGAGGGGGCCCAGGACAGAAAGTCCAGTGTGGGAATGGGAAGTGGAGTTAACAACCGGGAGATCCAGTCGGCCCTGGCGGACCGAGCACTGTGCAACCTCATGTTTTTAGCTGAGTTAAGCATCCAGAGATGAGATCTGTGGCTGTAGCACACAACAAGCAAGGCGAGTAATGTGATACGTCTGCTTTTCTTATTTGCGTTTCCTCCAGAAAAGTAGTGGCCCTTCGAGCTAAAATTCCTTCAGGTAGATGGTTCAGTTAGCTGAACTTTATCAATCTTAATCTTTAAATAGTTGTATGGGACTTTATTGTCAGATGTACCTGAATACAGTGAAATTCTCTTTTGGCATCTACAGTAGTTCAGTGACCATCCTTTTATACGTTAGGCATGATCATACATTGGGGTGGGAGATTGCAACCTTCACGTGGTCCGCCCTGTTTCGACTAATTCAATCAACTCGACAAACAGAAGATCAAATAGAACAAGTTGTCCGACACCTTTAGGTTGTGCACGCCACACGCAAGAAGAAGATCATACATTGTATAAAAGTGTACGATAGTTAGCTCAAGAGTTGCCATGTTTCATGCGCCAACTTGTACCCTTCAAGTCTGAAATTTAAAACAATGTTAAGAGCCTTAACTTGGCCATAAAGACCCCATTGTTCTGGTGACGGCACTGGGTCAGTGTTGGGGGGGGGCTGCCCTGGCCTGGCAATGTGTCGATGTCCTCCACCGCTGCTCCATCGCTCCGTGCCAGTGCAAGCCGTGTACGTTCCCTGCTCCTGGTCACTTGGAGCAGGGCCTGATCTAACAGAGCCCCAGGCTGCAGCAGGGCCTCCAGCAGATATCTATGTTGTTACGTTCATGGTTCATTTTTCTCCCCCCCCAAAACTTAATGGCCCAGATTTTATGGCGACATGAAAGGAGTCTACACGATGCACTCCATTGACCAGCAAAGAAGAGGCACTCCTGAATTGCACATTAACAGATGTTGTCGGTCCATTTGTGTGTCTGAGCTTTTGGCTGCCTAGAAGAGGCATCTTGTAATTATCCTTTCTTGATTCTCACAAAGCTGCTGCATTCTATTTGTAGAGTTGTTGATTTATACATGCATTAATATAGGTATGTATTCACACATTAATGGTCCATTAAACCCCTCACTAAAAAATAAGGCCAGTGAGGGCTGCCTTAAGTTAACGATATTCCAAAGAAGTTTCCTTGACTACGGTTTAATAACTGCGAAAAAACTTATACTTAAATTCTGGAAAAAGATAACAGTCTCCACAGTGAAGATGTGGATCACAGAAATGACCGAGACGCTACATTTAGAAAAAATAAGGTTTGTTTTGAACACAAATTCAAAACCGACGCTAGGGTCGGTTGAGCGGGCGTAGGGAAGGGTAGTGCGATATATCTCCGCTTTTCTTTTTTTTTTTCACTTCTTTGTTAGTTCAGGGATTTTTTCTTTTTTCTTTCTCATAGCTTTCTTCTTCCTGATCATTTTTTCCTCTTTACTTTTTTCCGATTCACCTATCAGTTTATAAAATGTTAAAACTGAAGCTGTACAAAAATTGTATAATTGTTATGGCGATTACTTTCTCCTTGCACAATTGATTCTAATAAAATGAATATTTAAAAAAAAAGAAAAAAATAAGTTAAGGCCAGTGATTAAGCATGGCCAGTGTTTGACCATGGTTAATGATTGGCAGATTGCTTCTCCTCTCTCGAAAATAAACACCAGTGAGTCTGGAGTCTCATTCCTTCAGATGGTGACTTTTACCCCAGGTGATATCAGACAAGGACATATTTAAAATAAACTTTTCTTTCTACATTCTATTTGATACAATAATATGTTTTGTTTAGTTTAGAGATACAGTATGGAATCAGACCCTTTGCCCACTGAGTCGACGCTGACCATAGATCACCTGCTCACACTAGTTCCATGTTGATCCACACTATGAGCTATTTACAGAGGCCAAATTAACCTACAAACGCGAATGCCTTCAGGACGTGGGAGGAAACCAGAGCACCCGAGGAAATCTGCTCAGACACAGGGAGGACATGCAAACTCCACATGGACAGCATTGTGGTCAGGGTCTAATCTGGGTTTCTGGCACCGTGAGGCAGCGGCTTTAACAAGCTGCGCCACTGTGCCAAGTTCTTTCCATTAGATTACCCTCAATCCAATATGGTTCAAACTACTCTGGTCCCAGTTCTGGTGTGCTTTCCCCCAATCATTTCTGCTTCGATCTCCTCTTTTAAGTCACTGTCATGTTCCTCCAAAACTAATCAAGGGCCGTATGCGTCCTCCTTGGTTTTCGGCAAAACTGAAACGTCTCTGCAGTAAGAAAGAGAAGTTTTATATCCGTGCCAAAAAAGGGGGTACAAAATTGGACTGGGACAATTTTACTAGTGTGCGAAAGCAAGTCGATCGTGCAATTAGGCGTGCTCATAGACAACATGTTTCCTCTATTCTTGGGGGAGAACCAACCCTAGGCTTTTTGGAGATATGTGAAACCCAGACGGACAGACAACACTGGTGTCCAGATGCTAAAAGTGAACAGCTGCCTGATCACTGAGGACCAGGCGAAAGCAGAAGCTCTTGCGAACCAATTCCAACACGTTTTCACCCGGGAAGATGTGGAGCCTTCATCATTTCCAGTCCTTCCGCCCAGCCCGTATGCTGATATGCCTGCTATTAAAATTGAGGTTGAAGGTGTCAAGAAGTTATTGCTCAACATTAATACCACAAAAGCAATTGGACCAGATCAGATACAAAATCAAGCCCTCAGGATCGCAGCCGAAGAACTGGCTCCAGTTTTACAGTTCATTTTTTCAACAATCGCTTGACTCGGGCGATGTACACGCTGGATTGGAGGAAGGCCAACATCACTCCTCTTTAAGAAGGGTTCAACCACCAACCCAGCGAATGATCGTCCTGTTTCACTAACAAGTACTTGCTGTAAATTGCTGGAGCATATCATTGATAGTAATCTGATGCGTCACGTGAGCAAACATAATATTCTTGCCGACAACCAACATGCGTTTAGGAGGCATAGATCATGCGAGTCTCAGCTTATCCTGACAACAAATGACCTGGCCAAGCACCTTGACAGTAACGTCATCATGGATTTAGTTGTACTGGACTTTTCTAAAGCATTTGATGTCATCCCACACCAGAGACTGCTTCGGAAGCTTGACTTCTACGGTATTCGTTCCAACACGAAACGCCAGTTTCCTGACAAAACGTCTTCAGCACGTGTGTGTGAACGGAAAGAGCTCCAATTGGCACCCAGTGTTGAGTGGGACACCCCAGGGCACAGTACTTGGCCCACACCTGTTTCTGCTTTACATCAATGACATCCATGAAAAAGTCGCAAGTACGACCAGACTATTCGCTGATGATTGTTCGCTGTACCGTCCCATTAAGTCAGGTGATGATGAAGATGCTCTCCAAAAAGATCTCGATACTATGGTCGAGTGGTCACAACAATGGGGCATGCAGTTCAACCCTTCCAAATGTGAAACCGTGCGTGTCACCAGAAAGAGGAATCCAGGCGTCACATCTTACAACATACTTGGTGTCACCCTTGAAGAATCCAAACAAACCAAGTATCTTGGCATCAAATTGCAGAATGATCTACATTGGAATGGTCAGACTCAGCGTGCAACAGCGAAAGCAACAGGTGTCCTAAACTTCCTGAGGCGCAACTTCCATCATTGTTCAGCTTCTGTCAAGGAGAAGCTGTATTTCACCCTCGTTGGACCTCATCTGGACTACGCAGTTGCAGCTTGGGCCCCATACACAGATAAAAAACATTTCATCCATCGAGCGTGTCCAAAGACAGGCCGCTCGATTTGTTACTAACACCTACGAGAGAGAAGCGAGTGTCACCAAACTTCTGAATTCTCTGGGGTGGAACCCCCTCCAAGACAGACGTGAAGCTCACCGTTTGACCTGTTTTTACAAAATGTTAAATGGTCAGCTAGACATAGATCACAAGACCTACACCAACCCCAAACCAATTAGGAGCAGACGAGGGCATCCGATCCAATTTGTGGTCCCAGCCACAAAGACAGATGTGTACAGCAATTCGTTCTTCCCACGCACTATTAAAGCATGGAATAATCTCCACCAAACCACGGTTGCCCAGCCAGATGCAACTAAATTTAAAGTGGCACTTTCTTCCCAATAACCCTCTCTGGCTTAACCCCTCCCTTCACCACCTCCAGTTTAAATTCCAGTTGGAATATTTTGGAGGACCAAGTAACCAAGAACCAAGAACTCCTTAAAACCTTCCTTACTGATAATATGTGTCTTTGTTTCTCTTTAGGGCTCATGTCAGATTTTGCCTGACTAATGTACCTTTAAACTGGCGTGGAATATTTTACAACATTAAGGGAGCTAGATAAATGAAGGCTGTGATTGTAATTGATGTATATATGTAAGTGGACCAAGTTTCTGTGAACAGCAGGTTATGCACTGCTTTTGAGATACACCTGAGTATTTATTTCACCGTTGCTGTCTGCATTGTGAGCAGGGATTTCCACAGACTGATTAATGTGTCTGTTGTTGCCAGATAAAGAACACTAACTACTGTAATGCTTTTGCTTATAAACCCTTCTGGACAAAATCTAGAGTGGATGCAAAAGGTTACACAGCGCTGTTGAAAAAAAGAGAGTAAAAGGCATGGTTGTTTATCCATACAGTCTGTTAGCATCTTGCTGTGCCAAAAAGATGCTGCATTTTCTTTAATCACAGCTGTGTCTGCACAAGAATTCAGCAAATGCTAGCAAGAACAGGAAGTGCTGAGAGAATCCAGCATCTGCAGTCTCTTTTTTTAGAGGTACATTGTGGAAACAGGCCCTTCAGCCTACTGAGTCCAGCGATCCCTGCACATTAACACTATCCTACACACACTGGGGACAATTTACACATACCAAGCCAATTAACCTGCAAACCTGTACGTCTTTGGAGTGTGGGGGTGGGGGGAAACCGAAGATCTCGGAGAAAACCCACGCGTGTCGCGGGGAGAACGAACGCACTCCGTACAGACAGCGCCCGTAGTCAGGATCGAACCCGGGTCTCTGGCGCTGCAAGCGCTGTAAGGCAGCAACTCTGCCGCTGCGCCACCCTGCCGCCCATTCTGCTGCACAAGCATAAACAGAAAATACTGGAAGAAGCCAGCCAGACAAACAGCATCTGTGGAAAGGGAAACTAGTTTATTGACCTTTCCTCAAAAAACTGGGGGAGGAGCAGAGGGGTTACAGGTTTTAAGAGAGCTGGGGCGAAACGTTGTATGACTGTAGGCTATATGGTTTAGCTTTTGGTTAAGCAGTCCCTCCAGCAGTCTGTTTTGCTCATTGTGCCAGCATTTGTAGTCTCTTGCGTCTGCTGGAAAATATAATGTTCATTCCCGAGGTCGCAACCCACCCCGGGCAGATGATTAGTTGTCGCTTTTATATTTACGCTTCATTGTTGCAATGGTCGGGCTGCAGACAGACAGATTGGAATGGGAGAGGGATTGAGAATTAAAGTTGATCTGTTTCAACAGATTGCCGCACAGTCTTTTGTCTTCCACTTCAATCCTCCCACACATAACCCCAGTTATGAGGAAGGCCACCTATCTACGATGCACAGATTTAGATGCACGCAGTCTCTTGCCCAGAGTAGGTGAATCGAGGACCAAAGGACATAGGTTTAAGGTTAAGGGAAAAAGATGTAATAGGAATCTGGGGGGTAAAGGGGCTGTCCCACTGCGGCGACCTAATTGGCGAGTTTAGAAGAGTTTAGGAGAGTTTGAAGAAATGTCATGTTGAAGACCTCCTTCAACCTCCTTCGACTATGTTGAAGACTAGCTTCGGGAACATTGGCCATCGAATAGTGGAGAGTGAAGGCGACTTCCCTCGATCTCCTTCGACCTCCCTTCGCCTATGATGAAGACTATCTACGACTACCTCCGACTGCCCTCGATTACCTACGACTAACATGCCAACCTACTACGACCTACTTTGACTAAACCTATGAGTAAAAAAAGTATCGATTTTTTCCATGGCGACCTTTATTTACTCGCAGGCATTTTTCAACGTGTTGAAAAATACGCTGCGACCTAGCTGAGGCCTCGAGTACGCGGGGACTACTCTTGAGCATGAAGGAGAGTTATAAAGACCTCCTAGGACCTCGTGTCGACCATGCTACGAGTATGAGTCAAATGCAAACTCGCCAGAACTCGCGGATTAGGTCTCCGCAGTGGAACTGCCGCTTAATGTTTTCACACAAAGGGTGGTGGGTGGATGCAACAAGCAGCCAGAGGAGGTAGTTGAGGCAGGGACTAGCCCAACGTTTAAGTTCGTTCACATTTATTGTCACATGCACCAATTAAGGTATTTGAGTTACCATACATTCATACAAGTAAAATGAATGCAATACACAATTATTTTAACATAAACATCCACCACAGTGGAATCAACGGTTACACAAAAAGCTGGAGAAACTCAGCGGGTGCAGCAGCATCTAAGGAGCGAAGGAGATAGGCGACGTTTCGGGTCGAGACCCTTCTCCAGTGGAATCAACATTCCTCACTGTGATGGAAGGCAATAGTTCAGTCATCCTCCTCATTTGTTCACCCGTGGTGGTCGGAGACTTGAACCCTCTGCCGACAGCCCGATGTTAAAGCTCTCTTGTTGGAATGATGGAAACTCCTGTGTCGGGACGGATCGGAAACACTCCGCGGCGTGGAGCACCCGCGTCGGCCTTTTCTTACCGGAGACCGCGGCTTCATGGTGTTCAAGTCCCCAGGCCCCGTGGTCGGAGCGCTTCTCCTGGCGACCATCGGCAAAGAGTCCCAGGCTCCGAGATGGTAAGTCGGCGCCGCGCTTGCGGCTTGAAGCTCCAGGCCGGCCTCCAAGAAAGGCCGCACCAATCCAGATGTTAGGCCGCGGGGAAGGGACGGAGACGTGACACGGAGAAAGATCACATCTCCATCGAGGTAAGTGATTGAAACCGGTTTCCCCCTATTGTCCCCCATCAGCCCCCACATAAAAACATACCGAGAAACATTTAAACAAATATTCTAGACACACTAAAAATAACAAAAAAGTCTAAATAACACAGGCTGCCATCTCGGAGCCACCCGATGTTGTATTTAAGAAGCAGTTAGACAGGCACATGGATAGGACAGGTCTGGAGGGATATGGACCAAATGCTGGCCGGTGGGAGATCTCTCCTGGTCCAAGAACACAGATGCAATTATGAGGAAAGCACATCAACGCCTCTGCTTCCTGAGAAGATTACGGAGAGTCGGTATGTCAAGGGGGACTCTCTCTAACTTCTGCAGGTGCACAGTAGAGAGCTTGCTGACCGGTTGCCTCGTGGCTTGGTTCGGCAACTTGAGCGCCCAGGAGCGGAGAAGACTGCAGAAAGTTGTCAACACTGACCAGTCCATCATCGGCTCTGACCTCCCTACCATCGAGGGGATCTATCGTGGTTGCTGCCTCAAAAAGGCTGCCAGCATCATCAAGGACCCACACCATCCTGGCCACTCACTCATCTCCCCGCTGCATTCAGGTAGAAGGTACGGGAGCCTGAAATCTGCAACATCCAGGTTCAGGAATAGCTACTTCCCCACAGCCATCAGATTATTAAACTCAACTCAAACAAAACTCTGGTCATTAAGAGCCCATTGCACTTATCTGTTTATTTATGTGTGAATATATATATATATATATATATTCATTGGTATATGGTCACACTGATCTGTTCTGTTCTGTATTTATTTATGCCTTCTATATTCTGTTGTGCTGAAGCAAAGCAAGAATTCCATTGTCCTATCTGGGACACATGACAATAAACTCTCTTGAATCTTGAATCTTGGGGCTAGTGTAGCTGGGACATGTTGGCCAGTTTGGGCAAGTTGGGCCGAAGGGCCTGTTTCCATACTGTATAGCTCTATGACTCTATCTGACACAAAAGACAAAGTGCTGGAGGAACTCAAGTAGTGAGGCAGCATCTGTGGTAAGAATGGACAGATGGCGTTTTGGGTTGAATCGCCGTCTCTCCACTCCCTCCACGGATGCTGCCTCACCAGCTGAGTTCCTCCAGCACTGTAATTTTACTCAAGATTTCGGCATCTGCGGTTCCATGTGCCGCTCGGATCAGAAATGATGACTGGTTTCTTTTACCACAGACTCTGTTAGACATTCTCACTTCTTCCAGCTTGTTGTGATTTTTTAGTTTCAGATTCCAACATTTATCTGCAGTTTTACTCATTTTCAATTTTCTATTGGATCTGTAAAGCATGTCAGGGTACAAATGCAACCTAAATGCAAAATAAAATAAAGTATTGGTCAATCATGATTAAATAAATGCATCCCCCTTACTCAGGCCAAGGTGTACTACTTTGAAGAAGTTCTCCTCCTCCCTACGGAGACAGTTTCACAACCTCCTCTCATCACCGTCTATATCTCTCGTTTCCCTGATCCCTGACCAGTCTGAAGAAGGGTCTCGACCCGAAATGTCGCCTATCTCCTTCGCTCCTTAGATGCTGCTGCACCTGCTGAGTTTCTCCAGCCTTTTTTGTACCCCCTTTCTCTTAACATAGGCAGGCAGTCTTGTACCTACTCCACGAATGAAGATAGTGTCCCGAGAGAGAACAATGGAGCCTGCAACATTTGATCGGTCTGTCAAGGAGGACTCTCTCTAACTTCTACAGGTGCACAGTAGAGAGCTTGCTGACTGGTTGCATCGTGGCTTGGTTCGGCAACTTGAGCGCCCTGGAGAGGAAAAGACTACAAAAAGTAGTAAACACTGCCCAGTCCATCATCGGCTCTGACCTTCCTTCCATCGAGGGGATCTACCACAGCCGCTGCCTCAAAAAGGCTGGCAGCATCATCAAGGACCCACACCACCCTGGCCACACACCCATCTCCCTGCTACCTTCGGGTAGAAGGTACAGGAGCCTGAGAACTGCAACGACCCGGTTCAGGAATAGCTACTTCCCCACCGCCATCAGGCTATTAAACCTGGCTCGGACAAAACTCTGAACATTAATACCCCTCCATCTGTTATTTGCACTTTATTAATTTATTAATTAATGTGTGTATTTAAGTATATAACTGTAGTCAATGCCTACTATGTTCTGTTGTGCTATGCAAAGAAAGAATTTCATTGTCCTGTCAGGGACACATGACAATAAACTCTTTTGACTTTGACTTTGACTTGATCTCTCACCAAATATCAATCACTCAGGGAACAATCTGCTGAACCCAATAAAGTCTTTTGGTGATGGTGAGTCAGCTACTTGTGATTGTAACTGTGAACAACATTTTAAAAATTCTATCTTGTTTCTACTTTGATTTCAAACGTCACCTGAATACAAAAAAAAAAACCCCCACAAAATCTCCAATGACCTCAACAGAAACAAAATTGGATGTCGATAGACGACTGGAGTCTCCAGGAGTTTCTGCATCATTGGCCCTGGCAACTATGGTTGATTTCTTTCAGAAAAAGCCTTCAGAAGCTCTTTCAAAGCGTGCGCCCGGGCTCGGAGTAACGTGCCCTCCCAAAGATTAAATCTCTCCTGGTTTTGATCTTCGCGGGATATAAAGGCAAGCGTAACAGATCGCGAGTATTGTGTTACCCTCGGGAATGACAAATGCCTTTTACATTTTACAGTTTGGCTACCAACTGTTGACGTGACACAAATGTATTCATGCTACGAATGTAATACGATGGGCTTTCCCTCCCCCTTTACTTTCGAGCTCCCATGTCAGTAATTCCACACGTCAGCACAAACCTTCCCATTTCCCCACCTCCTGCCCCACCCATAGCCACAGCCCACAAAGTGCCGGTGAAACTGAAGTAGTATTAAAGGGCCTGTCTCACTTAGGCGACGTGTCACGGGGTGACGCCTGTTTGGTCGTGAGTAGTTGCCCAAGAGTCGGTGACCTGCTGCGACTATGACGGGTGCCGGCAAGTCGCCAAAAAAATCGGGTAAGTGGGACAGGCCCTTAATGCACCAGTCTAAGGGGGCAGTACGTCTAATTCTACACTTCTTCCTGGGGATATCAATAGCCCAAATGTCAATTCAGAGTCCCATTAAAACATCAAAAATTGCTCCTTTTCTTCCCATTCCCATGACCAGGTTTCATTTGCAAAAGGTTTCCCTGGATTCCAAGTGTCCGTAAGATACTCTGAACTTCAGGGAATGGGATATGCTCCAATCCAATACTCCACTTAGTCTGAAAAAGGGTCTCGACCCGAAACGCCACCCATTCCTGCTCTCCAGAGATGCTCTCTGTCCCGCTGAGTTACTCCAGCATTTTGTGTCTATCTTCGGTTTAAACCGGCATCTGCAGTTCCTTCCGACACACTCCATTTATACGTACATCCAGGTTACATGTACACACTAAATACACACATGTGAACACACACACATATGCATAGATATATATAGATATGTACCTAAGTAACATAAAATGTCTTATTTTGGAGTTGTCTGACTCCCAGGCAGCTGCTGAGAGCAGTTTTCTCACTTCTGACGAGCCCAAAGGTAGATAAGGGAAGGGGACTGTCCCGACAATATCTCTGGTGAAAAAGTTAGTCAGTGATTCTCCAACTAATGCTCTCCCTACAAACTTGTTAAGTAGATTCTGAAGATTGACACAAAATGTTGGAGTAACTCAGCGGGACAGGCAGCATCTGTGGAGAGAAGGAATGGGTGAGGTTTCGGGTCGAGACCCTTCTTCAGACGTGATTCTGAAGGACTAGAGATGGCATAAGTTCTGACATCCAACTCAACAGAAATACAAGAAGAAAATGCTGGCAACCCTCAGCAGGTAAGGCACCAAGTGCGGATCGTGCAAGCCAGCCGCCCCCAACCATTGACTCCATCTACACCATGCTGCCCTGGCCAACATAATCAAGGAGCATGCATAGCCCAATCATTCTCTATTTTCCCTTCTCACCTTGTGCAGAAAATACAAAGTCTTCGCGTCATGGAGAACGGAAACATGTCCTTTGGTCTAACGTTCCAATGCCGACCAAGATTAGTTTAGTTTAGAGATACAGCGTGGAAACGGCCCACTGGCCCACCGAGTCCGCACCGACCAGCGATCCCCGCACATTAACACTATCCTACGCACACTAGGGACAAGTTACAATTTTACCAGGCCAAGTAACCAACAAACCTGTACGACTTTGGAGTGTGGGAGGAAACCGAAGATCCTGGAGGTAACCTACACCGGTCAGGGGGAGAATGTACAAACTCGTACAGACAGCACCCATGGTCGGGATTAACCCGAGTCTCTGGTGCCGTAAAGGGCCTGTCCCACTGTATGAGGTAATTCAAGAGCTCTCCCGAGTTTAAAAAAAAAATCAAACTCGTGGTAAGTAGCGGGTATGTCGGAGCTCGGGACGTCTCTTAGTGGCTCGTAATACTAACGGCAGGTACTCGGGAAACGCAATAAGCTTGTGAAGACTCGTGAAGATTTTTCAACATGCCCCGAGTACCTATGAGCGGCTATTACCGTAATTCTCCGAGTTTGAATCAGGGAAAACTCGGGAGAACTCTTGAATTAGCTCGTACAGTGGGACAGGCCCTTTAGGCACCACTGCCCAAACTACATGCTCCATCTACACCAGGTCCCACATCGCCCCAAACCTTTCCTATCCACTTGACAGCAAGTGCAATCAGATTCAAGAAGGACTTTTTCTCATTGTTATCAAAACCTTGAATAGACCCATCAAGTGCTTGGGATGAATTCCCGATCTGTCTCGGGGCAACCCTTCCACCTCATTTGGTCTCCACTCTCTGCAGCAGTAACACCATATTCTGCACACTGTTTTGTTTCTCTTGTTATCAGTGCAAATCTGCAATTGCAATTTAGTCCCATTAAGGAGCAGGAATCCTGATGATATTGAAGAAATCCGATGTGCCTGCCATAAGATGTCATTAAGCTGGAAAGAGTGCAGAGAAGATTCACAAGGATGTTGCCAGGACTAGAGGGGTTGAGTTACCGGGAACGATTAGGCAAGATAGGACTTCATTCCTTGGAGCATAGGAGACTAAGGGGTGATCTTGTAGGGGTGGATAAAATCATGAGGGGAATTGACGGGGTGAATGCACAGGGTCTTTGACCCAGAGTAGGGGAATCAAAAGTCTGAGGACATTGGCTTAAGGTGAGGGGGGAAAGAATTAATAGTAATCTGAGGGACTCACAGCGTGGTGGGTGTATGAATGAGCTGCCAAAGGAGGTAGTTGAGACAGATACAGTAACAACATTTAAATGACACTTGAAGAGAGATTCACAGTGATATGGGCAAATGGGTAGGGTTGCCAACTTTCTCACTCCCAAATTAGGGACACAAGGCCAAAATACGGGACAAATTCCCGACGCCAATCCGTTGACCGACTCGGCCATGGGTGGGTGAATGATGAGTTGGCCAGTGTGCTGGACTGCACACAAAGGCCAGCTGAGGAGTTTTGGCCTGCGTGACGTTGCGTGCATAGTCCGGCACCCCATCCAACTCATGAACCGATGATCGTCCATGAGAAGGAGGGGTCGTGGTGTCGGCGGTAAGCAAAGGTCCGACGGGGCCACGGGCGAGGCACTGCTGCTGAACTCCATGGGCTGGACTATGTCGGGGCGGGCAAGGCGGGGCCGGACGTGGCGCTCCAACCCGACAGTCCCCTCGACCTGAGTAGTAGCAGTCAAATATGGGGCAAGGGCGGTCCCGTATGGGACAAACCAATTTAGCCCAAAAAACGGGAGTTCCCGGCTAATACGGTACAGTTGGCAACCCTACATATGGGACCAGCAAATGGGGGCACCTTGATCGGCATGGATGAGTTAGGCTGACGGCCTGTTTCTGAGCTCTATGACTCAGTTTATATTGCTTTATATTGTAATGTCATCCCTTTAATAGGACTGAAGTCAATAATCAATAATTTTTCTTGACAAATCAATAGTTGGGACGACAACACAGGAAACCATAATGACCTTTAAATAACCTCACAAGAAAGTGAATGGCATGTAAAGTGAATTGGAATCTCACAAACAAATCTCCTGTGTTTTGAATTATTGACTTCTTTTGGGCCAGTGAGTGACAGGTAGGAGGAGTAGACAGATGTCCTTGAGATAAGGCAGACTGCTTGGAGATAGATACCAAAACGAGCTTTTGTGAGTAGCTTCAGTCTATATGAATAACTCTTTCTGTTTGTACCTAACTTCCTGTGGTCATGTAATGCGATAAAACTTTTCATAAAGGTAAAGCATGTGGAAAGAAAGTCCACAAAAATGTTATTGGGATTGAGCTTTGAACTTTGTATTATCCTGGAAAGCCCTTAAATTTTGTATCTGTTTTGTCATCAATGCTGTCAGCAAACTCTGGTCATCTTGTTACACCAGTGCTCAAGGGCATTGCCAATTTCAGTGTCAATTTCATATTAATGTGGGTTCACATTGACAGAGCTCAGTGCGAAACTCACATTGAAAGAAACCAGAAGCCCTTCCTAGAGTTTCAGGGTTGGTTAACTGTGGGCGGTTGTTATAGATTCCTGAGTTGAATGGGCCAAACACGATTCATAACTTGAGGTGACAAGGCCAGACTACTTACATATGACCAGATTTTAAAATCTGCCTACTCTATCGAAGGGCATTTCTGCCTATCTCAGCCTCGATCAAGCAACAAGTTTGATTTTGTTTGGCACAATAGGATATGGACTAAATGCAAGGAAATGGGTTTGGAGTAAATGGGCAAAATGTTCATTATGACATTGTGGGCCAAAGGGCCTGTTTTTGTGCTAGGCAACCCATTACCCCACATCATTTGGCAGATAAAATACTCTTGTGATGAAGCTGTCCATTCTGGAATGTTTCTGGAGGGATAAATATTGAACAGATCATTATTTGTCATCTATTGGTGTTGTGGGAAATGTCACTTTCATCTGCCTTATTTTTATATCTGTCTATGTCTATCTATATACTTTTAAAACTCTGTGTGTTTGTGGGTGTATGTCAGATTAGATTTTCAGATTAGATTTTTGGCCTTTGATTCGTTGGTCCGCCAAAACCACACGCAAAAACATTTTTCCATTTCGCTAGCGATTTCACTTTTACATTCGCAAATCCACTCCTCGTTACATTTAAACATTTTTCTGTACACATTTTAAATACAATCCTTCCCCCCCCCCCACTCACTCATTTTGTCGCCTCCTGCTGGCCACCTTCTCATTGCGTCTCCCGTGCGACCATAACGGCCGCTGCCGCCCTGCACTTCTCCACTCCTCCCTGGCCCAGCGCTGTCACGCTGGCTCAAGCCAAAGATCGGCTGTTCCCCGCTGCTTTGCGCCCCACCTTCTCCACCCCCCCCTTCTCCACCACCCCCTCTCCCCCCTCACCCCCTCACCCCTTTGCCCCTCCCATCCACACCCCCTTTCACCCCTCCCCCTCTCCCCCTCCCCTCTCTCACCCCTCCCCCTCTCACCCACTCCCCCCTCCCCCTCACCTCTCACCCTCCCTTCCCCCCACCTCTCCCCCTCCATCACCCCCCTCTCTTCCCCCCGTCCCCCCCTCCCTGTCCCCCTCCCTCTCTCCCCTCCTTCTCCCTCTCCCCTCCTCCCCCCCCCCCCCTCTCCTGCCCCTCCCTCTCCCCGCTCCCTCCCCTCCCCCCCTCCCTCTCCACCCCCCGCCCTCCCTGTCACCCCCCTCCCTCCCCTCCCCCTCAACCGCACGTTCGGGGAACAGACCCAATGGGTCTGCATGTGGTCTAGTATACTTATAAAACTCTACTCTTGGGTGTGTGTGTGTGTGTGTATGTGTGTGTGTGTGTGTGTGTGTGTGTGTGTGTGTGTGTGTGTGTGTGTGTGTGTGTGTGTGTGTGTGTGTGTGTGTGTGTGTGATCATATTGCTTTAAGAAATGACGCTCTAACGGTAACATTTTTACATATTCCTGTAGAGTTTCATCCCGTGAAGTCAAAAATTGCCTTATCTGAAAAATACATGCATTATTTCTTGAGTTTTTAATCAAAATGTTCAAATATCTGAAGAATCATGGAAAAAAATACCTGCTAATTCCCTGTGCTTACAGCTGTGATGTCACACTGGGATTGTAGCCCTGCTCGCAATATTGTTGCTATCCAAGTACACCGAGTCCTGGTAGCTAGCAAGTGCAATTGCATTTTTCTTTTAAGTTTAAAAATGGGGGAGGGTGCATAAGGCGAAATGAGCAGCCCCTGCTCAGTTGTCGGCTGTGGGTGAGTGGTGGAATATAGCGTTGGGGAACGGGTTGCGTTGGGGGACCAGGCCTCCCGTGGGGGCTATGGGTGAGTGGTGGAATATTGCGTTGGCGAACGGGTTGCATTGGGGGATGAGGCCTCCCGTGTGA
Organism: Okamejei kenojei; assembly: GCA_035221665.1. Classification (NCBI taxonomy): domain Eukaryota; kingdom Metazoa; phylum Chordata; class Chondrichthyes; order Rajiformes; family Rajidae; genus Okamejei; species Okamejei kenojei. Next base: position 16,297,033 of record CM069165.1, read on the forward strand.
CCGGGACCCAACGCGTCCCGTCGGGTCTAGTTTTGTATAAAAACCAGTGCCTCTGAGTGTGAAGCAGCCCCTCAGTATTACACTGAAGAATTGGTCAAGTTAAGTGAAGAGGCATGAAATGCTGGAGTCAGGCAGTATCCCTGGAGAACATGGATAGGTGACGTTTTGGTTCAGGTCTGAAGAAGGGTCTCAACGCAAAATGCTACCTACAGTATGTATGTTCTCCAGGGATGCTGCCTGGCCTACTGAATTACTCCAGCAGTTATGTTGCCTGATAGGTGCAATATGCCTGACCCGTTGGGTCCCTCCAGCACTTTGTGTTTTGCTGAATGTAAATGGATGCATGAGTGGGAGTTACTTTAAAAACTCAATTTTCTCACAAGATGTGAATATGGATGGCAAAGCTAACATTTGACATTCATGTCTAATTGTCCTTGAAAGGATGATGGAGACTGCTTTCTTGAACACAACATTCTGTGTGGTAAAGCTAGGCTCACTGTGTTCTGAGATAGGGAATATCTCATTTCTAGGATCGCGGCCATCACATGGACTGCTCTTGTTTACTTCTCTTTGCGAGGGCATTCAAGAATGGGTAATAAATGCTAACCTTGGAAACTATGCCCACATCCTAGAACTGACAACCCATGTCTGAGAATGGATGGCAAACTTCTTGATTAGGGTCTGTTAGGGTCAACAACCTCACCTCCTCCACTATAACACTGAACACCGGCGTGCCACAGGGCTGTGTGCTCATCCCTCTCCTCTACTCCCTCTTCACCCATGACTGCATCCCTAAGTTTAGCTCCAACGCCATCATAAAATTTGCCGACGACACCACGGTGGTAGGACTGATCAGCGACAACGACGAGTCAGCCTACAGGGAGGAGGTCCAGCACCTGACAACCTGGTGTGCCAACAATAACCTCGTCCTCAACTCCCAGAAGACGAAGGAAATCATTGTTGACTTTAGAAAGAACAGAGGGGGCAGACACACCCCCATCCATATAAACGGGTCTGAGGTGGAGCGGGTCTCCAACTACAAATTCCTCGGGGTACACATCTCGGAGGATCTGTCCTGGTCCCTCAACACCTCCAAGCTGGTCAAAAAGGCGCAGCAGCGCCTTTACTTCCTGAGGAGGCTCAAAAAAGCCCACCTGTCCCCCCAGATCCTGACCAACTTTTACCGCTGTACCATTGAAAGCATCCTGACCACCTGCTTTACGGTCTGGTACAGCAGTTGCACCGTAGCAGACAGGAAGGCACTACAACGGGTGGTGAAAACTGCCCAGCACATCATCGGTGCCCCGCTCCCTGCCTTGGATGCCCTCCACCGAAAACGGTGTCTGAGACGGGCCGGGTAGATCATAAAGACCCCCCCCCCCCCCACCCTAACCATGGACTGTTTGCCCTCCTACCATCGGGGAGGCGGTACAGGAGCCTCAGGTCCCGCACTAGTAGGATGAGGAACAGCTTCTATAACAACACCATCACACTGCTGAACTCGGAGTCCCGCCGATAGATTTCTCCAGTCTCTCCGTCCACATTGTCTGCATTCTGTATTTATTTATATATTGCTATTACTACGAACTGACGCTAAACTGCACTTCGTTGTAACCATGCTTATATCTGTGCAATGACATTAAAGTTGAATTGAATTGAATTGAATTGAATTGATGTGAAATCTAGTGGAGCAGCTAATATGACAATGTTATATTTTTGTTGCCAACTTTTACATTTCTAGAATTTAACTGACTGGGATCTCATATCTTTAGATCTTTTTGTGAAGCCGGTCTAGTAAATACAGTTACATCATTTCAAGTTTTAATCGATTTTGCTGGAAGGTATAAGGCATATTATTCCCCTCACTTAATGGTGACTGCTGCGGTTGATCTGTATCCGTGAAGAAAGGGCATGTTGAACAGTAAAAGAAAGATTAGTCACTAAGATTTTGTATGTTAATACCTGCACCACGAAAGGTAAAAAACACACTCAGGAGTTGAAGGTCTTAGTTGGGATAAAAACGTATTAAAATTCACCAGCTGTTAATGGTATTAAATTGCATTAATTTTATTATTTTTGAATATCATACAGAGAAGTTATGAGTCACACACAGAAGAAGTGAGAATTTTATCAAAAGGTTTAACCAGCAGCTTCTTTAGACTGGGGTTTCCCACTCAGTTCGATCTTATTAGCTTAAGGGCTTGTCCCACTTTCACGACCTTTTTTACTCGTGGCCATTTTCCATCAGGCTGGAAAACCCCCCCCGACCTACTTGATGCCACGAGTACCTACGACTAGCATCACGACCTACCTACGACCTCCTACGACCTCCCTCGACCTAGTGACGACCATGCTGCGAGTATGAGTCAAGGGCAAACTCGGCAGAGGTCGTGAATTAGGTTGTGAAAGTGGGACAGGCCCTTTACTGGAGTTTGCAAAATGTCATGTTTATTTTTGGCATTGTAGCTTCTTAAATGGCGAACATAACTCAAAAATATCAGAAATGTGAACAGGGTCAGCCTATTTAATGAGGCTGAAACTGGGAAACTCACGTGTTTGTCATCATTTTAATGATATTTTAAATGTTATGTCGCTCAATTTCATGATGCCAGCTATGTGCAAATTTCCTTTATAAACAGAAACCTTTTGCAAAATGTTTGCAGATGATGATAGTCCTTCATGAGAAGGGAGCAAGTGGGAGGTAGATGATAATAAACAGCTTCAAAAGCACACCGAGGATGGCCATTCCATGCTACCTCACCATCCTTCATTCCTCCTGGTCTACATCAACATCAAGCTCTTCACTTCTTTACAGTAGTCTATATCAAGCTCTCCTCGAACAGTTGTTCCTCTTCCTCTGGCCATATTGTTGCCCCTTGTACTTTGTTTAAACAAAAGCTTTCCACTGAACCTCGATACACGTGACAATAATAAACTAAACTAAAGCGACATTAGGGCTATCATGCATTGTCCATCTCGAATTATCCTTTAGCAGGAAGTACTGAACCTTCCTGTTTGTGCAGCCATTGTGGTGAAGGCAACCTGATGGTTCTGTTGGCAAGATAGATATAGAGTGCTCATATAGTAACTAAATGAGTCAGGCAGTATCTCTGGAGAAAAAGGATGGGTGACATTCGGGATCGGACCCTACTTGAGACTGAAGAACTTTGGACTTCAAGTCTGAAGAAGGGTCACGACCGGAAACATCACCCATCTTTTCTCTCCAGAGATGCTGCCTAACCAGCTGAGTTACACCAGCACTTTGTGTCTGCCTTTGGTATGCACCAGCATCTGCAGTTCCTTTCTACAAGTGCTGTTGGCAAGTGAGTTGCAGAATTCTGATCCACTGATGATGGAAATTTGGTGGTACATTTCGAAGTGTGCATGGGTTTTTTTTTCGGATGGGGTTTGAAGCTCAGCCTTATCATCCATGTGCATTTGATGAGCGAGTCGGCTCATTCCCAAGTGTCATCCCCGCCAACACCCGGAAAAAACCCATTTCACTGTACCTCGTTGCACGTTAAAACTAAACTCAAAAACTCAGAAAATCAAACAAATTGCAGACACTGGAAATCAGAAATCAAAACAGAAAAATGCTGAAAGCCTCAGCAGGCCAGGCAGCATCCGTAGAAACAGATCAACTGGTTCTTTACTGCTTCTCCTCCCACAGATCTGCTGAGATTTTACAGTATTTCACAGTGTCTGCATCTCAAAGCTAATTTCACCAATGTTCTCCCAGACATTCCCTCCAGCTTTAACATCCCACGACACCAGCATTATCATTCCCAGGGTCGCACAATAGTGTCTTTATATTCTTCCCACATTCAGCCTCTACCTTTCCTGCCTCAGCGACCCATTGATTCTCTGTAGATTGACTTAAAAACACTCTCAGGATGGAAGGAGCATTGCTAACTTTGAGCCAGCTCTTTTATTTAATACCATACGGCTGATTCAGGGAGACACCTCCCCTGCTTTTGCATCATTTACCCTTACTCAAGACATCATAATGGACTTGAAGGCTCATCTACAATCTTTAGTGGTGGAGAATTCCATATTTATACAGTAATTTATCAATTTCCCAAACAATAAACGCTTTATGGGGAATGTATAGTTCATGAAATTTTGAAAATCGAGAAAATTGGGAAATATGTGTTGTTGACAGCCTGAAGCAGGGTCTCGACCCGAAACGTCATCAATCCATGTTCTCCAGAGTAGCTGCCAGAGTTACTCCAGCACTTTGTATCCTCATGTGTTATTGACATTTGGTACAATATTTCAATGGACACAGTTCAGTATTACAGCAAAAAGTAGAATTGTAATGAAAGACACAGAGTCCAAAGAATTACATAGACTGCGACAAAAATTGATAAATTGGGTGTTTGTTTAAGGGCGTACTTCCTTCATATCATTTCTGATTTCTCTCCTGAAGGCCTCACTTTATTTTTAAAATGATCGTATTTTTCGATCTCTCCACCCTTCCAAATCCTCTTTACTTTTTAAAGGTCTGAAGAAGGGTCTCGAACCAAACGTCACCTTTTTCTTTTCTCCAGAGATGCTGTCTGACCCACTGATTTACTCCATCTTTCTGTGTGCATCTTCGGTTTAAACCAGCATCTGCAGTTCATCCGTACATATTTTGTCTTCTCCTCTATGAAATCTCTTCAAGGTTTGTTTGCTTTGGAGGAGTTCTGCTCCTCTCTCTGTCTGAAGAAGTGTCTCACCTAAAGCTTCACTTATTTATTTTCTCTCAAGATGCTATCTGACCCATTGAGTTCCTCCAGCTTTTTTGTGCCTATCTTTACTTTTCAAATAGATGGTTCATATCATGTTTCTGCAACCAGCCCATCTTTCAATCCTTCCAAGGCATTATTTCATCCTTAGATAGACACAAAATGCTGGAGTAACTCAGCGGGACAGACGGCATCTCTGGAGAGAAGGAACGGGTGACGTTTCAGGTTGAGGCCCTTCTTCAGGCTGATGTCAGTGGAGAGGGAGATGCATTGATAAGGAAGTGTTAGGTGTGAAAGCAGGACAAAGGGAATGGAGATCAAGGAAAATGTCGAATGAATCATCGTTAGCTGGGAGAAGGTAGCAACAAATCAAACAGAGATAAAATGTAGTCGGAGACAGAAAGACTCGGAGAACTGTGAAGCGGTAGGGATGGAGAGAGAGTGGGAAAGCAAGTGTTACTTGAAGTTAGAGAAGTCAATGTTCATACTGCTGGGGTGTAAGCTGCCCAGGCTAAATATGAAGTGCTGTTTGCCATTTCATCCTTGTTCAGTGATCTCCTGAGATTTCCCTTCATTCACTGTTTATGCTGGTTATTTAAACAACTCTCTCCAGTTCTCTCTAAAAGCCCTGTCCCACTGTACGAGTTCATTCAAGAGCTCTCCCGAGTTAAAAAAAAAAATCAAACTCGTGGAAGCCCGTAGAACGTACGTAACGGGTACGTCGGAGCTCGGGGACGTCTCTTAGCGGCTCGTAACGCTAACGGCAGGTACTCGGGAAACGCGGTAAGCTGGGGAAGACTCGTGCAGATTTCTCAACATGTTGAAAAATGTCTAGGAGAGCCCCGAGTACCTGTGAGCGGCCATTACCATAAATCTCAGAGTTCGAATCAGGGCAAACTCGGGAGAGCTCTTGAATGAAGTCGTACAGTGGGACAGGGCTCTAACTTCTCATCCACATCCCTACGCACAATGTCTCCATTAGTCTCCTTCTCACCAACCCACCTTCCTCTAATTGCACATTTTTGAGTTATTCTAATTGAATGTACCTCCTCCTCAATGTAAGGTGACCTGAGATGACTAGAGCATAGTTGAGAAGTCTTTCTGCATGTGAGAAATAATATGATGATATACTTTGTACTTATCGTTCTACTGGAAGTCTGGTTAAACAGAGGAAAGAGCACGATCTACAGCAGAAGTAATTGTAGATTTAAACTGTGGACAAAGTTAGTACAGCTTTGTAAGTTCTTAGATAATGAACTCATTTTAATAGGAATATCAAGATAAAAAACATGATATAATTTACCAAAAGGTTGATGTATTGATTGGGCGAGGACACTAGAGTGGTGATTAATGGGTTGGGGAAAATAAGGAGAGTAGTTCTGGATTTAATACAATGCAGATGAAAGCCAACACTGGTAGTATGTAGAGTAATTACATTGGTTCTTCCCACTTCCTGTACCTCTCTGTATCTCTGCACGTTGTATGCCAATAAACGAGCCTTTGATTGATTTCTTGTTTCTTCACCACTTACCCTCACCGAGGACGATTTGCCGCAGCCTGTTAACTTGCCAGCTGGGAAGTGGGAATGGAACAGGGGGCATGCAAACTCCACACAGAGAGCGGGTGAGGTCAGGATTGAAGCCCGGTACCTGAACTATGAGGAGGAGCACTAAACACCATGCCCCTCTACGAAGCCACAATCGGCTGAATGTCATTAGCCATCATTTACCTCACCTTTTGCATACTCCACACGGCAATTATATCCCATTATCAGGATATAATATAAAAGAGAAAAACCCAGTGTGCATTGATTGTCCCAACTATAAATAGCCTGATTTAATGGCTGCATTTGCTGTGGTTTCTATGGTATATTTAGTGCAACAAGATATTTCCTCTGTGCATGATGTGCAACATAATCATAAATACATTTTTAAAATGTTTACCGTTCGGCTACAAAAGGGAGTAGGGAAAATTGCTTTCATGGCTCACAAGAATGTTAAGTGCTTTTGAGCGCAGTTTCGTAATATCATTAGAAGGTGCAGGGCATGAGACAGTCAGACACTGGCCTATATTGAGCAACCCTTGAAATGAATCATACGCGAGCAGCCTCTCCTTTGGACCTTTCAGTTCCATTGTGTGACACCCTAATTAGGGTCACGACGGGAATAAACTCCACAAAGTCCACCCTGCCAGATAGTCAGTGAGTAGAATCTTTGCCTAATCATCATCGTGCTGCCCTTTCGGTAAAGGCGCCGGCTTCGATAAGACACGTCGCTGAATTAAATTACAGGAGTCTGATACAAAGCGATTCCATGAATCAAGATGAACTTAATTAGTTTGCCCAGATCTCTTTCTTTCTACGGTTTGGTCTCCGTGCTGAGAGTGCAGCAACCCAATAACTAGACAGCAGAGGCTATGCAGTCTGTAATATCAACGCGGACAGTTTAATAACCTCAATTGGTGCACCAGTTAGTGACCAGAGTTAGTGCCAGTGGATGATTGCACCCCAAGGGATTGGGCTACAGCTGACTGGAACAACCTGCCACAGAAGATATTCTACTTTAAGCCAATCAAGTGGACAACTAGAATTCACCAAGAAAGTGATTTCACTTCCGTTACTTAAGGTTACATTTCATTTCCTCGCCTCTGTTAAATCGTCAACCAGCCTTTTTTTAATAGAGGAGACTTTAGACTTTAGAGATACAGTGTGGAAACATATCCGTCAGCTCACTGAGTCCACGCTGACCAGCGATCACCCCATACACTCACACTATTCTACACGCTACGGACAATTAACCTACCAACTTGTATGTCTTTGCAATGTGTGAGGAAACTGGAGCACCCGGAGAAAACCCACGTGGTCACAGGGAGAACATACAAGCTCTGTACAGACAGCCCTGTAAATATTTCCTATCCAAACGTCTGTCCAAACGTCTTTAAAATATTATTATAATACCTGCCTCAATTATCCAGCTTGTTCCATATACCCTGGGTGAAAATGTTGCCCTTCAGGTTCCTATTGCATCTTTTCTCTCCCACCTTAAACCAATGTTTTTTATTTTCCTAATCTTGATAAAAGACTGTGCATCCACACTATTTATTCTTCTCGCAGTCTTATACACCTGTATAAGATCAACCCCTCATCCCCCTTTGCTCCAGGGACTAAAATACTCGGCTGCCCAATCTCTCCCTACAGTTCAGGCCCTCAAGTCCTGGCAACATCCTTGTACATTTTCCCCACGCTCTTTCCAGCACAACAACATCCTTCCTATAGCAGGGGGAGCAAAACTGAACTCAATCCTCCAATAACGGCCTCACCAATGTGCAACTGTAACATAACATCCCAACTTCTATACTCCATACCCTGACTGATGAAGGCCAACGTGCCAAACACCTTCTTGATAGCCAGCCTGTCCACCCGTGAGGCCACTTTCAAGGGACTATGTACCTGAACACCCAGCTCTGCTCAAAAACACTCCCCAGTGACCTACCATTAACTGGAAAGCTCTTGCTAAATCTCCAAACAGTCGGAGAAAAAAAAGATGATTAAGACGGAACAAATATTTGGAGGAATTGCCACCAATATCTTTAATCCACTGATGGTAAAGAATTGATTTGGAATAAATGTGAAAGCAGGTTACTGTGACACAAAAACAGTATAAATGACTTGAGATCACAAAAGGAGAATTAAAAATAATATTCTGGCATGGTAATATGATGTAAGTGACTGTGCTTACACTTTAATAGGCCTAACCTATAATGTAAGTATCGCCATTCAAATCAAAAAGATCCATCATGTTTAAAACTGGAAGATCCATTTTCGCATAGGGCGATAATCAAAGCATAAGAATCACAGTAAAAAGATGGATTCACTGAGTGACAAAGTGATCTAGAAGGTAACATTAAGATCAATGTCCAGGAAAAGAACAGTGAAATTGAACCATACAGCAAATGAAGGACCTTTCACCTCAACGACGGACAGAGAAACAGAGCAACAGGTTCAATGTTCTTACCCGGGACGATCTCAAACAGGTGTTTGCTGGACTCCTCAGGGTTTGCTGCAAACTCATTCACTTGACTCCCTTGCAGTTGGATAGAACCCTAAGGATAAAGAGAGACTACATTGGCAAGATGATACGATACAATAGAACTTTATTCATGCCAGGAGGGAAATTGATCTGCCAACATTCATAAAACACAAAATACAGGAATCATGAAATTAAAGTGAAGAGTGGAAAGGATAGGGAATATGCGGAAGTATTGGGGGGAGGGGGGAAAAATGGGGGGTGGGGGGGGGGGGAGTCCGACTGGTCCATGACAGAAGGTGAAGAGTTGTTCAGTTTTTGAAATGCCCAGGGACAAGGATCCCCTGGGCTGCATCTTGGTGGAATCAGTCTGTTGCTGAAGGTCTCCTCCCCTCCAAGACCACGCCCCCAGGACAGAGCCAGCCTTGTTGATGAGTTTGTTGATCCTATTGGCGTCCGCAGCCTTCGCCCTGCTGCCCCAACACAGGGCAGGGAAGAAGATGGCACTGGCTCCCACCGATTGGTAGAACATCTGCAGCACCTAACTGCAGATGTTGAAGGAGCGGACCCTTCCCAAAATGTACAGCCGGCTCTGTCCCTTCTTGTACAGGGCCTCAGCTTCCTGACCAGACCAGTTTACTGTCCAGCCACACTCACGGTATTTGTACTCCCTGGTAAACTGCACATCCACACCATTGTTGGAGACAGGGGACAGGGGTGTTCCTCTCCGAAAGTCCACCACTAACTCTGACGAGACAGGATCAAATGCGTAGACATTAATCAAACTGAATTCCCAGTAATATGTTCTACTAAATCAGCAACAGTCTATTTGAAAAGGATTACTGCAATTGGAAAACAAATTAAGAAATATCTTACAAGTGAACCCATGAAAGAAATATTGGGGTTAGGATATAAACTAATGTGTCACTTCAGGAGAAGGCAGACAGGAAATTTTAATTGTAACCCCATGTTATTGGCACATATATACCACAAAGCCTAAACATTTCTAAGTAACGCCTCACACAGGCGAATTAAACAAAGTTCCACACAATGGAGTGGTATAACACGACAGCATTATACCTAAATGCCTGGAGTCTTAGTACTGGGGGCTAATGCTAATACCCAAGAAGATGCATGATTGGAATTGAGTTTAGTTTATCTGCTACAAATACTAACAATTCTGTTTTAATCAGGGTGCATTTTCTCTTATGTCCGACAAAGTCTATGTGATAAATATTATATTTTGCCATAAAGAAGTCAGGCAGCACTTACATGAATCACACTTCAGATTTTGGATTTCAACAGTTCACCAGCTATTTTTATTAATCTCTAAATAAAAGACAGAAATTCCTGCAACAACAACCCAGTCCACTGCCAGGCCGACAGGTCTTTAAGGCCAAGACGAGACTCTATGCTGTTAAGAACCTGAAACTTACAGAGCACAAGATGGCGCTGAAACGTGGAGACTCCCTGTGCAGGAAGGGACTGCGGATGCTGGTTTAAACCAAGACAGCCAAAAAACTAGAGTTCACACAGCGTTGTCTGAGCGCAACTCTGGAGAAACGGAATAGGTAGACGATTTGGGTCGAAACCCTTCTTTAGACGCCTTAATACTGTCTACTAATTCTTACACTACAATCGTTACACTTTTAACACCTACTTCTGATGTGCATATGTTTAGTGGTGATTTTAATGAATTTATTTACCAAAAGATATTTCATCACTTTTATTATCAATGAACAGAGTGCCATGGAAATGTACAGTTCTATATTCTGTGTGTGCAAGAAATGCTCCTGCCCTTTATTTCTTCAGTAGACCAAACTTAATCTGATTCAATAAGAATTTAATAATGTATGTAATAGAATGGAACGCGGGCCTACCACTGCAATAAAATGAAATATATTAAAAGATATTTTTTTGTGCGTTACACACTAGACAGGTTTATTTCACTGAGAGTCAGGCTGTAATACCATGACGGTTCAACCATGCCCAAACCCTTCACACCGACCCGGCAGAACACCATCTATTCAGTCAATCTTATGCCTGGGCCCAATGCTGTCCTGACCAGCTGAGGGTGATCATTATCGAGTGCCTTTCTTGCAGATTTCAGCATCTGCATTTAACCAATGTTTAAATCGATATTCGATCTTTTGAGTTAGGACCAAACAATTTTTAGAGAGAAGTCATACAACGCATGGATGAGATTTTTCTGTGCAGACAAGCTGTCGAAACAAGGAACTCGACGCTGGTTTTACGCAAAGGGACACAAAGTGCTGGAGTAACTCAGCGGGTCAGGCAGCATCTCTGGAGAACATGGATAGGTGACGTTTTGGGTTGTGACCTTCCTTCAGACTGATTGCCAGGGTTGGGGGCGAAATAAATGTCTGTCCAAACCCTCCCTAACAGCTAATACCCCCTGATCCAGGCAACATTCTGGTAAACCTCCTCTGCACCCTTTCCAAAGCCTCCACATCCTTCCTGTAATGGGGCAACCAGAGCTTGCATGTAATACTCCAAATGTGGCCAAACTAAAGCCCGATAAAGCTGCATCCTGATTTCCGACATCTATACATACAATCCCCTGAATAGAGTAGGCAAGTATACCATCTGGGTCTTCTTTACACTTTTTGCAACTTTTTAATTATGGACTTGGGATACAAAACCCTCTTTAACATCTTGCCATTATATTATAATTTCCATTCATTATAACCTCCAAATGTGCATCACCTGGCACTTACAAGGAATAAACCTCATCTGCTATTTCTCCCGTCCATTCTTAAGCTGATCTCTATCCCCTGCTCTGCACTTCCCCTAGTCAGACCCCAGCAATCTGGTAACATCAGCAACCTACAACCACTGTCTCTGTTTTAAGTCAAGACAGCAATAAGATATTACAACTAACAGATGTCCCTGCAAACACCCTGTGAACTCCACCGGTTTACAGAACCTCCTGCCTGAATATTGTCCTTACCACCAAAACAGAAAGCCAGCTCTGAACCCATACAACCAATTCACTGTTAATCCTGTGGATCTTCTGGATCAGCCTAGATACGGGAACTGCAAATATCGTACAGAAACCCTTGTAACAACACCACTGCCCTTCCACGACGATAACCTTTGTCACCTCTTCCAAATGCACAATCATGTGGAAAATGAATAAATATAAAACTAATTCTTGGAATAAATGAATCCATTGCTTGTTGAATAATTGAACTAAACAAGCTAATTATTTGCTGAATTTAAAGCAATGAAGATGACAAGAACTTCCAAAAAATACTTTTCACCAACATGGTGACGATTTTCTTAAAATCTTAATAGGTTACTAACATATGCATATGAAGTGTGATTTTTCTGATTGGCAAAAGATAAGATCATTTGTCATCTTAAATGTGGTACAAACAGGAATTCAAGAGTAAGCCCTTTTGGGCAAGAATACTTTGGTCTATTCTGGTAACTCATAAAGCACGGTGCCAGAGTCTGACCAAGGCTCGATACGAGATTGTATCTGAGACTTTATGAGTACAACCCGCTTGGCAGAGTGTGTAAAGTTGAAAGAAGCCTAGAAGAATGAGATCATGCTTAGAAGGGTTTTGGATTTTATCCTGAGGAAAGTAATCAAGCGGAACAAATGAAAGTAGTTGCATTTGTTGGACCGTAGCTTTTCCCTTGTGTGGGCACATACAAAATGTGCTTCTACCCATCCCTAGTGGTAAACAGTCAAATATGAACCCCCGTATATATAGACTCCGCTTTCTCAAGTTCATTCAGTTTTATTGTCCACGTGTACTAGAGGTACAGTTGAAAAGCTTCATCATCTGTCCAACCTATCACTGTCGATCAAAAATCAAGTGAATTAATTTACCAGGATGGAGAATACAGGTTTTGGGAAAAATCAGGTTTTCGTGGGTGTACATAGAAACATAGACAATAGGTGCAGGTGTGGTGTGTGGGGGGGTGGGGCCATTCGACCCTTTCGAGCCTGAACCGCCCATTCAATATGATCATGGGATGAATCATTCAAACTCAGTATCCTGTACCTGCCTTCTCTCCATACCCCCTGATCCCCTTAAGCCACAAGGGCCCCATCTAACTCCTCTTCAAATAAGCCAATGAACAGGCCTCAACTACCCTCCAGTGGCATAGAATTCCAGAGACACACCACCTCAGTGTGAAAAAGATTCCTCATCTCGGTCCAAAAAAATTCCCCCCTTATCCTTAAAATAGTGACACCATGTTCTGGGACCTCCCCAACAACGGGAACAATCTTCTTGCATAAAGCCAGTCCCAACCTCTTAATAATTTTGTAAGTTCTAATATAGATCCCCCCTCAATCTTCTAAATTCTAGCGAGTACAAGCCGAGTCTATCCAGTCTTTCCTCATATGAAAATCCTGACAGGAATCAGTCTGGTGAACCTTCTCTGTACTCCCTCTATGGCAAGAATGTCTTTCCTCAGATTTGGAGACCAAAACTGTACGCAATTACTAGTTACCAAAGTTAATTGCAATTTGCCTTACACTTTGTCTTTATGCTTTCTACGTTTTCATGTATATGTACAGGCTGAAGAGGTGTCTCGTTTACCGAAACTTCTCCCACACCCATCTCGCTGCCTTGTCCCGCGAGTTTTCCAGCTTTGTCTATCTTAAGCCAGCGTCCGCAGTTCGTCAAGTGTCATTAAGCTCAATGCAAGCAACAGCATCGAAACTACATATTTTGCTAGCTATAGAGAGCAGAGTCCAATCACCCTGATCACTCTAATTACTGCATGTACTTTTGGATAAATATATTTCAACCAAGAATTACTTGTCCCCAAAAAACCCATTATGAACAACTAAATAATAGAGTGTTATTGCAGAATGGAGGAGCCATGACCAATTAGAATGCTTCCAAATGTACAAATCCATAATAATAAAAAACTTTAAGTGACAACAGCATACTAGCCTTTCTATCTCATGGAAAAACGAGCTGTTTTAGTCAAAGTCTGAAGATGGTCCCACGACCCGAAACATCCTTCTCTCTCCAGACACGCTGCCTGTCCCCACTGCGTACTCTCCATCTATTATGTCCTATCTTAAGTGAAATGCAGTGGGAAACAGACAGGTTATGAAGGGAAATAAAATAGCGCACAAGTAATGAATATTGTTTGAAGCACCAGGGGTATGTGGAAACAGCATCAGTGACAACAGTCAGTGAACGCAGGATTAATACTTAAAAAGAAAAGGAAACTGCCGGACAATAGCAAAGATCAAGAGTCAAGTATGTGGGGAAACCTTGATGTGCTTTTCAAAAGGTCTGTGCAGCACAGACGGTTAAAGATTTTGCATCAGTATCAGAAAAGTACTGTACTGGGTCCCTCTGTTCTCCATCCTTCCATCTGCAACTCTCTGAGCCTGTCTCTGAGCTCGGTATGTGAGCCTGTCACTGAGTGCTCATCACGTGTGCTCTATCACTGTGTGCTCTATCACTGCTCTTTCGCTGAGTGCTCAATCCACTGTGTGCTCTGTGCTCTGTGTGCTTCTATCTCTGTGCACCTATCACTAGTGCACTACACTGTGAGCTCTATCACTGTGTGCTCTATTCTGTGTGCTCTATCACACTTGTGCTCTATCTCTGTGTTCTCTATCAATGATGTGCTCTATCCTATGTGCTCATATCACTGAGGCTCATCTCTGTGTCTCCATCACAGTATGCCTCTATCACTGTGTGCTCTATCTGTGTGCTCTATCAATGTATGCTCTATCATGTGTGCTCTATCTCATGTGGCTCTATCATTGTGTGCTCAATCACTGTGTGCTCTATCTCCTGTGTGCTCTATCGGGGGGGGGGGGGGGGGGGGGGGGGGGCACTGTGTGCTCTAAACCACTGTGTGCACTATCTCCTGTGTGCTCTAACATGTGTGCTCTATCACTGGTGCTCTAACTCTGTGTGCTCAATCACTGTGTGCTCTATCTTGAGTGCACTATCACTGTGTGCTCTATCCTGTTGGCTCTATCCTGTATGCTTCCTATCACTGTTGTGCTCTATTCTCTTTGTGCTCTATCACTGTGATTCTCTATCTCTGAGTGCTCTAACTCTGTGTGCTTCTAATCACTGTAAGCTCTACTCACATTGTGCTCTATCACTGTGTGCTCTAACTCTGTGTGCTCTTATCTCTGTCTCTATCTCTGTGTGCCTCTACTCTGTGTGCTCTATCACTGGGTATGCTCTATCACTGTGTGCACTAAGCCTGTGTTCTCTATCTCTAGTGCTCTATGGTGCCCTATCCACTGTGATCTCTTCTAACTCTTTGTGCACTATTCATGTGTGCTCTATCACTGTGTGCACTATCTCCTGTGTGCTCTATCTCTGAGTGCTCTATCACTGATGTTCTCTAATCACTGTGGTGCTCTAACACTGAGTGCTCTATCACAGTGTGCTACTATCCTTTGTGCTCTATCACGAGTGCTCTATCTTCAGTGTGCTCTATCACTGTAATCACTGTGCACTAATCTCTGTGTTCTACCATCACTGTGTGTATCTCTGTGCCCTCTATCACTGTGGCACAAGTGCTCTATCTGTGGTGGCTCTATCTCTTGTGTGCTCTATATCTGTGTGCTCTATCACTGTATGCTCTATCACTGTTGCCCTATCACGTGCTCTATCACTCTATGCTCTCTCACTGTGTGCTCTTTCGCTGTGTGTCTATCGCTGTGTGCCCTGTGTGCTCTATCTCTGTGTGCTCTAAACACGTAGTGGCTCTTCCACTGAGAGCTCTTATCTCTGAGCTCTATCACTGTGTGCTCTATCACTGGTGATCTCTATCTTTGAGGGAGCTCTATACCTCTGAGTCTCTATCCTATGCTCTATTCTTTTGTGCACTATCACGCCTAGTCCATATGTGCCTAAGCACTGAACCACTGTGTGCTCAATCTCTGTGTGCTCTATCAACTGTGTGTACTCTGGGCGCTCTATCACTGTGTGCTCTGTGTCTCTGCTCTATCTGTGTGCTCTTCTCTGTGTTCCTGTCACTGCATCTCCCTGTGTGCTCTATCACTGTGTGCTCTATCACTGTGTGCTCTATCACTGTGTGCTCTATCTCTGTGTGCTCTATCACTGTGTGCTCTATCACTGTGTGCTCTATCTCTGTGTGCTCTATCACTGTGCTCTATCACTGAGTGCTCTAACTCTTGTGCTCTATCACTGTAGCTCTATCACTGGTGCTCTATCACTTGTGCTCATCTCTGTTTGCTCTATCACTGTGTTCTCCCCCCCCCTATCTCTGGTGCTCTATTCTGTGTTCTCTATCACTTGGTGTCTCTATCTCTGTGTGCGCATCTCAGTGTGCTTCTATCCCTGTGTGCACTATCTCTGTGTGCTCTATCTCTGTGTGCTCTTCACTGTATGCCTCTCATAGTGTGCACTATCACAGTGTGCTTTCCAACTCTTTGTGCCTCTATCTCTGAGTGCTCTATCTCTCTGCTTGGTGCTCTATCACTGTATCACTGAGCTCTATCTCTGTGCTCCCAACACTGAGTGTATCTCTGTGCACTCTATCACTGTGTGCTCTGGTGCGCTCTATGTGCTCTATCTGTGTGTCTTCTATCACTGTGTGCTCTATCACTGTATGCAAATCACTGTGTGGCTTACTATCACTGTGCTCTAATCACTCTATGCTCTATCACTGTGTGCTCTTCGCTGTTGTTTCTCTATCGCTGTGGCCCTGTGGTGCTCTATTCTCGCTGTGTGCGCTATCATCACGTGTGCTCTCTATCACTGTGTGCTCTATCTCTGTGCTCTTTCTCTGTGTCTATAAACTGGCTCTGTGCTGCTCTAATCTTAGAGTGTCTCTATCTCTGTGTGCTGCACTATCTCTGAGTAGCTCGTATCAACTTTGTGCTCTAATCACTGCTCTATCTGTGCTCCTATCACTGTAGACCACTCTGTGTGCTCTATCTCTGTGTGCGCTATCACTGTGTGTACTCTGTGGCGCTCAATCACAGTTTGCTATCTGTGCTCTAATCAAACTGTGTGCTCTCTCTGTGTGCTCTGACACTGCATGCTCTGTGTGCTCTATCACTGCCTCAATCAACTGGTGTGCTCTATCACTGTGGTGCACATATCTCTGTGTGCTCTATCACTGTGTTGCTCTATCGCAGTTGTGCTCCATCACTGTGTGCTCTATCAATGTGTGCTCTTATCACTGTGCACTGTCACTGTGAGCTCTTATCACTGTGCTCTGTCACTGTGTGCTCTATACACTGTGCTCTGTCACTGTGTGCTCTATCACTGTTCTCATCACTGTGTGCTCTATTCACTGTGTGCTCTATCACTGTGTGTGCTCTATCACTGTTAGCTCTATCACGTGCTCTGTCACTGTGTGTCTCTATCACTGTGCTCTATCACTGTGTTCTCTATCACCTGTGTTCCTCACTGTGTTCATATAATATCTGTGTTGGCTCACCACTTGTCGTGTGCTCCTGTGTGCTCTCTCTGTGTCTCCACCACTGTGTGCTCAATCTGTGTGCTCACACTGTGTGCTCTATCTTGCTCTATCTGGTGTGCTCTATCACTGTGTGCTCTATCTGTGTTCTATCACTGTGCGCCTCTATCTGTGTGCTCTACCACTCAATGCTGTATCACTGTGTTTATGATCACCCATGCGGTATCAACATTGTGAATGTTTAGGGGCAGATTGAGTAATATGGTTTTAATTGGAAATGCGCTAACTAGAGTGTATTTTTCTGACCATTCATCAAATTGGCAGTCCACAGAGTTACTGGAGACACATTGCCAGTAACCAGCTGCTGAATATAAAGCTTTTTTTTTTTCCAAATGCGCAAAACCTATTCATTGGAAACTCAAGTGAGCAAAGCCTACAGCTGTACACTGACAGCTGACAGTGAAGTAGTATGATCTGTGATGATTTTATGTAATACAGGGCCATTTTTGTACAGCAAGCAAAAGTTAGGATGAAAAGTAGTGAAGGTGATTATGGCTATGTCAATGCATTTTGAACTTATATAAAGCTTAAGGATAATCCCAAAAAACACTTCCCCTGGAGCCACTGGAACAAAAAAAAATGCTTTTAATAATCGCTCAGCTATTTGATGTGACTGTTTCCACAGTTGCACTTTCACTGACCTTGGTAAAAGTTTAATTTAGTTTAGAGATACAGTTTCGAAAACCAGGCCCCTTCTCACAGACCAAAAAAAACGAGTCGCGACAGAACCAGCGATCACCACTCATTAAAGGGCCTGACCCACCTGTAACGAGGATAATTTCAAGAGTTCCCCCGAGTTTTCCCCTGATCGCCCGAGAATGTATTCTTTGCGTCCCATAGAGTACGTGGGGTGTGCTCGACTCGTACCAGTAAAAAGTTAAAAAAAATTTCATCACGAGTATTTTTGTACTCGAGGATTATTTTTTGCAGGGAATGAGAAAAAATGGCAGATTTACCGGATTTCCTCGCGAGCCTACAATTAGCATAGGAGCTGCCTATGAGACATCCATAACATGAACTAGCTAAGCATCTACGAACAAACCCCATTTTCGAAGTCGTGGGGGAAAACTCGGAGAACTCATGAATAACCTCGTACAGTGGACAGCGCCTCACCATTTGGGAAATGATCACAAGCCAATTCACGCCAATAACCTATAAACCTGTTACGTTCATTGGAGTGTGGGAAAGAAACTGAAGATCTCAGAAAAAACCCACCAGGTCCGGGGAGAACGATGCAAACACCGTGCAGACATGCACCGCAGTCAGGATCGAGCCCCGGTCCATGGCGCGTTTGTGTGAGGCACGGGCAATTTCTGCACTCACATCCGTGCTGCCCTTCCACTAAGTCTCTGGAAATAGGAGGAGGCAACACTGTGGTGCAAACGCTGGTAGAGCGTCCTGCCTCACAGCGCCAGATAACCCGTGTTCTTTCCTATTTCTGGATGTTCCGTGGAGTTTGCATGCTCTCCCTGCTAGATTAGTTCAAAGTCAATTTGAAATTGCTTGAGTGTCATCTAACATGAGGAGCGCAGAGAATGTCGTCCAGATATTTTATTAGACGCACGGGGTTTCTTCCCCGTTCCTCCCACATCCAAAGTCCCCTGCGGTTAGTAGGTCAAGGCTCACTGTAAATTACCTTCAAAAGAGTAAAAGCCCGGTCTCACTCTACGGGATCATTCCCAAAGTTTGCATGAGGTTTTGCCCATGATTCGACTCACGGGGAGATTTACGGTTGTAAAGGCCGCGTCGAAGGCACGCGGGTCTCACGTGGCCATTGTTTCAACTGTTATGAAAATCTTCGAGATCGAGTCTTGTCTTACCGCGTTTACCCGGTAGTACCTGACAGCAGCGTTACGATAGCCGCTAAGGACGTCCCCGAGCCTCCGACTACCCCGCTACGTGCATCCAACGTGCTACCACGAGGTTGATTTTTTTTAACTCCGGTAGAGGCTCTAGAATGAACTCATACATTGGACAGGGCTAAAAAGGAGTGGATGATAAAAGTGGATTTGCAACTCGAACTCGAGTGCACGATG
Source organism: Okamejei kenojei (assembly GCA_035221665.1). Taxonomy (NCBI): domain Eukaryota; kingdom Metazoa; phylum Chordata; class Chondrichthyes; order Rajiformes; family Rajidae; genus Okamejei; species Okamejei kenojei. The sequence continues at coordinate 16,316,302 of CM069165.1, forward strand.
ATAGCTGGTAAGTTAATATGTCTGAAGCCCTGTGTTGTATCCATATAGTTCTCCAAAAATACAACAATGAACTAAAGATGTTTATATTTCCGTCCCATTCGGTAATAACTGGTACTGGAATGCTTAACAAATGGCTGTTACAGAGAGCCTGCCACATCATCATGAATGTTGAAGGATTCAGTAACAATCAGCTTTGCAAACACAGAGCTCAGCTGTATCTATTTTCACTCTGCTTAATCAACTCGAGTGCAGAATGATTCAGCATCAGCCACAAAAGTGATTAATAGCCTAATTTCAATTAGGGTAACATGATATTTGAATCATTAGCTATCAAAATGATCATATTTTATTTTGGTAGGTCCAATTCCAAGTCCAGTGCGTTAAAGCAATTTCAGTGTCAATAAGAATTACTTGAGCACCATTAATCATACAGACTGCATGCTTGGTAGCCCAGATATGTTATAGAATGAATCAAAGCAAGCATTGCGCTGCCGGAGAAAACTCGGCTGCTGAGGTGAAGGGCGAATCCTCTGATATCTCATCAAGTGGCACGGTGGCGCAGCGGTAGAGTTGCTGCCTTACAGCGCTCGCAGCGCCAGAGACCCGGTATTCGAACCCCGACTACTGTCCTGTCCCTGTACGGCGGTAGTATGATCTGCCCGTGACCGCGTGGGTTTTCTCTGAGATCTTCGGTCTCTCCCCACACTCCAAAGACGTACAGGTTTGTAGGTCAATTGGCTTTGTGCATGCGTGGAATTGTCCCTCGTGCGTGTGTGTGTGTGGAGTAGTGGGGATCGCTGGTCGGCGCGGACTCGGTGGGCCGAAGGGCCTGTTTCTGCGCTGTATCTCTAAACTAAAAATCCCGTTGCTGCTCGGGTAACATTTAATAGTAGGTGCGGGAAAGAACTGCAGATGCTCGTTTCAATCGAAGGGAGACACGAAATGCTGGAGTAACCCAGCGGGACAGGCAGCATCTCTGGAAAGAAGGAATGGGTGATGTTTCAGGTCGAAACCCTTCTTCAGACTTAATTGTAGGTCGCAGCATCCCCCAGCAAGGAAAGTGAGCCCTGCTCCCTGCCTTTACTTGTTAAATGGTGCTGGGGAGGGGGGGATAGGGTCGGCCTTTGCATCCATTCTGTGTGTTAACTGCTATTTCATTATGCAATGCTTGCATGGCACGCATGGACTGCTAAAATCCTTCAAACCAAAGATCACAATCTGCAATAAATGAAAAAGGTCACAAAGTGCTGGAGTAACCCAGCGGGTCAGGCAGCCACCCTGGAGAACATGGATAGGTGATGTTTCGAGTCGAGACCTTTCTTCTGAAGAAGGGTCACGACCCGAAACGACACTTATCCATGTTCATCAGGGATGCTGCCTGACCCGCTGAACTACTCTCGCACTTTTGTGGATTAGCCAGCCTCTGTTTCTGCTATAAATGAACCCTGAGTCAAAAGCACCTTTACAGAATGAAAATAAGTAATGGTGGAATTACTCAGCAGGTGAGGGAGTATCTATGGGCAGATCAGCCGATTTAATGTTTCAGCATCATAACACCACATCAGACACAGTGGCACAGCTGGTAGAGCTGCTGCTTCACTGTGCCAGAGATCTGCGTTAGGTCTGGATCTCGGGTGCTGTGTGGAGTTCGCACATTCTCCCTGTGACCAAGGGGGTCTCCACCTGGTGCTCTGATTCCCTCCAATATCCAAAAGATGTACAGGAGTGTAGGTGCACTGGACTTTGTAAAATAACCCCTAATTTGTAGGGAGTGGATGAGAAAGTGGGATAATAACATAAATCGGGTGATCGCTGTTCGTTGTGGACTCAGTAGGCTGAAGGGTCGATATATGTTGCATCTTTAAACTAAACTAAACTTGGAAAAAGTTAAAATATGCCTGCTTTCTTATACTTTTTAGTTCATTGACCTGAAATGTGAACAGTTTCTTCACAACCGCTGCCCAACTTGCTGAGTATTTGCTCCATTTTCTCATTGCATTGCAGACTTCTGCAGACTTGTTTTGCTTCTGATAGCCCCATCCCACATTGAGCCTGGCTGATCTGCTCAAGAGAATTCCTCCAGTTACTTATCTATAGTCAGTACCACTGAAAGCATGGTAGCCACGTGGCAATTGTGGTTGGTCCTATACTGCCAACTTATCCAGAGCCACTCCAAATGAAGGATGGGCGAGTTGTTCAGGCTGACTTGAGTCTCGACGGCTGGAGACCTGCGGTGCAAGGACCTCTTAGGTCCCTCCTCCGATCCACAGTTTGCAGAACTAATCACCCGGCACTTTAATAATAGATTCGCACGCTATTGCTGTAGTCTATTCAGAGGGACCGATAATGGGAAGATGTGGCAGAATGATGAATGTTTAATGATGGTGACAGGGCTCCATCTGACATTTCCGTGGCTGAGTGGGGGAAGGCACGATAAGTACGATTGTTCAAATAATTTTCCACGCTTCATTAGCAGCCGATTAGAAAAAAATGACTGTCCCTGCTATTTATTTCTCTCGCACGACAGAACTCCATACTTGAGGCCACCAAGCTAGATTCCTGCATTCAGCGAGGAAGAGCGTTTTCTGATAACATGTCTCAGATTCAATTGTGATCAACGCAGGAGTAAAGGTTTTTCCCGGAGGCAAGTTGTCAGAAAACACAGCTTTCAGAAACCCACAACAGGCTTGACCAAAGGCCCAAAGACAGACGCAAAATGTTGGAGTAACTCAGCGGGTCAGGCTGCATCTCTGGAGAGAAGGAATAGGTGACGTTTTGGATCGAGGCCCTTCTTCGGACTGAGAGCCAGGGGAGAGGAGAACGAGAGATGTGGACTGTTCTTAGGAAGAATGAATGGAAGATATGCAAAAAGCATCGATGATCAAGGAAAGATGGAGCCCACAATGGTCCATTGTTGGCTGTGGGTGAGGCAATAACGAGTTAGACATCAGTGGCACGCCACAGGATGACAGTGAAATGTGTAGGAAGGATCTGCAGATGCTGGTTTAAATCGTAGACACAAAAAGCTGGAGTAACTCAGCGGGACAGACAGCATTTCTGGAGAGAAGGAATGGATGATGTTTCAGTCGAGACCCTTCTTCAGACAGAAGGGTCTCGACCCAAAACGTCACCCATTCCTACTCTCCAGAGATGCTGCCTGTCCCGCTGAGTTATTCCAGCTTTTTGTGTCTATCTTATGCCCCTGTCCCACTTAAGAAACCTGAACGGAAACCTCTGGAGACTTTGCGCCCCACCCAAGGTTTCCGTGCGGTTCCCGGAGGTTTTTGTCCTCTGGCAACCACCTTCAACTAGCATCGCAACTGGCTTCGACTAAAAGATTACTGATTTGTAAAACGGAAACCACTTTCGACCATTAGGGAGACTGACAAAAACCTCCGGGAACCGCACGGAAACCTTGGGTGGGATGCAAAGTCTCCAGAGGTTTCCGTTCAGGTTTCCTAAGTGGGACAGGGGCATTAGGACGACAGTGAAGCTAGTTTGACGACGAGGGTGGGGGAGGGGCGGCGAGTGGGGATGCAAAGGTTACTTGATGTAAGAGAAATCAATATTCACACCGCTGGGTTGTAAGCTGCACAAACTGCCCAGTTGTTTTGCTTCATGTCTACTGAAAGACATAATTGTCACTGACTGCTGACATTTATTTTTCCCTGTGCCATTTCCACCCTGTCTGCTGAAACCTCTCTCCCCCCTTTCAAGCGATGGTGCCAGCACGTTTGACGTGGTCCAAGGCAGTGTCTGCATGTTATTCATCAGGGGAAGCATCTCACGTAAGTGCATCTTATCCCCCTGACATCCCATGTAAATGTTGCAAGATAGATAACGGAGTGCCTTCCCACATAGAGAGCAGCGTGATCATTTTATTCATGCTTAAGAAGGAACTGCAGATGCTGGAAAACCGGAGGTAGGCAAAAAATGCTGGAGAAACTCAGCGGGTGAGGCAGCATCTATGGAACGAAGGAAATAGGCAACGTTTCGGGTCGAAGCCTTTCTTCAGATCATTTTAGTGCAGTTTAGCTTTAGACACACTGTGCGGAAACAGACCCTTCGGCCCAGCGAGTCCGGGCTGACCAGCGATCCCCGCATATTGACACTACGCTACACACACTAGGAACAATTTACAATTGTTTTTAGCCAAGCCAACTAACCTACAAGCCTGTACGTCTTTGGAGTGTGGGAGGAAACCAGAGCACCCGGAGAAAACCCACGTGGTCATAGGGAGAACGTACAATCTCTGTGTTGGAAAGACATGAAAGTCTTTCTCTCCAGAAATGCTGCCGGTCCTGCTGAGTTACTCCAGCAATTTGTGTCTACATGCAAACTCTGTACAGTCAACCACTGATAGTCAGGATCAAACCCAGGTCTCTGGTGCTGTAAGTTCATAAGTTTATGTTCATAAGTGATAGGAGCAGGATTAGCCCATTTTGCCCATCAAGTCTACTCCGCCATTCAATCATGGCTGATCCATCTCTCCCTCCTAACCCCAGTCCCCTGCCTTCTCCCCATAACCCCTGACACCCGTACTAATTAAGAATCTATCTATCTCTGTCTTAAAACTAGCCATTCTTGGCTTCCACAGGCTTCTATGGCAATGAGTTCCACACATTCACCACCCTCTGACGTGAAATTCCTCCACATTTCATTCCGAAAGGAACCTTTCATTCTGAGGCTGTGACCTGTGGTCCTAGACTCTCCTATTAGTGGGAACATCCTTTCCACATCCACTCTATCCAGGCTTTACACTATTGGGTAAGTTTCAATCAGTAGCAACTCTACCGCTGCACCACGATGCTAATGACCGAGCATGACCATGTTGAGTGAGGTATAAATATTGGCCAGGACGCTCAAAATAATCGCTGCTGTCTTTGGAATAGTGCACTGGAGGTCTCAATTCCCAGCTAAGACAGCAGGCAGGACCTCAGCTTCATCCAAAATGCCTCGCCCCAAACAGTGCAGCACTCCTTCACTACTGTGCACTGGAATATCAACCTAGATTCTTGTCAGTAGTCCAGGGACATCATTCTGACTGAGGCAAGAATATTGCCAACAAGTGGTTAGCTGAGAGTAGCTGATGCTGGAAGACATAAGGAACTGCAGATGCTAGAATCTTGAGCTAAACACGAACTGCCGGAGGAACTCAACGGGTCGGGCAGCATCTTTGGAGGGAATGGACAGGCGGTCAGCACCCTCCTTCAGACTCATGCTTCGGACTAATACTGTGAACATTTGTTTAATGTTACAGTAGAAGCTTTCTCTGGTGCAAGATTGTTGCAGACTGAGACTTAACTCAGGGTTTGAAAATCTTAAGGCTGAATACGATGACACCTGTCACAAATGCTCCCGTTAAGTAATGGAAACAGAGAGAATATCACATAGAAGCTCTCAGCGATTAACTTTGCTTCCTCATGCATCAACTGTTTTAAAGCACAGGCATTTCTGCACTTTTAGTTAAAGGGGCAACTTAATAAAAAAGTGTTTGATAATTTGTTCATACAATTGCGACTGTGTTGATATAAATTATTTCACCTTCTCAAATGTCTCACATGTCATAATGATGATGGTACAAGTTTCCCTTCCTAACTTTAACTTCAAAGAGATTTCCAAAGGCATTGTTTGCCGAGACCGGGAGCTTTAACGCCCCAGTCTTTATTCTCCTCTGCCTGACATGATCTGAGTTGACATCTCCGAGCAATAATGAAAGTGCTGCTTTGACAGAGGACTGATCCCTGGGATTGGATTACTTTGGAGTTTAGTTTAGTTTACTTTAGAGATACAGCGTGTAAACAGGTCCTTCAGCCCACTGAGTCCGCGCCGACCAGCGATCCCCGTACATTAATACTGTCCTGCAAACACTAGGGACAATGTATATTTACACCAAGCCAATTAACCCACAAACCTGTACGTCTTTGGAGTGTGGGAGGATTCCGAAGATCTTGAAGAAAACCCACGCGGTCATGGGGAGAACATGTAAACTCCGTACAGACAGCACCCCTAGTCGGAATCGAACCCTGGTCTCTGGCGCTGAAAGCACTGCAAAGCTGCAACTCTACCGCTGCGCCACCGTGCATCACATGGCTGTCTGTTCAGGTGGTTCATCTGCTTTTTGAGCACCTGATGTTGCAGGGTGTGAGGCAGTATCTGCCCTAAAAGCAAGGTCGCATGAGCTCCTCATTTATTGCGTTCACAGTGATGGGATCTTGCTGTGCAGGAAGAGGGCCGTTGCATTTGTCCAGATATCAGCACACATGCACACATAGCCACATATACGCACAGGGTTACACAAAAAGCTGGAGAAACTCAGCGGGTGCAGCAGCATCTAAGAGGTGAAGGAGATAGGCGACGTTTCGGGTCGAGACCCTTCTTTCAGACCGACCCGAAACGTCGCCTATCTCCTTCGCCTCTTAGATGCTGCTGCACCCGCTGAGTTTCTCCAGCTTTTTGTGTAACCCTCGATTCTCCAGCATCTGCAGTTTCTTCGTTAACACATATACGCACATGCATGTACATATGTCCAAGCACTCAAAACAGAATCAATCTTGCACACACAACACACTTTAGGACATGCAAAGCACATGAAACAAAAAGTACATATATACGCACACATGCACATACACGGACAAACGCATAAACACATACGTAAATGCACAGTCAACCATACACACACATATATATACACACATATACACAACACACATGCACATGCGCACACACACATATATACGCACACACACACACACACACACACACACACACACACACACACACGTATATACGCACATACACACACGTATATACGCACACACACACACACACGTATATACGCACATACACACACACGTATATACGCACATACACACACACTCACACGTATATATACGCACACACACGTATATACGCACACACACACGTATATACGCACACACACACACACGTATATTCAATTCAATTCAATTCAATTCAATTCAAATTTAATGTCATTGCACAGATACAAGTATGGGTACAACGAAATGCAGTTTAGTGTCAGTACGTAGTGATAGCAATGTTTAGATAAATGCAGATAAATAAATACAGATGTGGGAATCTATCGGCGGGACTCCGAGTTCAGCAGTGCGATCGTGTTATTGTATATACGCACATACACACACACACACACACGTATACACACATATACACACACACACGTATATACGCACACACACACACACACGTATATATACACACACACACGTATATACGCACACACACACACACTCACACACACGTATATACGCACACACACACACACACACACACACACACACACACACACACACACACACACACACACACACACACACACACACACACACACACACACACACACACACACACACACACACACACAGATAGCCACAAACACACACATCCCCAGCTAATATCCTAATGATATTGATACAGATTAAATTCCCCCACCAATATTCTGTGACACTTCAGAGCCTATTGTACACGTCCCAGATCTGACCAGTCTTGTATTTAATATATTTGTTCTGCAGAACACTTGTCTAAAATGTCACCGTCTTTGTCCTCTGAGTTTGTGCCCATTTGAGTCAGATGCCATTTAAAGGCTGCCTGTGAGAGCTGGTGAAGGCTCAGAAGGCACGTAATAGGCAGGTGTAACTGCACAACATAGCTGGGTCTAATTAGGCCGCGGCATGCTGGGGTGAAGCTGGGAATGGAAATTGCACACCGCAGCGGGCAGGAGATGCACTTAAATATTGGTGCTGATTTCTTTGAAGTGCTCCGCAAGCATTTCTAACCTTTGTCAGTTACTAAGTGCCCACCGGCAGGTTGTCACTGAAGGGTTAACAGCGGGAAGCCAATCTGTCAGGAAGCAGCTGTGCCCTAATGGGTGGGATTCTTCTATTTTTCAAGAGATATACTTAATTCATAAAACATACAGCTATGCCTTTGGGACTTGACATTATCTTATCTTCAAAACAAAGTGTCAGTGTCGCTGATGTCTCAAGCTCAAACATTGCTGTGGTGAATGGTCTGTTAAGCCCCTGTCCCACTTAAGAAACCTGAACGGAAACCTCTGGAGACTTTGCGCCCCACCCAAGGTTTCCGTGCGGTTCCCGGAGGTTTTCGTCAGGTTCCCGGAGGTTTTTTTCAATTTTTTGAAATAATCGCCGGAACATAGAAGAAACGGAAACCACTTTCGACCATTAGGGAGACTGACAAAAACCTCCGGGAACCGCACGGAAACCTTGGTTGGGGGGGGTGTGGGGGGGGGGGAAGTCTCCAGAGGTTTCCGTTCAGGTTTTCTAAGTGGGACAGGGGCATTAGGTTGTTACACAGGACCTCTCCACTCAGTGTCCAGTGTAACACCAGGACCTTAGATAGACAAAAATGCTGGAGAAACTCAGCAGGTGAGGCAGCATCTCTGGAGCGAAGGAATAGGTGACGTTTCGGGACGAGACTCTTCTTCAGACTCAGAAACGTCTCGACCCGAAATGTCACGTGTTCCTTCGCTCCATAGACGCTGCCTCACCCGCTGAGTTTCTCCAGCATTTTTGCCGACCTTCGATTTCTCTAGCATCTGCAGTTCTTTCTTAATCAGGACCTTAGATTGTGCTCCTAACTCACAGAACCTTTTTTTTTCAACCAAAAATAATTTAATCAATTATTTACAATAATATTTACAGTACGAAATAAAATGTAAACTAAACCCACCACCATAATACGTCAAACAAATATACTAAATAAACTATTATACCTCTATATCATCATCCTTATTGAAGATGAATTCCACCCCCCCGCGCTGCCCAGCGGTTCTGGAAATCCCCCAGGGCGCCCATGGGCAGTGCGTAGTCCCTCTCTAAAACCACCCGGGCGTGGACCTAACCCGGGAAAGGGGCAGGCAGCCGGCTCGGGCAGAACCCTCTTCCATCTGGCGCCGTGACTCACGGATGGCCAGCTTGGCCAGGCCTTCACAGAGCCTTAGCGAAGGCCGCACTGAGCTTCAGTCTGTCCCTCACAGTCCAACGTCTTGGAGTGTATCAGTCGGCATTTAATATGCAATGAGCTTGTAAAACTAAAAAAACTGGAGTGACTTAGCAACTTAGGTGGGACAGTGGAGCAGCAGTGGAGCTGCGGCCAGAGTCCCAGGTTTGATCCTGGCCTCTGTACGTTCTCCCTGCGACCGCGTGGGCTTCCTCCAGGTGCTCCAGTTTCCTCACACATCCCAAAGATGTGCAAGTTTGTAGATTAATTGGCCACTGTAAATGTACCCTCGTGCAATGGGTGTGGAATGGTTGGCACAGACTCGGTGGGCCGAAGGGCCTGTTTCTATGCTGTATCTCCAAAAACCAAAAACCCACAATATATGACTGAGGATGGGCTCCTAAGTTAAAGAAGTCTTTAAAATGTCAGGGGGTGCCTTGCACCTGCTCCATGAAGTACTGGTAAAGATACAAGTGCAAAATGGCTAGAAACGTCACCTGTGCAAAACAAAAACGTGTACAGTGCGTGTAAACTGTTACCCAACTAAATATGTGCATTTTCTTATGATTACAAAGGGGGCCATTTGACTTTTGTTGTCTCACAGACCATTCCCCCAATTAAAATGCCTCTAGTATCTATTCTCAACACATTCCCATCAGGTCCTTTCTATTCTCAGATTTTACTTCGGATGGTCACGTGAGTGACTACGTGAAGACCCCGTCCAGCACGCATGCGCGACATTAGCGTTCATGCAGTGCACCGCGATGAACGGGAGTTCAAGGCGCTCCCGCTACAAATTGAAAGTCGGGCCGACAGGTAAGTTTACCGTGGCCGTGTGTCTTTCTCTCTGTGGTCTTGTGTTCCAGGAGAATGAGCAAGGCCCGAGGAAAGAAGTCTGCAGCTCACCCCGTTCGTCCTCCGTTGAGGAATGCTCTTTGGAGGGGGGGCAAGAGGCGGCGGTTATAACTACCGAGCCGAGCCCAGCACCGCTAGTGCTGCCTGAGCAGCGGGCTGGAGGTACCTACAGCCGGAACCGGGCGGTAGTGTCCGACGTTTCGGATGAAGATGCCTTACCGCTCGAGAGCACAGGCAGCCGCCTAAGCCGCATGGAACGGCTTATGGAGCAATTGCTCCAGCGAGATCTGCTGAGAGAGCAGCAGCAGCCTCGCCAAGGGAGTTCAGGCACTCCCGCAGTGCCTTTTACGGCACTGGCCATTGCTTCACCTTCTTTTGAAGGCAGCATTGGCGACCAGGTCTGGGCTTGGTCAAGAAGAGGGGTCACTGGCTGAAGATTTCGGGAGTACGCAGGGTGTACAGGAACAGGAAGAGCTGCTGGGTGTGGTCAAACCGCTACGTGGCCATTCCACAAGCGGGTCGGCCATTAGAGCCGAAACTTGCAGCCAGCATTAACCACCTGTCCTCTAAACCCCTACAAGAACAAGTGGTCAATGAGGCTCTTCAACTATATACAGCCCCAGGAAATTGTACATCTTTGAATGTACCTGCTGTCAATAGCCAAATTTGGGGACATTTGGGGCAGAACATCAGAAACCTGGAGTTGAAGCTCCAGAAGATCCTTAAATTCCTGACTGCAGGAATAACATCTTATGCTCGGTCCATTGATGGTGCGGACATCTCCACAAATCAGCAAGACACATTAGCTCTGCTGTGCACCACTCAATATGAGATAAAATAATTTGCGAAAGGAGATTATCAAGCCTGCCCTCAACCCTAAATTTGCGGGACTCTGCAAAACACCGGGGTCAGAACCTCCTATTCTGCTCTTTGGGAAAGACCTTCCAAAAAAGGTGAAAGACCTGGAAGAAGAATCCAAGACCTTTGGTCTCGTGAGGGCAGGTTTGGGACCGAGCAGACCCAACAAACCCAGGCGGCAGTACCCCATGGCGTCCACCAGTCGTCGACCACACTATGGGACTGGTGAAAGCTCGGGGTCCGCAACCATTCCCCGTAAGCCTTTTTTAGGCCAGGGCCCAGAGCGGACCCCATGAAAATGCGCCAACCCCCAACAACATCGAGATCAACATCAACCCTCTACAGCCCAGCAGACGCCTCATCACCCAGCGAAGAGGCAGAAGAAGCACCAATAACCATGGAGGTAGGTGGGTCTGGTTCCTCTCAGCATATGTGCAGTAGGGGCTCTGTGCTAACAGGGGGGAGATTGCACTTGTTTTTGGATGCATGGAATCCATCACTAATGACAAGTATATACTCAGCAGCGTTCATGGCTAACCAAAATTGACTTTGTCCATAAAGATTTTTCCACCAGTTCAGCATATACCCAAAAGGGTATTCACCCTCTCAGTCAAGGAAAAACAAGAGGGTCAAGCTGAACTGATGAGATTACAAGCTAAAGGTGTCATTGAAAGAACAAAACATGAACCTTTGGAATTTGTGTCTAATATTTTCACTAAAATCAAAAAAGATGGTGGACGACGCATCATCATTGACTTAACTACTTTGAACAAGTCTGTCAGGTATATACATTTCAAGATGGATACTTTTGAAACAGCCAGACTATTGGTTTCTAGGGGGTACTTTCTAGCAAGCATTGATTTAAAAGATGCCTACTACTCAGTACCCATACACAAGGACCATCGAAAATATTTAAAATTTATCTGGATGAAACAGCTATGGCAATATAAAGCCTTACCAAATGGGCTAACCTCTGCTCCAAGGTTGTTCACTAAAATCTTAAAACCTGCCTTGGCATTATTGAGGAAACAAAAGCATATAGTCATGGCGTATTTAGACGACATTTTAATAGTAGGGAAAACCTTGGAGACAGCTATTTTGGCAGTCGCAGCCACCAAACGTTTGTTTGAAACTTTGGGGTTTGTCATACATCCAGAAAAATCCAATCTTACACCGTCCACTGCCATGGACTATCTTGGATTTACGATAGATACTGTTCGCATGATTGAAACTCTGCCGAAGCGGAAAGCATCAGAATTGGCGCTATCATGCAACAAACTCATGAATAAACATCAGCCAACCATACGGGAAGTAGCTAGAGTTATTGGCAAAATGGTAGCAGCTTTCCCAGCTGTACAATTTGGGCCTTTGCACTATCAAAATTTGCAAAGAGCTAAAGTGCATGCACTAAAGCAAAACTCAGGTCACTTTGACCGAGATCTATGAGTTTAACTGCTGAATCCATTCCAGAGTTACAATGGTGGGCGAGGAATGTAAGACTCAGCTCCAGTCCCATTATGATCACCAACCCAGTATTAACCATTCAAACGGATGCCAGTGCTTTGGGCTGGGGAGCAACTAACATGCAATCCAGCACAGGGGCAGATGGAGTAAATTTTGAATCATCTTGCCTACAGACACGGGGTTATCAACTATTTAGAAATGTTGGGTGCGTTTTTATGGGTTTTAAAAGCATATTCATGTAATACGCATCATGCACATGTCCGGTTTGCAACTAGATAATACCACGGTGGTGGCTTATATCAATCACATGGGTGGTGTAAAGTCGATATCGTGTGACAATTTGGCCAACCTAATCTGGCAATGGTGTGTTGAAAGGCATATTTGGTTATCAGCAACTTACCTTCCAGGTAAGCAAAATACAGTGGCAGACACCAGGTCACGTAGATTTAATGATAACATCGAATGGATGTTAAATCCCAAAGTGTTTGCTGAAATTACAAAGCAATATGGCACACCAGATATCGATCTATTTGCATCCAGGCTGAATCACCAGGTACCAACGTATGTCGCTTGGGAACCAGACCCTGAGGCAGCAGCAGTTGATGCATTCTCGCTGCATTGGGGGAAAATGTTCTTTTATGCTTTTCCTCCCTTCTGCCTCATCAGTCGGGTATTACGCAAGATTCAATTGGATTCCGCTTCAGGAATCTTGATAATACCTGACTGGCCTACACAGCCATGGTTCCCAGTGGCTTTCGACATGGCTGTTGAAACACCGTTGGAATTCCCCAGCAGTCGACAGTTATTAATCCACCCAGTGTCAGGCAATAGTCACCCGTGCCATGACAGAGTCAATCTCCTGGCTTGCAGATTCTAAAAAGACCTCTACTGGGCCTGGGACTGTCTGAGGACGCCATCAACATGATGACCGCATCTCACCGGAGTCCACCAGGAGACAATACCTGACCAATATAAGAAAATGGGAACGGTATTGCTCCCAAAACAGGAACTACCTACACCACAGCTACAGCCACCAGTGTTGTGGAGTTTCTGCTTGGATTACATCGGGAAGGACTCAGCTACAGCGCCATTAATACAGCCAGGAGTGCGTTGTCAACTTATTTGGTTCCAGCAGCAGGACAACTGACTTTGGGGTCCCATCCACTAGTGGTCAAAATCATGAGGGGCATTTTTAACACCAATCCCCCTAGGCCTAGGTACACTCAGATCTGGGATGTCAGCATAGTACTGACGTACCTTAGGGGATGGCCACCACCCAGGTCACTTACTCTGGAACAACTTACACTGAAATCAGTCATGCTCATGGCTCTAGTGTCAGCTCAAAGGGTACAGTCCCTCCACCTTCTGAGGCTGGACAGCATGACAGAGTCATTGGACTGTATCACATTTCACATTCAGGGGCTGGTCAAACAATCTAGACCAGGTACCACGCCTCCAGTTATGGAGTTCCGGGCATATTCACCTGACCCACGGTTGTGTGTGCCAAGACCCATCTCGCCAACTACATAGACACAACATATAACTTAAGAGGGAGAGAAAAGCCTTATGGATAAGCCACAAGAAGCCTCATGGTCAGGTGACGAGCCAAACCATTTCAAGGTGGCTCAAGCAGGTGCTTAAGTCTGCGGGAATCGATACTAATGTGTACAAATCTCATTCCACCAGGGCTGCATCTACGTCGGCGGCTAGGCAAATGGATGTGCCTATGGACCATATTCTGGCCAGAGCAGGATGGTCCTCGGAAAGAACTTTCCAAAGGTTTTATAATAAGCCGCTGGCGGAGCCTGCCTACATTTGCAGACAGAATTTTAGAGTCTGCAGATAATATTTAATTTAAGCCCGGGGGAGCTCTCTGTTTTTTGTTGTTATTAATAAACCTTTTTTGTTCACAAACAGGTTATTGTTGATTGTATAACATGCTTCCTCCTCTAAGGTCTTCAGGCAGTGAGTGAAGCATGAGCTGGTACACGGTTCGGATTCACAGAGCTTTGAAGTCTTCACGTAGTCACTCACGTGACTCCGAAGTAAAATAGTAAGATTAAATGAGAACTTACCAGTTCGAAGTTTGATCTGTATTTTATGAGGAGTTACGATGAGGGATTACGTGCCCTCCGCTCCCACCCTCTATTATACAGATCAACTGGTAATTAAGTTCTTATTTTTTCTTTACTATATTTATTTCAATTGTTGTGTTTTTCTGTGAATCCACACCGCTGCTTTGAAGAAATGTCGCGCATGCGTGCTGGACGGGGTCTTCACGTAATCCCTCATCGTAACTCCTCATAAAATACAGATCAAACTTCGAACTGGTAAGTTCTCATTTAATCTCAGATTCTACCACTCAGCTGTACCGGGGGAGATTTACCTGCGCACCTTGGGGATGTGGGAAGAAACTGGAGCATCTGGAGGTAATCCACGTGGTCACAGGGAGAACTCCACAAAGACAGCATGGGAGGGCAAGGATGGAGTCGCAAGGCAACAGTTCTAACAGCTGTTACAAGGAACTGTACCTGCTGGAATCTTGAGCAAAACATGAAGTGCTGGAGTGACTCAGTCGGTCGGGCAGCATCTGCGGAGGGAATGGATAGGTGACGTTTGGGGACAGGACCCTTCTTTCGACGTGTCACCGATCCATTTCCTTCACAGATGCTGCATGACCCACTAGGTTTGACGTTTAGAGATACAGCATGGAAACAGAGCCTGTGGCCCACTGAGGGTACACAAAAGGCTGGAGAAACTCAGCGGGTGCAGCAGCATCTAAGGAGCGAAGGAGATAGGCGACGTTTCGAGTCGAGACCCTTCTTCAGACTGGTCAGGGATCAGGGAAACGAGAGATATAGATGGTGATGTGGAGAGATAAAGAACAATGAATGAAAGATATGCAAAAAAGTATCGATGATAAAGGGAACAAGCCATTGTAAGCTGTTTGTGGTGTGAAAGTGAGAAGCTAGTGCGACTAGGGTGGGGGAGAGAGATACCCTCGATTCTCCAGCATCTGCAGTTCCTTCTTTAACACTATGGCCCACTGAGTCTATGACCACCCACTGATCACCCGTACACTTGTTCTAGGGTATCTCTTCCTACACACTAGAGGCAATTTACAGAAACCGATTAACCTACCAACCTGCATGTTTCTGAAATGTAAGAGGAATCCGGAGCATTTGGTAAAAATCCCACGTGGTCACGGGGAGAACGTGTAATATTCGCACAGACAGCACCCGTAGTCAGGATCGAACCCGAGCCTCTTGCAATTTGAGGCTGCAGCTCTACCACTGTGTGGCATGAGTTACTTCAAACCTTGAGTTTGGCTTTACCAGCTAGCCAGGCAGCATCTGTGGAGGGAACGTCGTTTGTACATTCCTTCTGCAAACACCGCCTGACCCAATGAGTTTCTACGGTAGACAAAAATGCTGGAGAAACTCAGCGGGTGAGGCGGCATCTATGGAGCGAAGGAATAGGTGATGTTTCGGGTCGAGACCCTTCTTCAGACTGGAGTCCGACGAAGGGTTTCGACCCGAAACGTCACCTATGCCTTCGCTCCATAGATGCTGCCTTCCCCGCTGAGTTTCTCCAGCATTTTTGTTTTCCTTCGATTTTTCCAGCATCTGCAGTTCCTTCTTAAACAAGGAGTTTCTACAATCATTTGTTGTTGCTCAAGATTCCAGCATTTGCAATTCCTTTTGTCACCAGCTCTGCGAGCTTCATCCTACTATCCAACTCCTACACTGTTATCTTAACAGAACTTAAGGGCCTGTCCCACTTGGGCGTAATTTGCGCGTCACTCAGATGGCACGCAAAGATTTTGTACATCACAAAATCCTGCGACGCCACTCCAATCACTATGGCCCTTTATAATGAGACTTGGTCCAACAGTATACGTGGAAACTCAGACTAGCAAGCTGCTTTGGCTAGTCGGCCTCAGCTGGTATCTATGTACTATGTACAACCTCCTCGCATCTCACCTTGCATCTCTCCAATCAGCATGTACTGTTCCTTTCGTTATTTATCCACTGAAAGATATCATGATAATTGGCACATGATAAAGAGATCTCTCACATGATCCCCTCAAAGCTGCACGCTCCTGAATGCTGACTCGGAAATACATTGTTACGGACATCAGGAATAATTTCTTCCCAGCTGTTATCAGGCAATTGAACCGTGCTAGAGAACGGCCCTGACATCTACCTCATTGGAGACCTTTGCACTCTGTAATCGGACTTTACTGGACTTTATCTTGCACTAAACGTCATTCCCTTTATCCTGTATCTGTATTTTGTGGACAGCTTAATTATATACATGCATAATCTTTCCGCTTACTGGATAACACACAACAAGAATGCATTTCACGGTAGCTTGGCACATATGACAATAATAAACTAACCTAAACTCTATGACCACTGGGACTGCCAGCCCACGCACACTTTGGGGCTTCCTTCACCATGAGGATGGTAGTAGATCGAGGAGGTAGCTCATCACCATCATCTCAAGGTCAATTAAAGATAGGTAATAAATGTTAGTCTTGCCCACGTCCCATGAAATGAATTTTGTTTTTCAAATTGTTATACACCAGCAATTGCCGTTTAATATCGTGAACAGCTGGCATACATCTCCACAGACTGTGATTCCAGTTCTAAACATCATTGTTCTCTTCATGTTGCATTGAATTCTCTTTGATAATTACCCTTTGAAATACTCCACCGGGCCAGTCTGTGGTGTCAAATTCAAGTGCATTACCTTTTGTGGAGCAGATAATGAGTTTAACATGTTTAACCATTCTCTGGGAGAAAAGATGTTCGTCGAGCATTCCTATCAGACACGACGCAACATTTAAAAGGACAGCAGGGATGAAGAAGAGGAAAGATGAGTTTTAATGCAGTTCCTTTGGAAGCTGAGCTTCTGCTCTCTCATGAGCGAGTGGGCAATTAGTCCTCCAATTGCTTCACCATTGATCAATCTTCCTCTTGTTCTGCCAGGATTTACGTTCTGCCCCTGCTGTGTATTTCGGAATTATTTCCGACAGCAAGGCGTGCGTTTTGTTTCACTGTGGCCCTCTGCTTGGTTTAATTCAAGAGCCAGGCGCAGGCAACGAGGAGCCGGCGAGGAGAGTAATGTGGCTTCAACGACCGATAAACAAGGAAGCATTAATCTATTGAAATTGAGTAACCCTACGCCAACAGTGACAGCAACTGTCTGGATCAATACAAGCCAGTGGGGCAGGGAGCACATCTTTTATCCTGAAGCTCCACAGAATTCCGCTTAACAATATCTCTGCAGGCCAGGGATGAAAGGAACAACGGAACATACTTTCTCAAGAGCAGTGATAATGCTTCGGAGTTGCTGCCTGAATTCCATTCTGTGCTTTGCCAAAACAAATACCTTCCTAGACCGTCCTACAGATGTGACTGATCTTTGCCGATTTCCATAGATGCTGCCTCACCCGCTGAGTTTCTCCAGCATTTTTGTCCACCTTTGCAGATTGCATATTCACATCTAATGACTAATGTTCTGGTCTCAATTTATTTAGTTTAGCTTAGTTTAAAGACACAGTGTGAAAGCAGGCCCTCCGGCCCACCTGGTCCGCGCCGACCAGCGATCCCCGCGCATGAACACCGCCCGACACACACTAGGACCATTTTATATCTATACCAGCCAATTAACCTACAAACCTGTACGTCTTTGGAGAGTGGGAGGAAACCGAAGATCTCGGAACAAACCCTTGCAGGTCATGGGGAGAACGTACAAACTCCGTTCAGACTAGTACCCATGGTCAGGATTGAACCCGGGTCTCTGGCGTGGCAAGGCAGTAGCTCTACCAGTACGCCATTACGCCGCCTCATGCTGCAAAGATGTGTACAAGCACTCAGCAAATTCCACTTGACAAGACTCCAAATAGTTACAATGCATTCAAATAGAACTTTTTCATCAAGGCAATGTCTTCTGAAAATCAAAATCTACGCCACCGTGCCGACCAGAATTGATTGATTATTGATTTATCTTGGAATAATCAACATTAAGTAAGTTAGTAAGTTTATTGGCCAAGTATTCACATACAAGGAATTTGCCTTGGTGCTCCGCCCACAAGTAACAACATGACATACAGTGACAGTTACGAATGACTCCGAAAACACTAAACATTAATAATAATAAAACATTAATGATAAAACACCATTAGGAAAGAGGAGGTGTTAGCGGTCTTGAGACCCACAAAGGTGGACAAATCCCCAGGGCCTGACCAAGTGTGTCTCTGGATGTTGTGGAAAGTGAGGGATTAAATTGTTGGGGCCCTGGCAGATATTGTTATATCTATCTGAGACGCAGTAGAGGTGCTGCAAAACTGGAGGGTGAATAATGTTATGCCTTTATCTACAAAGCCCTGCAAGGACAAGCCAGGGAACTGCAGGCAGTATGCTTAACACCAGGAGAGGGAAAGTTATGGGAGGGGATATTGAGGGCGAGGATCTATCTATATTTGGAAAGGCACGAAGAGAGACACAAAATGCTGGAGTAACCCAGAGGGACAGGAAGCATTTCTGGATAGAAGGAATGGGTGACGTGTCGGGTCGAGACCCTTCTTCAGTCTCCCGCACTGATTAGGGATAGTCAGCATGGACTTTGTGGGAAATCATGCCTCAGGAATTTAATTCAGATTTTTTGAAGAGGTGACCAAAACAATGAGATCCGGTAGTTCGACATTGTCTACCGACCTCAACAAGACTTTGACAAGGTCCTGCATGGTAGACGCGTCAGAAAGGTGACACCATATGGGACCCAGGATGAGCTAGCCAACACTGGCTTGGTGGCAGAGGTCAGAGGTTGCTGGTGGAGGGTTGCTTTTCAGATTGGATGCCAATGAAGAGTGGTCGGTACTCGGTCCTGTGCTGTTTCGATTCAACATGAATAATTTTGTTGAGAATATGGGTGGAATGATGGTGTGGTTCACAGTGAGGAACGTGATCTAGGATTACAACACAATCTGGGGATCAACGGGAAAAGTGGGCAAAGGAATGGTGAATGGAAGTGAACTCAGACAAATGTGAAAGTCTTGCATTGTTGGAAGTTAAACCAAGGCCTGACTTACACAGTAAAAGCCAGGGCTCTGGGGGAAGTGTTGTTGAACACAGAGAGACCCAGAGATACAATGACATAGATTTCTGAAAGTGGCGACACAGGTAGACAAAGTGGTGAAAAAGGCATATAGTATCCTTGCCTTCATTGAATGGGGCATTGGAGAACAAGAGTGGGATGTTATCTTGCAGCTGCATAGGAGGTGGTGAGGCAACACTTGGAATATTGTGGCCAGTTCCAATCACCATACATAAGTGATTAGGTGCAAAAAATATTCAAAGTGTATTGCCGGGACTGAGGGCTTAGAAACATAGAAAATAGGTGCAGGAGGAGACCATTCGGCCCTTTGAGCCAACACCGCCATTCATTGTGATCATGGCTGATCGTCCCCAATCAATAACCCGTGCCTGCCTTCTCCCCATATCCCTTGATTCCACTAGCCCCTAGAGCTCTGTCTTACTCTCTCTTAAATCCATCCAGTGACTTGGCCTCCACTGCCCTCTGTGGCAGGGAATTCCATACATTTACAACTCTCTGGGTGAAAACGTTTTTTCTCACCTCAGTCTTAAAGCTTAAGGCTTGAGCGTTGAGGAGACTGGTGTTTAAAATTACAAGGGACATCGATTAGGTGACAGACACAAAATGCTGGAGTAGAGGGCCTGTCCTACTTGGGCGTCATTTGCGTGTCGCGCAGGTGGCGTGCGAAGGTTTTGTGAATGACAAAATCCTGGGGCGCCGTGCGTGACCGGACGTCACTGCCTACACCACCACGCCTCACCACGCACCATGCGCGCGTAATGCACGCCATGCCCGCATCACGTGCGCGTCATGATGCGCGCGTTGTGCATCGTGGCGCGTAAATGATGTAGCATAAACGTAGCATAAAGGCCCTTTACTCAGCCAGTCAGGCAGCATCTCTGGAGAAAACGAATTGGTGACGTGTCGGGGCGAGACCCTTCATCAGACATGTCTGCGTGTGACTGTGACCTCGTGGGTTTTCTTCGGGTGCTCCAGTTTCCGCCAACATCCCAAATACATGCAAGTTTGCAGATAAATTGGCCTCTGTAAATTGCCCACGGTATGCAGGGGGCGGATGAGAAAGTGGGATAACCGCACAGGTGTGAAGGGATGATCGATGGTCGGTGTGGACTCAGAATCGTTTTCCATATCCCCGAATCAATTCAGAGCAGGGGCTAACCGTTTGTGGAATGACAGTGTTATCCATCTCATACCTCTTGGCTTTGCATTGACATTCAAAATAAAGAAAAATCGCAGTTCAGATTTTTTTCTGAATTAAAATATTAATTTGTTCATGGAAAATGAATAAAAAGCAAGCTATTTCTTTCTAACATGCCCATGAATCTTCTCTCTGTTTGCTCAGAATGATTATGGATCATTAATCTTTAATTCCGGTAGACACTTGGACTCTCCGGGAGAATGCCAATACCATTTTAACCGCAGCGGATTGACTTCTCATCATTGTCTCTGGGACCACTGGGGACAGTGGATATTTTCTATGACAATCACGGTTAAACTCAGTTTAGTTTAGAAAGAGGCCTTCGTCCCACCGAGTACACACCGACCAGCGATCTCCGCACACTAACGCTATCCCATACTAGGGACAATTTGTACGGCGTGGGAGATTGCAACCTTCACGTGGTCCACCCTGTTTCGACTAATGCAATCAACCCGGCGTGCACAATCTCTCTCTGTCTCTCTCTCTCTCTCTCTGTCTCTCTCTGTCTCTCTCTATCTCTCTCTGTCTCTCTGTCTCTGTCTCTCGCTGTCTCTCTCTCTCTATCTCTCTCTGTCACTCTATCTCTCTTGACCTATAACTTTAGGCTGTGCACGCCATACGCAAGAAGAAGAAGAAGACAATTTGGACGTTATACCAAGCCAATTAACCAACAACCACGCACGTCTTTGGGGTGTGGGAGGAAATGACAGTTCTCGGAGAAAACCCACGCAGGTCACGGGCAAACACTTGCAAACTCCGTACGGACAGCACCCGTTCTCTGGGCTGTGAGTTCTGAAAGGCAGCAGCTCTACCGCGGGCCACCGTGCCACCAGATGGCACGCCAGAACAGTTTTCAGATGGTCTACTGTGAACTGTTGTCCAGTCACTAGAAGATGACTGTATGGTCTGATTCATATCAGTCACGGGCAAACACTTCTAAACTCGCAGATTAGGTCGCCGCACTGGGACAGCCCCTTCACAAACCAAGAACATATCAATCTCCACTTTAAAAATACCTAATATCTGGGCCTCCACCGCCATCTGTGGCAATGAATCCCACAGATTCATCACCCTCGGGCTTAAGAAATTCCTCCTCATCTCTTTACTAAAGTGGAGATTCTTCTCCAGCATCTTCCTACTAGATTGATCAGCCATGACTGAATGGTGGAGTAGACTGGATGGGCTGAATGGCCTAATTCTGCTCCTAGAACTTATGCTTAGATTGAATTCAAATCACTCTGGTCTGGGTCTGGCTTCTAATTAAATTAAGGTCACAAGGTCCTAAGCGATAGGCGCAGAATTAGGCTATTCGACCTATCAAGTCTACTCTGCCATTCAATCATGGCAGATCTATCTCTCCCTCCTAACCCCATTCTCCTGCCTTCCACCCACAACCACTGACACTTGCACTAATCAAGAATCTATTTATCTCTGCCTTTAAATATACGCTGACTTGGCCTCCACAGCCTTCTGTGGCAATGAATTTCACAGATTCACCACCCTTTGACTAAAGAAATTCCTCCTCATCGCCTTCCAAAAGGAATGTCCTTTAATTCTGAGGCTATGTCCTCTCGTCCTAGACTCTCCCACCAGTGGAGATGTGAATGGTAAATATATTCTGAGCGGGAGACTGGCTGAAGAGCACCGTAGGATTATTGAGAGAAAAGGGCATCATTTGTAGATTTGCGATCTTACTAAGAGTGCAAGATGGCACTCCTTGCCCAACTGTAGTGGAATGAGTCAGGTTACTGTGTTCAGACCACCTCCAGGAACACAGCAGCAATTTAATTGTGCGCTCGATCCACTGCAAGCTCTCACCAAATGCCGAGTAACCCTTCTCCCACAAGCATCCGCTTGAGTGGTGTAAATGCGCGAAGCATTTGTCAGACTGACACAGTTGTGATCTCGATGTGCACACTCGGATCACAGGGAGATCAGTGGGCTGCTTAACCCTGCCAGCGATCATGGCAGAGGAATAAACCGAGGGAAATGTTTTTCAAATCCCAGATCAAGGTATGTTGTCTGAAAATTGATGCATCAAATGCCAAGGACGTGCGTTCTTCTGCACTACACGCACTGCTTACAAGTCTCATGCCTGCAGATAACAAAGTTTGAAAAAAGCTGTCATGGAACCCAGCAAGCTGCTGACTCAATCTGCAAATGCAAAATGAAAGCAGCTCTGAACAAAAACCAAAGATTGATCAAATAAGTTTCCTGTTGTGAGTTGTATCAACTGCATCACTATTGTGCTGATCACGTCACTTATTAAACGTTCCTCATGGCAACTATATATATATATACATATATATATATATATATATAGAAGGTAGACACGAAATGCTGGAGTAACTCAACGGGTGAGGCAGCATCTCTGGAGAGAAGAATGGGCGACGTTTTGTTTCGAGACCCTTCTTATATACACACACACACATGCATGCACACAGATTTATATATGCACACACAACACATGCACACACACACACATACATATGTGTGTGTGCATATATGTGTATATTTGTGTGTGTGTGCGTATATGTGTATATATATATATATATACTAGATTAAGTGGGACCCGTTGGGTCCCAGCTTCACACAGGAGGGCTGGTCCCCCAATGCAATATTCCACCTCTCCACCAATTCCAATATTGCTGGCCAGTGGCCGGGGGGGATTTCTGGAGAGCTGGCATGGTATTGTGGGCCGAAGGGACTGGTTTCCACAGGGCTAGTATGGACATTGTGGGCCGAATGGATTCTTGGGCTGGCAGCTCAGTCACTGAGATCACTCACACACACACACTCACGTGCACTGACTCACACACACACATACACTCACAAACACATACACACACACTCACTGAAACACACAATATATATGGCAGTATACTTTCTTGAATAAATCACATGGCTGAGCGCGGCCTCTCCACTTTGGGGCTTCCGCAGTCAACGGCGCTTCCGCAATCAGCGTGACCTCTGCACTTACCGGAAATTGTGCAATCAGCGCGACCTCTGCACTCGCCGGAAATTACCCAATCAGCGCGTCCCATCCACTAAACGGAAGTCACGAAATTAGCGGGATTTTTGAACCAAATACAGTTGGACCTAATAAAGCATTTATTCCTTCCAAACACAGTCGGACCTAATAAAGCATTGCAGTTTCAAGCACAGGCAGGGCAGCAGGCCAAACAACTCATGGCATTGTCATTAAGGGCTAACAAATCATTTATTTCAAGTACATTGCAGCCTCACAGTTCAGTTGATTCACAGCTTAGAATGAGAGTCATGGCCTCTCCCTCGGAATCTTGCAGAGTGACTGAGTCACGTCCACGCCTCCGGGTTTTCATAGTCCTGCCGCCACCCTCCCCTCGGAAGGGGCTTACCTTAATCGCGGTGATTGACAGGCCAGAGGTTCACAAGGTTTTTTAAACACTCACAACTTTTGTATTTTTCATTGATGGGAAAAATCCTCGGGGCCTGCTCAGCGGAGGAGGACTGAGAGTAAGATGGCCAAAAATCAAAGCGATATATGGTAGCGTTTTTTCTAAAATCAATATATAGCGCAGGCAGGAGGTAGTGAAGATGAGACTTTTAATTATACAGATGTGTGTGTGTGTGCATATATGTTTAGATATATTTGTGTGTGTGTGTAAGTGTGTGTATATAGACACATTTTCTCTCTCATTTATTATATTGTTTATAGTGTACTATGTTTACATATTCTGTTGTGCTGCTGCAAGTAAGGATTTCATCATTCTCTCTGGGACATATGACAATAAAACACTCTCGGAGTACCAAAGGTGGGTGTGGAGGAACTTGTCTTTTAGGATTTGGGGTATTAGTTTAGTTCAGTTTAGTTTGGTTTATTGTCACGTGCACCAAGGTACAGTGAAAAGCTTTGGTTTGCCATCCAGTCAAAGTAAATACTATACATTAATACAATCAACAGTGCACAGATAAAGGATAAAGATTTCAACATTTAACGCAAGTCCTGCCCTCCTTTCTACCTCATTGGAGACCTTTGAACTATCAGACTTTATTGGACTTTCTTGCACTATATGTTGAAACCTTTATCTATATCCGCGAACTGTGCACAGGCTGATTGTATTCAAGTATAGTTTACTTTTGTGGCCAGTCATCAGCAATCTCTGCCTCGAATGAACTAAATAAAGGCAATAAATAAACACAATCCTCAGCACCGTGAATTTTTTTTGAGTGTCGAATTTCCTCCTCATCTCCATCCGAAACGGCTTCTGCTAAAAGAATAGTGTGCATCCATCCTTTAAGCAATGGAGAAATGGTGTCCCTGTTCTGAGGAAACAAGACTGGAACCACACATCGGTCCAACTGGGAAAGGATAGAGAGCTGCTTCCCTGTAGCACATGAGAGAACCGAAGAGGGATGTTATCTCTGTCTGATAGCATTATGGTATCAATTATTGATAACCTCTTTGTTCATCTTGTTAACTGAATTGAGATTTCACAACTATTCTTCAGGGATTTGAACTTGGGACGCCTGATTACTGGTCCAGCAATTTAACAATTGAGCCTCCACATAAAAAAAGCATGATGGGGGCGGGGGGGGGGGGGGTTGTAGGGGTCAGAGGGTGGAAGGAAGGAGGGGATGGGACACAGGGCTCTTTGGACCTTGAATAACTCTTGAGCCATGAATGACCCAGCCCACTGCATCATGCAGGCTGATCACGTGTAGTCTTCCCGCTGACTGGTTAGCACGCAAGAAAAACTTTTCACTGTACCTCGGCACACGGGACAATAAACTAAATTAAAACTAAACTAAACTAAACTAAACAACGCAAAATAAACTGAACTAAACTAACTAAACTAAACTGACGGAGAGGCCTACGATCTCAGTGCCCGGTCAAAACTGATTTAAACTAAAGGATTGAGATCAGCAAAGTGAACTCCAGAGAATCATTTGCCCCTAAAAACTAAGGCAGATGCTTTGTACGATACACAAGTTTGACAGTGAAGCCATTTTAATTGCACTTTTGCTTGGAGAAGAACTACTTATAAAATAACCGGGTCCAATTTCCAGGCTCAACTTTTAACAAGTTTTTAGTTACTCGAATTGTGTGTTTCACTTGATGTCCACTCATTCTGATTAAATGCCTCGGGGATTCTCCCCATCTTAAAGGCTAAGTGTGAGTTACTGCTGAAGTGGAAGGAAGATCGAGGTGAGCTTCTATAAATAAGACACAGTCATCTGAGTCAGTGGTGATTGTATTTTTGCAGGTTGTGCTGACAAAACAAATATGTAGCAGGCAGACGATGGTTTATCTGTAAGAATTGCCAGATTATACTTAACAAAATATCGATTTCCTTATTTAACATTTTCTTTTGCAATCGTGGGAGCGAAATAGCTTTGGAATGATGAAGAAGTGTTGGAGGGAGAGTTCAATAATTCTTTCCAGTTTTATTGATTGGGGAGAATTGCGGTCTCACTGCCCAGAGAGGAGAGAGGGAACCAAAATATCTCCGGTGACCTGTGGAAGTCAATTTGAAAGGTGGCTTTTACGCCAAGCATTCCCAATGCCATATTTTCACAGCAAATACCATGTTCAGTGGTTAAGGCCAAAGAATCATATATAATAAATTCTGTGACGAATTGTGAAGGCTATTTTCTCAGATCAGGGATGGGTTAACGTTCTGTTTAGTGTATCGTCACGTGTACTGAGGTACAGTGAAAAGCCTCTGTTGTGTGCTCACCAGTCAACGGAAAGACAATACGTGATTACAACTGAGTGATTTACAGTGTGGACATACATGACATGGGAATACTGTTTCGTCAGCAAAGCCAGCACAGTCCGATCAAGGCTAGTCTGAAGGTCACCAATTGAACCAGTTAAGGCACTGCCTCTTTTTTGAGATTCTGCTCTGATCTTTACTTTAACATAGAAGATAGAGCACAGGAACAGGCTCTTCAGCCCGTGACGTCTGTGTTAATGATGATGGCAAATTAAACTGCTCATCTGCCTGCACATGGTCTGAATGCCTCCAATCCCTGCCTGTTCAGTCCTGTCTAACTGCCTCTTAACCATTGCTATTGTATCTGCTTTTGAACAATCCCTATCTGCAGTCTGAAGAGGTGGCTCGACCTGTAACGTCACCTATCCATATTCTCCCAAGATACTGCCTGACCCGCTGAGTTACTCCAGCACTTTGTGTCCTTTTCAGCTTCCTACATTTCCCCTGACATTCTAGGCTCTTACCTCTCGCTGCATGAACAAATCTTGCCTCGTAAAACTCTTTAAACTTACACAAAATGCTGGAGTAACTCAGCGGGACAGGCAGTATCCCAGTGGATGACTCCAGCATTTTGTGTCTATCTTCAGTGTAAACCAGCATCTGCAGTTCCTTCCTTTAAACTTACCCTCTCCCACCTTAAAATATCCCCTCCAGTATTTGACATTTCCACCTTGGAAAATAGATTTAGATTCCCTGCCCTAATTTTACAAATTTAATTGCATGTGCATGTTAGGTGCATTGTAGGAGCATCTTGGACAATACAGCTCACCCCCTCCGTGACACACTGGTCAACCTGAGGACTACCTTCAGCAACAGACTGGTTCCACCAAGATGCAGCACAGAACTCCACAGGACATCTTTTTTCTCCCTGTGGCTATCAAACTGTACAACTCCTCCCCCTTCTGTCGCGGGGTAGACTGACCCCCCCCCCCCCCTGGCCCCTCTCCCCCCACCCCCCTCCGTTCCCCAATCTTTGCACATCCCCAGTCCAGGACTTTCCACTCGCCACTTTAGTTTCATGTTTTGTGAATCTTGTTGTGTTCTGTGACTGTCGGCAGATCAATTTCCCTCCTGGGATAAATAAAGTTATTTTGTATCATACCGTATGTTGGCTGTGATATTCGATCACAGAATACGACAAGGGGTGATCTTGCCTTGAATGCCAACACTACCTCACACTCTGCAAGAAAGACGTCCGCCAGCATGCAAGAGACCTGCCTCCCACACCAGCAACGCAGCGGCTAAATCAAACCTTCCACGAAGAACCCAACAAGATACGAATGCCACAATGTCGGAGCTATCTTTAGTTGTCAGAGGCAAGAGATTCAAGATTCAAGAGAGTTTATTGTCATGTGTCCCAGATAGGACAATGAAATTCTTGCCTTGCTTCAGCACAGCAGAATTATTGAAGGCATGAATACGGAACAGATCAGTGTGTCCATATACCATTGTATAAATATATAATCACATGAATAAATAAAACAGATAAAGTGCAAATAAACAGATAATAGGCTTTTAATGTTCAGAGTTTTGAGATGTTTGAGTTCAATAGCCTGATGGCTGTGGGGAAGAAGCTGTTTCTGAACCTGGACGTTGCAGTCTTCAGGCTCCTGTACCTTCTACCTGAAGGTAGCGGGGAGATGAGTGTGTGGCCAGGATGGTGTGGGTCCTTGATGATGCTGCCAGCCTTTTTGAGGCAGCGACTGCGATAGACCCCCTCGATGGTAGGGAGGTCAGAGCCGATGATGGACTGGGCAGTGCAAGGGGTGGGGGGGGGGGGGGGGTGTTGAGAAGGCATTGTTTATCTCTGCAGCAGAGTCAATCCATGTTTTCAAATCAAAATAGACTTTATTCAAGTGAATCTTCTTCTTGTCGAGTCCACACACACAAGATTAAAAGTTGTTCAGCCAGAGCTGAACACACTTCTCGGCATCTGCATCCAATGGTGTCTGTCTCGTCGCTTCTTGTGTGTCATGTGTGTGGTGGTGGAAAGATTGGTGGAAACAGGGCCGCGACGTGAACGCTCTTTCCTTAACCCCATTCAAGTGAATAAATAAATGCAATACAGGAACTGTGCAGAAAATGCTTCTGCTATTTTCGGAGGCTGTACTCAATTCAATTTGTTGTTACACAGAGTTTACAACAAATTGCCCAATTTTACCCCACACCCTTGCCGCTCGTGTGGCCCACTGGGATGAAATCCCTTCCTTTATTTTGAGGGGGTTCTCCACCACACTCTGCCCCCCCTGTCCAGCAGCAGAAGGACCCCAGACTGTGGCCCTCCCCCACCGAGCCTTGGCGTTGGCTGCAAGGAGCTCCAGTGCGTCCCTCAGCACGTACCCCTGCAGTCTGCAGCGGGCCAGTCGGCAACATTCCCAGACGGACATCTCGCTCTGCTGGAAGGTCAACAAAGCTCGGGCAGACCAACGAGCGTCTTTCACCGAGTTGGTGGTTCTCCAGCAGCACTCGATGTCCGCAGAGAGTCAATAAATAACATGAAGGATTGTTGCGAGCGAAACTATGTTGAGTAATATCAATTCTAATCCAGGTCTTTGCCACTGAGAGTGAAACCCCGTTGTTATACACGCAATTTACCAGAACTTTATTAGCTCGTAATTCATAGGCATGTTATTTATTTTTCAGCACTATGCAGTGGAAAAGCATTATGTAACATAATAGTGATGATTTATGTATCATTTGATTTACTAATAATCAAATCATTATCATTTGATTTGCTACTTCCCACCTCACCCTTGTACAGCAAAAGTGACTTGGACCTGGAGAGAGACGGGATCGTGTTAAGCTCCATTCTAACGTTTTGATAACTGTAGATTGGTTATTGCATGTGAACCAATCATAGTATAGTAGCATCATTAACCCCACCTTACTGTATTCTTTATATTAACACTCACTTCCTACATCAAGTAGTCTTGGAAGCAGTGGGTGATGAACTAACAACCTGCTGTACCACTATACTATGTGTTACAATTAAAGATGACAAACGTTAGACCTGTGTTATATCAGTCATTTACAGTAAGCTTGGATTACACACATTTCCCTTGTAGAAACATAGAAAAATAGGTGCAGGACATTCGAGCCAGCACCGACATTCAATATGATCATGGCTGATCAGCCAAAATCATTCAGAGATGCTGCCTGTCCTGTTGAGTCACTAGCTTTTTATGTCTAAAGGGCCTGTCCCACCAGCATGCGTTTGCATGCGTCTAGCGTGACGAAACGTGGTCGCTTGAGGTGTGCGGCCCCGCGGGGCCGGTCCCACTTCGATCGGCGGAGGCGTATGGAGTTGTGCGTGGCTGGTCCCGACATCGCGCAGGGCTCCGAAAATCTTGCACTGTCCGAAAACCCCACGCGCCAACGGCCTGTCGGCCCGCAGGCGCATTGAGGGCGTACGCAGCGTCTCGACGGGTGTATGCAGCGTCTTGATGTCATACGCAGCGCCTTGACGCCGTACGCCTAGCCCGTGGCATTGCGCAATGACGTCACCGCCCGACGTGCCGTTGCGTAATGACGTCACCGCCCGACGGCGTGCGACATCCAAATTCAGTCGGCCCGCCTCCTGCCCAGCTGATTGTTGAGCATGACGTCGGGACCAGCCCGCACAACTCCATACGCCTCCGCGGTTCGAATTGGGACCGGCCCCGCGAGGCCGTACGCCTCAAAGTGACCACGTTTGGTCGCGCTAGACGCATGCAATCGCCTGCTGGTGGGACAGGCCCTTAACTTAAGAGGCATTCAAATTGACACATGAACAGAGAGGGCTGAGGGATAGAGAGAGACCTTGTGTAGGCGGATGGGGTTGGTTTAATTTCCCATCATGCTCAGCACAGTCACCGTGGGCTGATAAAGCTATTCATGTGCTGTTTGTACTCTATACTCCCTGTTCAGACTTCTAACATAAGGTCAACACGTATAAGTCAAGACTTTCAATGCCCTTTATTTATTTATCAGGGATTGAATCGATACTGGTGTATATTATTTTGCGTTAGGATCTACAGCTTTAAATAGCTGCACCATTTGATGACGTTAGGTCAATAATTCAATGTCTGCACAGGGCGATCACTGGGGAGGCTCTCTCGCTTCTGACGGCATGCAATTGCACTGCTGTGTGAGAAGATTTGAAAGAACGTTTGACACAGAGTGCAGGGGTACTAGATATGAGAGAATATGTCCAACACACTTCATGGTTTGTTTCCGGTGCTATAGCGGTGTTAATCTAAGAAAATAATTACTCCTGTTACTTGTTCTATGCATTCAAGGACGATCTCTCGCACATTTCTGAATCCTAGTAAATGCATTCAAAAAAATAAATCAATATAAACAGGTCAGAGGTTCTCGGGAGAAGGCAGGAGGATGGGGTTAGGAGGGAGAGATAGATCAGCCATGATTGAATGGCAGAATAGACTTGATGGGCCGAATGGCCAATTCTACTCACTTATGACCTTATGAATTATGACCTAAACGTATTCAGAATATAGTACTTTGGATACCATGAAAGTCTCATGAGTGTGATTAGTGGTCTGTCCTGAAGACAGCAAATCTAGCAACTGCAAAAGAAAATATCCTTCAGAATAGGAAATTCAAAGTCCTCAGCCCAGGTGGGCTGCACGCGAGCCCAAACCAACAACAATATCAACAATACGAACAGATGGTAGAGTTGCTGCTTCAAGGCGTCAGAGACCTCCGGAACTGTCCGTGTGGAGTTTGCACGTTCTCCCTGTGACCGCATGGATTTCCTTCAGGTGCTCTGGTTTCAACACACGACCCAAAGAAAGAGAGGCTGGTTTGTGGGTTAGTGGGCCTCTGTAAATTGTGCCGTGTCGTGGGCTGTGTGCGATGTTCGACATTCTGCAGCTGAGATGCTGCAAGCTCGTGATTCCACTCGTCTCCAGCTCCGGGCCGAGCATGGCGGCAGCCAGGAAGGATACACTTTGCAGCCTTTTACCAACTTATTGTCACTTGGGGAACAGGAGCCGATTTAAAGGACATTCCCTGTGATAACAGAGCTGGGTGTCAGCAGCTGCTCTCTGCGGCAGATGAGATTGTTGTGACCTACTGACCCCGACACGTGCCCGTGAGTCTTTTACAGGTGACAGGAGATTCAGATCAGGTGTTCAAACAGAAACTGCTGTACGGAAACGTCTTCACATCAGGTCACTGAGCCCAGATGTGACTGCTCTGACAGGAGTGTGAATAGCCTGATGGCTGTGGGGAAGAAGCTGTTTCTGAACCTGGACGTTGCAGTCTTCAGGTTCCTGTACCTGGAGTGCAAGGGGTGGGGTCTTCACATCAGGTCAGGAGCCCAGAGACTGCTCTGACAGGAGTGTGATCACGCTAAAAGCCATGCATGTAAACACTCTGCGATCAATGGGCCCCCACGTGTGCTAGCTTCCGGTTCCTCGCGGCCTGGTTTGGTGCTGCCTTTCCTGGAGTCGGGCCCAGAGCTTCAGCGGCGGGGACTTTAACATCACGGAGCGGGGCGATCCCTCGCCGGGGGTCGCGGGAGAAGAGCTCCGACCGCCAGCCTGCGGCCTACAACATCTGGAAGCCGCGGTCTCCGGTGAGGAGGTGGCTGATTCGGGAGCTCCGGGCCGTGGGGTGCGCCTTCCGACCATCCCGACCAGAGGGCTTGAACATCGGGTCGTCCGTAGCGGCGACTACGGAGGGTCAGGGCCCCGACCACGGGTGGAGGAGGGGGGAGGAGGAGGAGGAGAGGAGGAGGAGGAGAGGAGAGGAGGAGGAGGAGGAGGAAGTGGAGGAGGAGGAGGAGGATGAGGAGAGGAGGAGGAGGAGGAGAGGAGGAGGAGGAGATAGGAGGAGGAGGAGGAGGAGGAGGAGGAGATGGAGGAGGGAGGAGGAGGAGGAGGAGGAGATGGAGGAGGAGGAGATGGAGGAGGAGGACTGTATCAACTGTATTGCCTTCCACCACAGTGAAGAATACTGCGATGGATGTCTGTGTTGAATTATGTTGTGTATTGTGTCCTTTTTTAATTGTAACGCTGCATGGCAAATTACATTTCACTGCACCTTATGGTGCATGTGACTAATAAATTTGATCCTTTGAACATTTAGCTCTGTCCCACTTTGCATATGGTCTCTGCCTCCGGAGGCTTTCACAAGAAGGAACGTCATCCATCATTTGTAAGAAGTATTCTGTCAATTCTGGTAATGATCCATGTGTTTTCTGCCTCTCTGGATCTCTCTGCTGGGTTCCTGCTCCCTTTGACTGTTCTCTCAGTCACTATGGAAATTTTTCAATTAAACCCTCTTCCACAAACAGGAGGCCTTTTGATCCATTGGCTCCACGCCAACCGCCAACAGACCAGTCCTCCCCCCCTCATTATTTCCCAGTGGCTCTGCCATTTAGCCCTTTGCCTCTTATGTACCCTAAGGGATGAGTTATAATCGTCAATTAAGGGGCCTGTCCCACTTGGGTGTCATTTGTGCGTCACGCATATGGCACACAAAGATTTTGCACATCACAAAATCCTGGTGGCGATGCACGCGACCGCTGCCAACGACATCACGCACCATGCGCACATAAGGCGCACCGTGCGCTCATCACGTGCGCGTCACGACTTGCGTCGTGCGTCATGACGCGTAAAAGACGCGCAAATGACACCCAAGTGGGACAGGCCCTTAACCTACCAGTGCAAATACAGGAAGTCGGAGGAAAGGCATGTAGTCACTAGGAGAGCGTGCAAACTGCTCAGGATGGACTGGAGATCAGGATTGTACTTGGGTCTCTGGAGCTGTGAGGCTGTCAACCATTGCGCCTCATGCTGCCCATTTTTACCCCACGCTGTCCAACCCCTCACTGTACATCACTCCGATTTTCCTGGTGTGCACGACCAGTCACCACATCCCCACCAGAAGCACAAACAGGGCTCCTGCAAAGATCTCTGGAGAGAAGGAACAGACCTTCTTTAACAAACTCTGAAGATGAGCACAACCTCCAGAGCCGAAGAGCATTACTGGCACTCAGGCAGCACACACACCCTTCCCTGACTTGTTGGAGGTTTTTGGTCACTGCTTTGTTTAATTGGTATCAGTCATAAGTGGCAATGTATCCATGGGCCTGGTGTGGGTTACACTGCTCTCCAATTGAACAAGACGAATATGTATGTTTCCATATCTATAACCTCACATAATCTTGTTAACAATATCATATGACATAAGTGTTTTCCAGCAGTAATTATATAAAAATAGATTCAATAAATATTGTCTGATAGCATTGTCATTTTAACCCTTTAATGCATATTTTGCGCTATGAAATAATGTTGGTTTCTGTTTTATGTATCTTTTATAAGGTTTGAAACAAAGCCTATGTTATGAATTGTGTCGGAAGGAACTGCAGATGCTGGAGTAACTCAGTGGGACAGGCAGCATCTCTGGAGAGAAGGAATGGGTGACGTCTGAAGAAGGGTCTCAACCCGAAACGTCACCCATTCCTTCTCTCCAGAGATGCTGCCTGTCCCGCTGAGTTACCCCAGCATTTTGTGTCTGTCTGTGTTATGATTTTCTTGATTAACAAATCCTTTGTGCACATACCTTTAATACTGATCGTTTTTTTATGACAGAGTGTTTCGGAGACAATAAGATAACCATATCTGCCATGAGGTTGTAAAAGCAGCCTATAACACCTTAAATGTAGCAAGAACAACCTTCCTCTATTAGAGTGTTAAAAAAAAGGAAATGGACCAATTAAACAATTACATTATCTGCTACAAGACAGACACAATAATAAATGAATTATAAATGCCTCATTCCCTATCATGTGGTTCCATAATCCACCAGTGTGCAATTGTTTAATGTTAAGATGCAAGGAACGGTGAGCAGATTTGACCTGGATGGGTAATGAACAGGATCAACACAAGCATGATATATGGGTTTTAAGGCAGGCTGGAGACTTTAGAGATATAGTGTGGAAACAGGCCCTTCAGCCCACTGAGTCCACACCAATCAGCATCTGTTTATTTGTTTGTTAGTTTATTTATTTGCACCATGTTTTAAAAGTAGACAGACGATATATTTATAATACCATACAGTGCTGGGAGGGAAGGTACAAAGTCCGCTCCCATCTGAAAATCAGCGTTAATGGCAAATCAGGGGGTAGGAGAAATAAAAAAGACAATAATAAACAATAATACAGTTTAAGAATGAAAATTAAAAATATGAAATTAAAAATATGTAAATAATCCGGAACACGAACGCTATGCTACATACTTGGGACAATGTACAATTTACAGAAACCTGCAATCTAGCGATCACCCCATAAACTAGCATTATCCTACACACTGGGAACAATTTGCAATTTTTCACCAAAGCCAATTGACCTACAAACCGGTAAGTCTTTGGAGTGCGGGATGAAACCAGAGCACCCGGAGAAAACCTATGCGGTCATAGGGAGAACTTGCAAACTCTGTACTGACAGCACCCGTAGTCTGGATCGAACTGGGGTCTCTGGCGCAGTAAAGGCCCTGTCCCACTTTCCCTGAGTTACTCACGAAATCTCCCGAGCTTTCCCCTTGATTCGAACTCGGGGAATGTCGGGAAATGTCCGTAGCGAGTCCATAGGAGTCCGTAGATATTTCGTAGTGGCTCGTAATGCCAGCCGTAGGAACTCAGGGCATCAGGTAAGTCGGGGCGTTTTTTCAACATGTTGAAAAATGTCCACGAGTAAAAAATATTACCCCGAGTACCTACGAACGGCTATTACCGTAATTCTCTGAGTTCGAATCAAGGGGGAAAACTCGGGAGAACTCGTGAGTAGCTCGGGAAAGTGGGACAGGGCCTTAAGGCAGCGCCAGTGTGACGACAAAGTGACATGCATTACCTGGGCCTTGTTCTCTTCCTCATCCTTGTAGTAGTAGAGTTGCTCTCCCCTCAGCACAAACCACCGCGGCTGCCAATTCTTCATGATGCTCCGCTGCTTCTTTAACCAACCCGACTTCAAGGCACGTTCCTGGAGGCAGGGGGAGGACGGTCTGCTGGAGGGCCGTGCTGCCTCACCCATCACCATGCTCTTCGAGCGGGCTGCCAACACCAAGTCAAGTCAGAATTAGGAAACCAAACCCATGTGTAGGAGCCTTTTATGTTTAGCCTAACTACTGTTGGCATATTATATTATTTTGTCTAGATATTTCTAGCAGTATTATTTTGGACACTTAGGGGCGGTCATTAGATGCACTGATTGGCGTATACATATCTGGGCTTAGGGGACAGGGAGTGATCAGACCAGGCACAGGGGTGGATGGTACACAGTTCTCACCAGATCGGGGAGAACAGAAAGCTACAACTTGTATGAAGAATAAGGAGAACCTGGTACATTCATCTCTTTGTTTGTACAACTACTTCAATAAAGAACCAACTAAAGAAACTGGAAATAACGACGGGAAAATCTGTTCTTTGTGGTCCGCGTAAGATCACTCCTGCTTACCTGCGCAGTGATGGCAATGGAAAAGAAGACACTGGAAAAGCTAGAAATTGCCATGACACAACGTAAACACAAATTGAGAGACATCAGCAGGTACATGGATAGCACAGGTTTAGAGGGTTATGGGTCAGGTGGGACTTGTCTAGATGGGGCATGTTGGTAGATGTGGGCAAGTTGGCCTGAAGGGCCTGTTCCATGCTGTATGACTTTGACTCTATAACTCTATGACTGGACTCTACCTATTACTGTCAATGGTTAGCCAAATCATTCCCTGAAAATTAACATAGCGTGTATGTTTGAGCAAACAACAAACTGCAACATTCAATTGATATCCTCATTTCGGGATTTTTTGCAAAAACCTAAAATGTAATAATTTTGGTTTGAGCCACACTTGGAAAAAGGTCAGTGGAGGAAATTAATTGGACCCTAAAGTTTATGGAGACACAAGAGACGGAAGGTGCTGCGACCTGGTGTAAAAAACAATCCCTGGTGGAACTCAGCAGATCAGGCAGCATCCGTGGGAGGACTATCCCTCCAAAGATGCACTTGCTACCACCTCAGGATGCTTCCAAACAATGTGAAATGATGTCTTGATCTTTACTTTGTTAAATTCTAATGTAGGCAACAATTATGGACAATAATTGAAAAATAGTCTAGGTTTGAAATCAAATCAAATTGTTTTTCCGACAAGTGTTGCCGCTGTGAAATTAGAAAAGAGTAGCAGGAGCGGAGGGACAGTGAGGGATCCTCTGTTACTTGCAGCTACAGTGACTGGGTTCTGAAACGTAGTCTAGTGGAGTTAATGAGAGTAGAACCAGCAGCGTCAACTAGACTGCATGTTCAGTGAGCATGAATATCTGCTGGCAGAAAACTGGAGCAAAAAACATTTTATAGCCCTCAGAAACAGAATGTTGGAGTAACTCAGCGGGACAGGCAGCATCTCTGGAGAGAAGGAACGGGTGACGTTTCGGGTCGAGACCTTTCTTCCTTGAAGTCCTCAACGAGAATAAAATAAACTTTTAAAGGGCCTGTCCCACTTTCACGACCTAATTAACGACCTTTTTTACTTGTGGACATTTTTCATCAGGCTAGAAAAACGCCCCGACCTACTTGATGCCACAAGTACCCACGACTAACAGCACGACCTCCTACGACCTGCCTACGACCTCCTACGACCTTGTGACGACCATGCTGCGAGTACGAGTCAAGGGCAAACTCGGCAGAGGTCGTGAATTAGGTTGTGAAAGTGGGACAGGCCCTTAATGCACCTATCGTCTCTCTTCTGGGTCATTAGCAGTGTGTTCTGGAGATGAATTCTTCACTTGTGCAGACTCGTGGAGCATCCAGGAGTGTTGGTAACCCCGACCTATGCAAGTACAGCTCCAAGCAGTACATTAAACATTATTCCCACACTACAAATGGATCGATTACAATCATATATTGTCTTTTTTGCTGACTGGTTAGCAAGCAACAAAAGATTTTCACGGTACCTCGGTACATGTGACAAGAAACTAAACAAACTAAACAAGGTGAGGCATCATCTATGGAGCGAAGGAAATAGGCAAGGTTTGAATAGACAATAGACAATAGACAATAGGTGCAGGAGTAGGCCGTTCGGCCCTTCGAGCCAGCACCGCCATTCAATGTGATCATGGCTGATCATCCCCAATCAGTACCCCATTCCTGCCTTCTCCCCATATCCCCTGACTCCACTATTTTTAAGAGCCCTATCTAGCTCTCTCTTGATAGCATCCAGAGAATCTCCCTCCACCGCCCCCTGAGGCAGAGAATTCCACAGACTCACCACTCTCTCTCTCGGCCACAAACGTTGCCTATTTCCTTCGCTCCAATAGATGCTGCTTCACCTTCTGAGTTTCTCCAGCACTTTTGTGTACCTTCGATTTTCCAGCATCTGCAGATCCTTCTTAAAAACTAAACAAGGTGCTGGAGTAACTCAGCAGCATCTGCATGGGTTTCTTCCAGGTTCCCAAGTATCCTCCCACATCCCAAAGCCACGCAAACTGAAGGTTAATCGGGAGCAAAACATTGCCCTTTCTGTGCACGGAAGTGGAAGAACCTGGAGGGTCGGGGGCTTTGGGAAGGGGAATTGTTGATGAGAATGTGGGTGGAATAGAATTGGGGGATATGTTGGGGAATAGAATTGCTCTTTAAACTGGCACGGACTGGACTGAAATGCCGTTTATTTGAGCAAAGGAAATAAGAAAAAGAAGGAAGCCGCTGGAAATATGTAATAAATAGCAACACGGGATGATTTTCACTGAATTGCTATTCATTCACACCCTCCATGCTGCAAAGTACTCTGCATCTGATAAATCACAGCTACTAATTTGTACCCACAAACTCCAAAAAACATCACAGTCTATTCAAAATATCTGTTGTAGTTAAGCTTGCGTTGCAGATATAACTGAAATCAATGAGAAAAGCTTTCAGAATAGAGACATAAAAACATATTGAACCTCGAACTATTATAAATAATGACAAACTTTTGGAATTGGTCTGAAAGATGCAGCATGGAAACTGGCCATTCGACCCACCGAATCCATGCTAACCTTTGATCACCTATTTACACTGGGTCTATGTTAGCCCATTTTTGCATCCACTCCCTGCATACTAGAGGCAATTTACAGGCCAATAAACCTACAAACAGGCTCGTCTCTGGGATGTGGGAGGAAACCAGAGCACCTGGTGGAAACCCATACGATCACAGGGAGAACGTGCAAACTCCACACTGAAAGCACCTGAGGTCAGGATCGAACCTGGGTCTCTGGCTCTGTGAGGCAGCAGCTGCGCCACTATGCTGTCTCTAATATAGGGTCTCAACCCAAAACGTCAACAATTCATTTCCCCGCTCACACAAGCCGTATGCAACCAGCTGTTCCTCCAGTAGTTTGGTTCTTGCCCAGCCCAGCTGAGTTACTCAGACACTTTGTGTCTTTTACTGATTCTCATGTATTGTTCAATAGACACTAACTCTCCCTGTGGAGTGGGCTCTGCACACACTAACACCGACGGGAGTAGAATCTCACCATCTCCCAGTGAAGGACAATTCCCACACACACTGACTCTCACCAGCGTTCATTCTACGGACACCAGTGTGCACATTTTCACTGATAATGATTCAACAAGTCCCTGATTCATGTGGTGCCACATTTACTATATGAGAATCCATTTGCCGCCACCCCGCCCAGTCATTTAATCCATTTACTTTGTAAATCTAATAAAATCTAACAAAATTAGTAACGCGGAAGGATCAACAGCTGTACTTCTCCAGAGTCAAAAACAGCCACTGCCCTCGATATTGCAATCAAATAAAACACATCCCCCTTGGCAAGTTGAAAATACCCATGATATATTCACAACCAACATGCAACAAGGTATGCTAAACGAACCCTGCGCTGTTTTAATATTATCTAACCGGTCAATCTGTGATACACACACCCACCTCTCTGAATGTTCAGTTGCTGCTGAAGATGTCGGTGTGATGACTTTACAATGCAGGGCGTTTGACTGTCAAACCAAAAATGGAATACATTATGTCCTGGGTTTTTTTTTTCGCTCCTGCTGCAGAAAATGAGGAACTAACCCAAAGTGCATTGGGTGGAGAAAAAAAGCATTCAACAGGAAGCATAGAATAAAGATGGTTCAACACCCTGACTAAGTGAGATTAAAAATAAATACTGCTAAAATTCTAAAAAGAGTCTTTTATGTCGATTCTGCTGCATTCATCAGGAAAAAGAAGAAATAATAGGCAGTGTCCAATTGCATTCTTAGTGAAGGTCGAATGACTATAAATGCCACTTTGATTTAACACGATCAGACTGCACGTTTGGTTAATTAGGATACTGTGAGTGGGAGAAGGCTGTAATTGGATGCTACAGCATATGTTCAACTCTAGATAATTTCTGCTCGTTGCGCTTCTTGACTTTCACCATGGGTTTACTAGAATGTAGAATGAACTGGATGTAGAGATCACATAAGCTCATTACATTTCATTCTGGGGGTTGGCATAAGAAAGACGAGGGTCATAGAGTCATAGAGTGATACAGTGCGGAAACAGGCCCTTCAGCCCAACTTGCCCACACTGGCCAACATGTCCCAGCTACACTTAGTCCCACCTGCCAGCATTTGGTCCATATTCCTCCAAACCTGTCCTATCCATGTACCTGCCTAACTGCTTCTTAAATGTTTGAATAGTCCCTGCCTCATCTACCTCATCTGGCAGCTTGTTCCATACACGCACCACCCTTTGCGTGAAAAAGTTGCCCCTCAGATCCCTAATAAATATTTTCCCCTTCACCCTAAACCTATGTCCTCTGGTCCTCGATTCCCCTACTCTGAGCAAGAGACTCTGTGCATCTACCCGATCTATTCCTCTCACAACCTTAGACACCTCTATAAGATCACCTCTCGTCCTCCTGCGCTCCAAGGAATAGAGTCCCAGCCTGCCCAACCTCTGCCCATCGCTCAGACCCTCCATCCTCATCTTCACGGCACTTCAGCATATTTCAATGTCCCTTGCAGCAATGAAACATTTAGAGTTATGCTGGGTTGAGGAACAGAATAAATGCAGTGGCCAAGGACAACAATGACTGGATCATCTGTTGTCTCTTCACTGAGCTCAGATACGAACATGAGCACCACCGAGATAACAAAGATTTTTTCCCCGATGACACAGTTACCTTTGGCCTGGTGAGTTGGGAACTAAACTAAACTAAACCAAAGCCAAAGTCCAGGTTTGTAAAGGATACACTTAACATTGTGCAGTTATATAAGACGTCGGTGAGGCCACACTTCATGCCCACAATTTACGGTGCGACCACAGTATTGTGTTCAGTTCTGGGCACCATGTTACAGGAAAGATGTTATCAAGTTGGAAAGGGTACCAAGAAGATTTACGAGTAAGATGCCAGGACTCGAGGGTCTGAGGTACAGGGAGAGGTTGAGCAGGCTGGAACTCGATTCCTTGGAACGCAAGAGCATGAGAGGTGATCTTATAAAGGTGTATAAAATCATGAGAGGAATACATCAGGTAGACACACATTTCCTCAGGTATAGTTTAGTTTAGAGATACAGAATGGAAACAGACCCTTTGGCCCACCATATCCGCACTGACCAGCGATCCCTGCATTTTAACATTATCCTACACAAACTAGGGACAAGTTAAATTTATAGCAAGCCAATTAACCTACAAACTTCGAAGATCTCGGAGAAAACCCACGCGGTCATGGGGAGAACGTATAAACTCCATACAGATAACACCCGTAGTCAGGATCGAACCCGGGTCTCTGGCGCTGTAAGGCAGCGTCTCTACCACTGTACCACTGTGCCGCCCAGGTTGTGAAGGATTCTAGCAAAGGATAGGTTTTGAGACGGTGTTTGGGGGCCTTCATCCGCAAGCCAAAAAAGTGGGATGTGTATTTGAAAGCATCCGCTGGGAAGCCAGGAATGTCGGGCAGGAGCCAGGAATGTCGGGCAGGAGCCAAGAACCAAGGGGCTGGCAAGTAACAGCGGGAGAGTGACTAAAATGAAGGACAGTGTGTTATGACAAGTCATTGATGCAAACAACCTGGAATTTACAATGAGGAAGGGATAACGTTATGTACTGCCTGGGATTAGAAATCAAAGATTAAAGGCTTTATCTAAAAAGGATTAGATTCATACCCTGTTAAAAAAAAGGTCCATGCAGTATCACATCCTAGCTCCATGGAAGGTTGCAGGGTACTTTGCCTTGCAACACCAGGAGATGCAACACCTGTCCCTCCGCATCCTTCCAAGCCTCCATCCAGAGATGCCAGCGGTCCTTCCAGGTGAGACAGACGTACCCGTGCCCCTCCTCGCACCTCATCTACTGCATCCGCTGTCCACAGTGCTGCCTTCTGTACGTTGATGAGACCAAGCGTAGACTCGGCAATTGTTTCGCTGAACGCTTCCACTGGATCCGCCAAGGCCAACTGGATCTCCCAGTTGCTAACCATTTAAATTCCCCTTCCCATTCCCACATTGACCTTTCTGTCCCGTGCCTCCTCCATTGCCAGAGTGAGGCCACATACCAACGGAAGGAACAGCTCCTCATATTCTGCTTGGGCAGCTTACAACCCGACAGTATGTAACTATCCGGCCGCACAGCCAAACCCCCGTCCTTCCTTCCCAATCCCCCTCCTGTCATCCCCCCAACATTCCCCTCCCCTTTACCCCACCTGGACTTCCACCTATTTATCCCCTCCCGCCAACCCCCAGCCCCCACCCCCCTGCTACTGTCCCTCCTCTGGCTTCACAACTCGCAACTCTTCAAACCTGTTTCACACCTTCCTTTCTTATCTCTAGCTTTGGTTCCAACCATCCACCTATCAAAACTTCCCATGCCTGTACCCACCTATTATTTGTCACATTTTGTCCAGCTTCTCCTCTTTTCCAACTTTCTTCTCCCCCCCTGCAACCGTCCAAAGAAGGGTCTCGACCTGAAACGTCACCTATCCATGTTGTCCATAGATACTGCCTGACCCCCTGAGTCACTCCAGCACTTTGTGTCCTTCCATGTAAGAACAGCCATGTTAGTCAATCGACCATGTTCTTGCTATATAATAGCACCATTTAAGAGGCATTTAGACAGACATATGAACAGGCAGATAATGTAGAAATTTAGAAATGTAGAAAAAACGTCACCTATTCATGTTCTTCAGGAATTCAACGTTAGAATTTAACTTTAGACTTTAGAGATAAAATGTAGAAAAAACGTCACCTATTCATGTTCTTCAGGGATGCTGCCTGACCCATTGAGTTAGTTACTCCAGCATTTTGTACTGTGTACTGAGGTACGGTGAAAAGCTTTTTTTGCATGCTAACCAGAC
Source organism: Okamejei kenojei (assembly GCA_035221665.1). Taxonomy (NCBI): domain Eukaryota; kingdom Metazoa; phylum Chordata; class Chondrichthyes; order Rajiformes; family Rajidae; genus Okamejei; species Okamejei kenojei. Next base: position 16,358,884 of record CM069165.1, read on the forward strand.
AGCAAAACGACAATACATGATTACAATCAAGCCATTTACATAGAAACATAGAAAATAGGTGCAGGAGGAGGCCATTTGGCCCTTCGAGCCGGCATCGCCATTTATTGGCTGATCGTCCCCTAGCAATAACCCGTGCCTGCTTTCTCCCCATATCCCTTGACTCCACTAGCCCCTAGAGCTCTATCTAACTCTCTCTTAAATGTTCTACAGTATATAGGTAAGGGAAATCATGTTTAGTGCAAGGTAAAGCCAGCAAAGTTCAATCAGAGATAGTCTGAGGGTCATCAGCGAGATGGATTGTAGTTCAGCATTTCTCTCTAGTTGTGGTAGGAAGATTCAGTTTGGACTTTAGTATGAACTTTAGAATTTAACTTTAGACTTTAGAGATAAAGAGTGGAAGCAGGCCCTTCAGCCTATCGAGTGCGTGCTGACCACGATCTCCCCTCACACTCATATTATGCTACCATCTAGGGACAATTGACAATTTTACTGAAGCCAATAAACTTATAAACCTGTATGTCTTGGGTGGAAACTGGAGCACCCGGAGAAAACCCACGCGGTCAGGGTGAAGGTACAAACATCATAGAGACAGCACCCATAGTCTCTAGCACTGTAAAGGGCCTGTCCCACTTTCACGACCTAATTCACGACCTCTGCCGAGTTTGCCCTTGACTCATACTCGCAGCATGGTCGTCACGAGGGTTGTAGGAGGTCGTAGGTAGGTCGCAGGTAGGTCGTGATGCTAGTCGTAGGTACTCGTGGCATCAAGTAGGTCGGGGCGTTTTTCTAGCCTGATGAAAAATGTCCACAAGTATAAAAGGTCGTGAATTAGGTCGTGAAAGTGGGACAGGCCCTTAAGGCAGCAACTCTACCACTGTGCCATCCCAAAATATGAACCAATATCTGCAGTTCCTTGTTATTGCATGGGATTTAGTTTGGATTGGCATCATGGTCAGCACAGGCATCGTGGGCCGAGTGGTCTTTTCCTTGTGCAGTACTGTTTCATGTTCTATGTTAAAGGCAATGCAATGGAGATTCACAAAGCTTGTTTTGGAGATGGCAAATGAGTTGTATGAGGAGATATTGAGTAAACCGGTACTGTATTCTATGGAGTTTAGAAGGTTGAGAGGCAATCTCTTTGCAACTTACAACATTCTTAAGAGACTTGACAGACAAGATGTACTGTCAGGAGCATATTTTCTCTCGATTGTGCTGTGTAGGAATAAAATGTGCAGTCAAAAAATAATGAGAACCGGGTTTGGAGCACAAGAAAAGGAAGGATAATGTTACAGTTGCACAGGTGTTGGTGGGGCCACACCTTGAATACTGTGCACAATTTTGGTTCCCTTTTCTATTAAAAGAATATTGTAGCATTATTGTTAGAATGCTAAAAGGCATATTGCAGCATTGTCTGTCAGTCTGAAGAAGGGTCTCGACCCGACTCATTCCTTATGTCTAGAGATGCTGCCTGAGCCGCTGAGTTCCTCCAGCATTTTGTGTCCAGCATTGGAGGCAGGCCAAAAACAGTTGCACCAGGCTTATTCCTGGCATCAGAGAGTTGTACTAGCAACAGTGGCGAGGCAGTTGAGCCAATATTCCTTGAAGCTTAGAAGAAAATGGGCAACCTTATATTTTTTTGGGAATTTTCTTTTAGTTTTTAGAGATACAGAGCGGAAACAGTCCCTTCAGCCCACCGTCCATATCGATCCGCGATCGCCCGTACACTATTTATACTGTGCGCAGCGGGGACAATTTACAGATGCCAATTGGCCTACAAATCACACTGTCATTGGAATATCGGAGGAAACTGGAGAACCCCGAGAAAGCCCCACGTGGGTCACAGGGAAAACGTACTCGCTCCATAGAGCCACCTCCCACCCGTGGTCAGGACTGAATCTGGGTCTCTAGTGCTGTACGGCAGCATCTCGACAGTGTGTTAACATCTGAAGGAGACTTGATATGGCAGACGTTGAGGAGCGTTTGTTAGTGGGAGAGTCACAACACAAAATAAGGAGGCTGCCTTGTAAACTTGAGGTGTATGAAAATCCCAGATATTCTCTGCACTTGAGGGTGGTGGTGGCTGGATCATTCGCAACGTGTAGATAGATGTAAGGAACGGGCACAGGACGAGTTAACCCCGGGTCATACTGAATAGTGGATGATTGGCCTACTTCTGCTCTGATTCACGTGTTCTTGTGATCTCCAGTGAATCAGGCTCAAAGGGCCAGATGACGAACACCTGCTCGTATTACCCCTTATGATCCACTTAGATATTCCTTGTTGAAAAAGGACAAATGGATCCACTAAAGCGACCCTATCAAGCTACGGTTCCAACGAAAACCACAGCCATGTATTTCCTCTGTGCCCCTTGATTACCTAACCCACTGCACCCCATCCAATATAATGAACAACATTTCTCCTTTCCCCTGACTCTCTGTCTGAAGAAGGGTCGCAACCCAAGACGTCACCTATTCCTATTCTCCAGAGATGCTGTCCGACCCGCTGAGTTACTCCAGCTTTTTGGGTCTACTTCGGTTTATACCAGCATCTGCAGTTCCTACACATAGTTTCTCCTTGGTCTGGTTAATTGGTTCAAAATCAGATCGCCTTGGTTTGAGGCATTTTGGTCGGTGAGGGGGAGGACGGAGGCTAAATATGGATTGTGTTTCACACACTGTTGAAGAGTTTCAACCAGCTTGAGTTCCCTGCATTAGACGGGTATTTCCAGGATAACATAATGTGTACAATGAAAACTGAAACCTCTGGTTGATGAATACCACACGTCACTGACATTATCTGTAACCGACCAGCAACGCACATTTACTTTGCTGAGAAATAGCTTGAAACCTGCACATACAGCATTAATTACACTGATCAGTTCTCAACTCTGCTGCTCAAACCGTCTGAGAGTAAATAATGAACTAATGTTACTGGCAGAGTCTGTATAATGATATCTTAATAATGACACCAATTTTCAGTAGCAACATTAGTGACATGTATTTATTTTCCTTCCTCTATTTCATCTATGGGCAGCACCATGGCACAATGGCTTCCAGCGCCAGAGACACAGGTTTTATTCTGACTACAGGTGCTGTCTGTGTGGAGTTTGTACGTTCTCCCAGCGTTGGTTTTCTCTGGTTGCTCCGGTTTCCTCCCACGCTCCAAAGACGTACAAGTTTGGAAGTCAATTGGCTTGGGTAAAATTGTAAATTGTCCCTAATGTGTAGGATAGTGCAAGTGTACGGAGTGGCCGCTGGTGGGCGTGGAATCGGTGGGCCAAGGAGTCTGTTTCCACGCTGTATCTCTGAAGGATCTGATAGCAACATATAAAATTATAAAAGCTAGATGCTGGAAAAATGTTCCCAATGTGGGGCGAGTCCAGAACTGGGGGCCACAGCCTTAGAATAAAGGGGAGGTCATTTAAGACTGAGGTGAGAAAAAAACTTTTTCACCCAGAGAGTTGTGAATTTATGGAATTCCCTGCCACAGAGGGCAGTGGAGGCCAAGTCACTGGATGGATTTAAGAGAGAGTTAGATAGAGCTCTAGGGGCTAGTGGAATCAAGGGATATGGGGAGAAGGCAGGCACGGGTTATTGATAGGGGACGATCAGCCATGATCACAATGAATGGCGGTGCTGGCTCGATGGGCCGAATGGCCTCCTCCAGCACCTATTTTCTATGTTTCTATGTTTCTAAGTCTAAAGATTTACAAGGATGTTGGCAGGACTTGACAGCCTGAGCTATAGAGAGAGAGAGATAATGCAAGCTAGGACTTTATTGATTGGAGCACAGTAGGCAAATGAGTGATTTTATAGATTAATATAAAATCATGGGGGGAAATTGATCGGGTGAATGCACAGTCTCAGAAGGTGTTGCCCTGTAATAGCGTTGTTACAATTCCTGCCATTAGTGGTGCTCCAAATCTGCCGTCAGCTGTGCGCGGGACTCGAGAGGCTTTGGGGGGGGGTGAGTAAACTGCAGATTTTCAATTGTTGTCGGGGAGGGATTTCGTCTTACAACAAGCTTATAATGTAGAGGAAATCCCATTTTGTCGTCCGTTCCAGTTTTTTTTTCCAACATGTTCCTGGTCTATTGAATCGCTGGATTTGAAAGTCGGGGCTCGAATTCAAGGCCTTCAAAATCACGGATCGCAAGTTCAGGCTAAAACAAAAGGTAGGTAGGATGTTTATTTAACATCTTATCTAGCTTTTGGTGTAATTTAATTTTAATCTGATGATGTGAAATAAGTTAATTAGGCCCCGATATCGGCAACATGGTCATAATCCGTATTGTGTAATGGTCCATCCATGATCACTATTTTCATGTTCAAGAAGGAACTGCAGATGCTGGAAAATCGAAGGTAGACAAAAGTGCTGGAGATACTCAAGCGGGTGCGGAGCGAAGGAAATAGGCAACGTTTCGTGCCGAAAGCTTTGGGCCTGAAGAAGGGTTTTGGCCCAAAACGTTGCCTATTTCCTTCGCTCCATAGATGCTGCCATACCCGCTGAGTTTCTCCAGCACGTTTGTCTACCATCACTATTTACATGCTAAATATCTGACTAAAAACTTCCACAGTACATACAGATCGGATTGTGGTCGCTAGCCGCCATGTTGAATATGACTGTATGTCTGTGTAAAATGGCCTTGTCCTCGATCACAGCTTTTGAGTTAAGTCAATAGAAAACAATAGGGAACAAGATGCTAATTTCCTAGTATGAAAATAACCATAATTTTTTTAATACTGAAGATATGAAAGCGAATTAGGTAAATATTAACTTTTTTTTAATGCTTTTTCTGATGGGATAAATTACAGGCCTGATTTTTAAAATCTCAACATTTTGTAACATTCCTACCTGTGAGTGGACTTGATCCTGGAAGGTGATCCCAAGTGCACACAGCCTTATTTGCACCCATTCTTCCCAATGTGTATGGCGAGTGTGGAGGGGGCATCCTGTTTGGTATGGACTAGATGGGCTGAAGGGCCTATTTCCATGACTCCATGTCAGGGGTTATGGGGAGAAGGCATGAGAATGGGGTTATGAGGGAGAGATAGATCAGCCACGATTGAATGGCAGAGTAGACTCGATGGGCCGAATGGCCTAATTCTGCTTCTATCACGTATGGCCTGATGCTGGTAGCTGGAGTGTTTCACACCGATTGTTCAACACGACCATTCATTTACATAAAGATTTTAATGTAGTGAAGCAACACTGTGTTATGATGGTTACAGTATTATCGGACAAGATTCACCAAATGTCACCTGATTCCTGTGCTGTTCTTTCACAGGCAGGTGAACCAAAGAACAGGGCCATTGAAGAGCAAAGAAAAAGTGAGGTGGAGTGGAGATTTGGTAGAGAAGGCAGAATTTAGGGTCTAGATTGCTTATTTTAATACAGGTGATAACTCCCTTCATTTAAATGGCAACGTGTAAACTTGTTTCTCTTCAAGTAACAGCTGACATAGCGGTGAAAATTCAGCATTATGTTTCTTATTGAAATAAGCATGACTGCAGCAGCATGCATCTTGGTCTCTATAACATGTTTAGTTTAGTTTAGAGATACAGAGGGGAAACAGGCCCTTTGGCCCACCGAGTCTGCACCGACCAGCGATCCCCGCACATTAACACTATCCTACACACACTATCAACGATTTTACATTTATACCAAACCAATTAATCTTCAAACCTGTATGCCTTGGGAGCAAACCGAAGATCACAGAGGAAACCCGCGCAGGTCACGGGGAGAACGTACAAACTCCGTACAGACAGCAGCCGTGGGCAGGATCGAACCTGAGTCTCTGGCGCAGTGAGGCAGCGACTCTACCGTGCTTCAAAGATGTGTACAAGCATTCAGCAAAATCCACTTGACAAGATTCCAAACAGAGCCAATGCATTCAAATAGAACATTTTCATCATTGTAACATCTTTTGAAAATCTGAATGCATTTGCTTCATTAATGTTTTCCATTGTGAGCAATTTCAATCGTCCTTCCTGCAGCATGTACTTTGTTAGAGTTGCCAGTTAATCTTGTAAAAAAAATATCCAATTTGCTTAAAATATATTTTCAGTTGAGTGGTCCACTGTGAAAAGAAAGTTCAAACTGTGAAAGATTTCAAGGAAAGTGTTCTTTTTTCCGTGGTGCCCAGTCCCCGTACCCTGTGTGTGAGAGACACAGTCCGATTCAGATTTATTTTCTAGTGTATCTGGGAAAGCACAAATGATCCACCACTGTTCAAGAAGGAACTGCAGATGCTGGAACAATCGAAGGTAGACAAAAATGCTGGAGAAGCTCAGCGGGTGAGGCAGCATCTATGGAGCGAAGGAATGGGTGACGTTTCGGGTCGAGACCCTTCCTCAGACTGATGAGGGGATGGGGGGGGGGGTGGCGGGAAGAAGTAAGGAAGAGGCAGAGACAGTGGGCTGTGGGAGAGCTGGGAAGGGGAGGGGAAAGAGGGAGAAAGGAAGGACTACCTGAAATTGGAGAAAGTCAATGTTCATACCGCTGGGGTGTAAACTACCCAAGCAAAATATGAGGTGCTGCTCCTCCAATTTACGGTGGGCCTCACTCTGGCCATGGAGGAGGCTCAGGACAGAAAGGTTGGATTTGGAATGGGAGGGGGAGTTGAAGTGCTGAGCCACCGGGAGATCAGCTTGGTTATTGCGATCTAAGCAGAGGCGTTGGGCGAAGTGATCGCCAAGCCTACGCTTGGTCTCACCAATGTAGAGCAGCTGACATCTAGAGCAGCGGATGCAATAGATGAGGTTGGAGGAGGTGCAGGTGAACCTCTGCCGCACCGGGGAAGACTGCTTAGGCCCTTGAATGGAGTCAAGGGGGGAGGTAAAGTGACAAGTGTAGCATTTCCTGCGGTTGCAAGGGAAAGTACCAGGGGAGGGGGTGGTTTGGATGGGAAGGGAAGAATTGACCAGGGAGTTACGGAGGGAGCGGTCTCTGCAGAAAGCCAACAAGAAATAACATGGAACTGAAGATGCTGGTTTTGTCTGAAGAAGGGTTCCGACTCAAAACATTACCTCCGTGTTCTCCAGATCATCGGTCTATGCGGAATTGATGGGCCGAACGGTCTGTTTCCATTGCTGTATCTTTAAATTAAACTTTTTTTTATCATTCTGTAATTGTTCAACAAAAGCTTTTGCTCATTTTCTACCCTAATTAACCCTTCAATCAGATGACCTCCAAAGCAAATGTCCACAGCAATCCTATCCTCACCATATCACAGATATTCCATTTGTACTAACTATCTGTGGATTGTCACCTTGTCGTGGTCCTGAGATCCTGAGAGCGATGCCGTCCTGAGCTATGCTCCTGGTAGGGCCACCCATGGCGGTAAGGTCGAGGGGGAGGACTCTGACAAAGAGCAATCCAACCAAGACCTCAACCTTGGAACAGGCGGAGGACGATGGCTGACCTTAGTGGAGCGTCACAACGGCTGGGAAGGCGGATGAAGGCTGCAGCAGAAAAGGGTCTCCGGTCGTCTTGGACTCCATGCCACTGGATCCTGACCCAGATCTGTCAAGGACCGTGGGGTGGCTGGCTGTGCAGCAGTCTCCCCATGTTAAACAAAGTCACACACAGGCGTCCTCCAACCCTGGAGACACCCATGGTCAGCCATGGGGGCCTTAGAATAATGATCCTGTTTTCTCTCTTTCCCAGTGCTGACCATAACTGTGTCTCTTTCCACAGATGCCACCTGACCAACTGAGTCTTTCCAGCATTTCCTGCTTTCATTTAATGGTGGAATCATCTATGTAAATATTGAGATTGTAGATGCGAGCCCTGGTCAACGGGTGGCGATGTGGAACAGGTTTTAGTGATGCCTCCACAACGAACACCACTTTTACTTTGAAGATTGACAGAAAGTGCTTGGGTAACTCAGCGGGTCAGGCAGCATCTGTGGGGATAAAGGATGAGTGACGTTTCCCGCCGGAACCCTTCTTCAGACCTGTAGGAATCACAGAGGGGGAGCAATAAGAGAGAGTCTCACAGAAGAACTGCTGTTGGAGAATGGAAAGCATCTTCAAAGTAGGCAAACCTGGAGGAGATTTTGCTGTGGAGCAGACAAAATGTGGAGGTGGGAACTGCAGCTGCTGGTCCAGGATTCACAGAGGAATCCCTTTCTCCAGACCCAGCACTTTGTGTCTATCTTCGGAATAAACCAACATCTGCAGTTCCTTCCTAAACCACTTTTAGTTCCATGGGCACTAGGTTTTTGATCTATGATAAACCTCCTCTTTGCAGCTTCTCTCCTGGCATTCTATTGGTATTAAAGAATCACCTTAGCGTGACAAGGAACAAATAAAAATTACTGGGACCAAGTCACTCATTGTCAACATTGGGCAGGTCAGAAGTCATAAAGAGCTGTGCGGCACATAAACCAGCCCTTCAGCCCATTTAGTTTATCCCAATCAAGTTGACGGACTGGGCTAATCCCTTTTGCCCGCATTTGGCCTCCAGCTCTCTAAACCCTTCCTATCCAAATCCGTCCAAATGTCTTTTATAAGTTGTAATTGTGTGTTGGGCTCCAAGAGACCTGGGCTGTGATTGACACAGTGTCTCGGTGCTATATGTCAGATGCTGAAATAAAAACAGAAAATACTGGAAACACTTAGGTCAGGCAATATAAGTGGAGAGAGAAACAGAGCTACAACTCCAGTCCATGATATTTCATCAACCTGAAACAACATCTATCTTCAACATTAACCCTGTCCCCATTTCACTGCCCAGCACATCATCGGTGCCCCGCTCCCTGCCATGGATGCCCTCCACCGAAAACGGTGTCTGAGACGGGCCGGGAAGATCATCAAAGACCCCTCCCACCCTAACCATGGACTGTTTGCCCTCCTACCATCAGGGAGGCGGTACAGGAGCCTCAGGTCCCGCACTAGTAGGATGAGGAACAGCTTCTATAACAACACCATCACACTGCTGAACTCGGAGTCCCGCCGATAGATTTCTCCAGTCTCTCCGTCCACATTGTCTGCATTCTGTATCTATTTATATATTGCTATTACTACGAACTGACGCTAAACTGCATTTCGTTGTACCCATACTTGTATCTGTGCAATGACATTAAAGTTGAATTGAATTGAATCACTGCAGAACATAGAACAGTACAGAAAGGGTCACAAAGTCAGTCGGCATCTCTGGGGAACTTGGATAAATGACATGTTGGGTCTCTTTTTCTTGCCATTGGCCCACATCATGCGAAATTCCTTCCTGTCCCAATTTTTTTTCAAAGTTGGAATTGTGTCGAGGCCCGAAAAGTCACCCATTCGTGTTCTCCCAGAGTTGCTGCCTGACCCGCTGAGTTATTCCAGCACTTTGTGTCTTTTTGTGTATTAACCAGCATCTGCAGTTCCTTGTATCAATGTAGAATAGTACAGCACAGGAACTGCCCCTTATGAGTCCGTGCCTACAGATGATGAACAATTTACAGAGGCCAATTAACCTACAAAAGGCCCACTGTCTGACCCTGCTGAGTTACTCCAGCACTTTGTGTCTTTTTTTTTGTAAACCCATCTGCAGTTCCTTGTTTCCACACGCCCTACTGGCGCCTGAGTTTCACCTTCTCTGAGCTAAGTGGGGTAGTTTGAGGTAGAGGAGATTTGTATCTCCTCTAGAAGCCGGGCAGGGTAGACGACAAAGAAACTGAGGAATATTTATTTCAGAAGACCCCGTTTCATTTCTATTCCCGTGACAGCCAGTCAATGCTTTATTGCTGAAGAGATCAATAAATGAGGATTTATTTCCCCCTTTGGCTTTACCTTTCTGCTGACGGCTGGATCTGATGCATCCGGACAAGGCGGAGGGTTCACGGGCATTGCTACTTCTGAAGGCAATTGCTCTAATGGGAGTATTCGGGGGAATGAGAGATTGCATGTCTCCCGTCCTGTCAGCTTTCAGTTAGTGCAACAAGCGACGCTGTCTGACTGTCTCCGCGAGTTAATGTTTCATTAGCCTGATCATACATCTTGCAATGAGCTCTCAGCTCCCCCAGCCTGCACGTCCCATTGAAAGTTAGAGCTCAGGCAGGCAACGGCATCTGCAAGGACAGATGCATCGGCTTGTTCTAGTAATGCATGCAACAACAGCCGAGCACACTGCTCTGAATCAACCATGTTAATGCTATTCTGTGGGTTGAGGGGGACGGGGAGGTGAGGTGAGCTGGAATGGGAGCGGGAATGATGTGGAGTCTTTCCAACTCGAGGTTTCAGCGCAAGTTCCCGTCTCTTTCAACAAGGACAGCTCATTCCACCCTTCCCGCTCCGACTGCAAGCGCTCTCCACAACTGGGAGCGCACACTTCAGCCAAGTGGCACTTTTAGTTTTTTTTTTGCACGCACACGTTCAGTAGCAGGGACACACATCACCATTCGCGTCTCAGACTTTGGAAAGGATGCAATGGTCAAATAATAAATAACAAAATGTGATGTGCAAGGAAGGAACTGCAGATGCCGGTTTAAGCCGAAGATAGACACAAAAAAGCTTGGAGTAACTCAGCGGGACGGGCAGCTTCTCGGTGGGGTGACCCTTCTTAAGACAATGTAAGGTATCACTGAATCGGACAGCGACCTGCACAACTGTACCAGTGCCCTGGGTCTCAGGTTCTGCATGCTAACCCGCCCAAAGGTAAATGGCAAGGAGCAGTCAGTGTTAAATCGCACGTACCTCTTCTAACCTGCTTAATCTTGGGACTCAGCATGCTTGCAGGTCGCCGTCTTCAGGCTGTGTCGCCACTCTGCCGGCTAAACCACCTGGTACCCCATTGCCCCATAGCAGAGCAGGCAAGCCCTCGCCTCTGGCTCACTGAGAAACCGTGCTGCCATCCACTCTGGCGGACAGCCCGGCAATGATGCCTCGCATCCAGCTAAATAAACGCTGATGCATTATTTATCCAGCCCTGAATTAATTCTGCTCCAAACGAACCATTAAGTACTTGAGAGATTACTGTCGATAAATCACCGGAGCCGCACATCAGGGGACAACGGTGGATCTCTTTTCCTAATTGGCCCGTGACCAGTGTGTTATTAATATACCTTTGATATGACTCTGACAGCACTCGTTCATTGTCCTGCTAATGTAAGCTGTGGCTGCGCCACAAATCGAATCACTGGGCTCTCTGCGTACTTAGTGCCCGAGAAGACCAGACGGGGACGCAGAGATCAGGATGGACACGGAGTTGACAAAGTGCGAGGAGGAACACTCACTTTATCCCTAGACTTGAGAGGCGTGTGTTTTCTCATCTACTTTGCTCTGAGTTGGATTGCAGCTGAAATGAATACCTGTACCTCTTGCTTTCGGGGATCTGAGAAGTTGCTTTATTTATTTTCTTGGCATATCTTAGTGTCTGGTCTTCTCCTGGAGCTACCAATGTACCCACATTCAATCGACAGCACAAAACATGCAGCACACATTGTCCATTGTAATGTGTGTGTTATAGTTGAGCCTCTTCCATCCCTAGTTCACCCGGGCCAACATTACATATTTTTCTTTCCACATTACAAAAGTCCTTAGCTTTCCTAATGTGTAGGAAGGAACTGCAGATGCTGGTTTGCACCGAAGATAAACATAAAATGCTGGAGTAACTCAACAGGACTGGCAGCATCCAATCAGAGAAGGAATAGGTAACGTTTCGGGTCAAGACCCTTGTTCGGTCTGAAGAAGAGTCTCGACCTGAAACTACCCATTCCTTCCCTCCACAGATGCTGCCAGTTCCACTGAGTTACTCCAACATTTTTACGTTTGTCTTCAGACTGAAGAAGGGTCTCGACCCGAAACATCACCCATTCCTTCTCTCCAGAAATGCTGCCTGTCCCGCTGAGTTACGCCAGCATTTTGTGTCTATCATTACCTTTCCTGTTGGTCTATTTACCTCGATTACTCATGTGGGTGACTTCCACATCTTAATCAGTCAAAAGGGATAAAGATTATGCACAATAAATAACCATTCCATGGCTAAGTTGCATCATATCGTAACCCTTCATTGGCTAAAGAGCATCCCATCCCAACCACTCATTGGGTGAGGAGCACCTGACTTTAACCATTCATTGGCTGAGAAACATCGCATTGATTGGCCAAAGCGCGTCATATTGTAACCAATCATTGAGATAGGGGGTCACATTGTGACCATTCACTGGGTGAGGTGTATCATGGAACCTCCAATCTCCACACTTAATCTCATTCACTTGCAGTTTATCCACCAAACTGGCATGCAATAAAACTTTGCACGAGTGATCTCCCCCGCGCAGAGGACACGAACCATCAGTCACCTTCTGTCTGATATAAATCCGTCTTGTAGCACACACACAAAACAAGACGCAAGCTCAATTTATGTCGTTTGAATTCGACTCGTTTTCAGTCTGGTGCCTGAGGTCCTGATGGAAAAGCCAAGGCCAAAAAATGCAGGGATTTGTAATTATCTTTCAATGCCCATAGCTAAAGGGGAATCGTAAAATAAAGTGCAAATGGGAGATGGGAGAGAGGAACTCAAGCTTTCATTAGCAGGGATAATAAAGACATTTCCATGTGTTGTTCAAGTCGCTCCAAAGGAACCACACTTCTGATTTTCCAGAGCAGCAAACAATAACATGACGGTACATTTATTTTCATAATATTTCCATGGACTGATGACTGGTGTTAGTTATTATGTTGTGTTTCTCGGTTCTATGCAAAACAATTTTGCAAGCATAAGGAGTTCCACTGAGAGAATAATTACAGAGTTTTGTATAGAAAGAGAATATTTGGCCCGAGTGCTTTATACTAGTGTTAACGTCCACACCTTTTGTGCGTTAACCTTCATAATCAAGGTATTGAGTATAGAAGTTATCATTGTAGAATACATTAGTGAGGCTGCATTTAGAGTGTGGTGTTCAGGTCACACTGCCGGAGGAAGGACATCTTTAAGCTGGAAAGTGGGTAGAGATTTATGAGGACCATGAATGTCCTTTTACCTCTCCATGTTATCCAACTCTATTGGCCTTCCTTGCCTTTCATCAAGTGTTTGTGAATTAGGCAACGTGCCAGGACTCAAGGGCATGAGCTACAGGGAGAGGTTGTGCCCGTTAGGACTTTATTCCTCGGAGTGTGTGTGGCTGGGGGGGGTGTGATCTTATAGAGGTGTACAAACTCATGCGGGAAACAGATAGGGTGAATGCACAGAGCCTTTCACCCAGGGTTGGAGAATCAAGAACCAGAGGACATGGGGTTAAGATGAGAGGGGCAAGAATTAGCAGGACCCTGAGGGGTAACATTTACAATCTCCGAAGCAAGGAATGCAAACCCAACTCTCCTTATAATTGAGACAGTCCATCTGAGGCAACACAAAATGCTGGAGGTAACGCAGTGGGACAGGCAGCATCTCTGGGTAGAAGGAATGGGTGACATTTCGGGTCGACCCAAAACTTCACCCATTCCTTCTATCCAGAGATGCTGCCTGCCCGCTGAGATACTCAAGCATTTTGTGTCTATCTTCAATGTAAACCAGCATCTGCAGTTCTTTCCTACACACCCTAGGCAACATCCTGGTGAACTCTCTCTGCACCCTCTCAGGGGCAATCACACATTTTCTATACCATGGGTGACCTGAACGGCATGCAATATTCCAGATATATGCCTTCGCCTAACTTTTCTGAAACTATACCATAACTTCTCTGTTCTTCTATTCCGTGCTCAGGCTAATGCAGGCAGCATCGTATATGCTTTCCCACTGCGCTCTCTATCTGTCACCTTCAGGGACCTTTGGCCTTGCAAATCAAGGTTTCTTTGTTCCTCAGTACTCCCAAGGGTTCTCCAATTCATTGCACATGTCCGAACATAATTTGACCTCTCAAAATGCATCCCTTCACACTTAGAAGGATTAAATTCAATATGCCACTGCTCCAGCCAATTTGCCATCTGATCTTTCTTTCTGTAGCCAGACTATAACGCCACCATTTTTTGTGTCACGTGCAATTGTACTAATCAAACCTGTGACATTAATATGTTATTATGGCATATGGCAAACAGTAACAGTCCCACTATTGGTTTCTGTGGAACACCACTGGTCATGCCCAAAGCAACATCCTCTATCACACACTCTCTCCCTCTCATAGACTCAGGCCAATTTTGCATCCATTTGCCAAGGATCCCATGGGTATTCCCCTTTAGGATTATCCTTGTCAAGTGCCTTTCCAAAGTCCATGTAGATTATATCTATACACTGCCCTCATCAAAATACTTAGTTGCATCTTTGAAAAACTCAATCAAATTAATCAGATACAAAACTGTCAAGAAAGCCATGCTGATGATCCCTGATCAATCCTCGCCTTCCTAAGTGTAGAATGATGCTGTTCCTCAGAACGTTTCACTACCAGCGATGTAAGACTCCTGGCCTGTAATTACATCTGGCTTATCTCTGATGCCTTTCTTGAATAAGGGAACCACATTTGCGGTCCTCTAAGTCCTTTGGAATCTCACGTGGGCAAAGAGGATTTAAAAACTTCTGTTGGTGCCCCAGCTAACTCAATTAAATAGTGAAAGGCCTGGATAGGGTGGATGTGGAGAGGATGTTCCCACTATTGGGAGAGTCTAGGACCAGAGGTCATAGCCTCAGAATTAAAGGAAGTTCCTTTACGAAGGAGATGAGGAGGAATTGTTTTAGTCAGAGGGTGGTGAATCTGGGGAATTCTTTGTCACAAGAGGCTGTGGAGGCCGTTAATTGATATTTCCAAGACAGAGAGGGATAGATTCTCGATTAGCACAGGTGGCAGGGGTTATGTGGAGAAGGCAGGAGAATGGGGTTAGGAGGGAAAGATAGATAAGCCATGATTTAATGGCGGAGTAGACTTGTTGGGCTGAATGGCCTAATTCTGTTCCTATCACTAATGACCGATGATCTCATGACCTGATGAACTTTCCCTCCCATAGAAGTCTAGAATACATCTCATCATGCCTTTATGTCTACTAGAACCCCTCATACCTTCGCTTATTAAATGATAGATTCTCTAGAGTATCACCCTCCCCTTCCCTGAAATCCGCAGTAACGGTGTCTTTAACCTTGGGCAATGTGGAAGATAATCGATTTATCTAAGACCTTACCAACTTCCTATGAGTCAATGCACTGATTGCCCTTTGGGTCCTTGCTGGCTCCACTGTTTCACTGGCCATCCTCATGCTCTTTAATATAAAATGCCTTGTGAAAATCCTTAATTAATATATCTTCTCATAATCTTATTTTATATATAATCTTATATTTCCTAAATCTGATATTTCATAGCTCCTTTTTGCTTTCTTTCTTAAGCACTGCCCCTCCACTCTCTATGCTACATAGGGCTCTCCACCACTTCAGTGCTACTCTTCCCATAGGCCTCATTTTTCCCTTTAACTAAACCCTCCGTGTCCCTCGACACCCATTGTTCCATGGACTTGCCATTCTTGCCTTGCATCCTGCCACTGAGCTCTGCTTCATTCAGGGGAGGATGTGGGATGAATGTGGAGCAAGGAGTAACAAAGAGCATGTGATGAATGGAAAAAAAAACGTTTTGCCTCAAAAAGGCTGGCAGCATCATCAAGGACCCACACCATCCTGGCCACACACTCATCTCTCCGCTGCCTTCAGGTAAAAGGTACAGGAGCCTGAAATCTGCAACAACCAGGTTCAGGAATAGCTGCTTCCCCACAGCCATCAGACTACTAAACTCAACTCAAACAAAAATCTGAACTTTAATAGCCTATTGCACTTTATATGCTTATTGATGTGTGTATAAATATATTCAATGGTATATGGACACACTGATATGTTCTGTATTTATATATGCCTACAATATTCTGTTGTGCTGAAGCAAAGCAATAATTCCATTGTCCTATCTGGGACACACGACAATAAACTCTCTTGAACTCTGATATCCACTGTAGTGCCATCAAGATGGGCAATCCCTCCATTGTAGCCCAACTACTCATTGCACAAGAATTCCAAGCAGAGTGCTGTTGGGAATGCTCTGTTATGGACCACCCCATGAGAACACTGATGTTGGATCTATACATTAAACATTGGTCAATGAGGGCTTTCAAGATTCTTTGACTGAAGTTCCAGACAAGACCCAGACTGAACCCAGACTGAACCAGAAGGGTTAATGACCTAATATTGGACGAGACACAAATATGAACAGGTGATATCATTATATAATGTCATCATCTTTGCAAAGAGATCATGTAAGAACAGTGATTCAGTATGGAGTTCATTCAGTTGTAATAACTTTTACTTTGATAGCCAACTTTCACACAGGGGTATTGTTGTGAAAACAAATGCAAGCAGCTTTGATATTCTTCTGTACCTGAAGAAGGGTCTCGACCCGAAACGTCGCCTATCTCCTTCGCTCCTTAGATGCTGCTGCACCCGCTGAGTTTCTCCAGCTTTTTGTGTACCCTTGATATTCTTCTTATTCGACAGAGGTCTCAAATGGCCTCAAAGCAAATGCAGTATTTGTTAACAGTCTTAGGAACAAGTCACCGACCACTCCTTTACATTCATGTAACGCAGCTTATTCTACAGAGAGCGCATGTGAGAAAGAAAGTGAGAATTGACTGAAAGTTATTCAAAGTGGATTGGTGGGAAGCAATGGATACATTTCCCACTACTGCCCGACCATGCACAAGAGTGCGTGTTGTGGTCAACAGAAATAGCTCAGTTCCGAATCTGTGACTCAGTCTTGATCTAATTTGATTGCATTGTGTCATACATATGCTTATTCCTTCATTTCTCCATATCCTCAAGCCAGAATAGTTAAGGGAGATACAAAGTCTGAAGAAGGGTCCTGACCCAAAACATCACCGTTCCATGTTCTCCAGAGATACTGCTTGACCCGCTGAGTTACTCCAGCACTTTGTGTCGTTTTATTTAGGTCTTTGCATCCGCAATAGTAAAGGAAACTCTTAGCTGTGGGGATATTCAAAACCCAGTGTGAAATATCACTGCTCTAGTTTCTTACTGAAGCAGTAAACAACTTTGCACAATACCACAGCAAAAACATCTGCAATTCTCTTAGGGACAAACGGAGCCTTGTGCAAGCAAATTGGCTTCCAGCGTCTAAGCACTTTCATGTTCCTATCCCACCAAACAAGCTCACTTAAGTAGACACAAAATGCTGGAGTAACTCAGCGGGACAGGCAGCATCTCTGGAGAGATGGAATGGGTAACATTTCGGGTCGAGACCCTTCGAGATCCTTCTTCCTCTCTCACATAAGTAGAGGTGGCAGCCAGTATATAGCCCAATCAAGATACATTATTACAGAATGAGCAGTATCAGTGCTCGCCCTATGTTTGCAATGATTGCATAATCCTGCCAACAAAGAACCACGTCTAGATGTAAACTCCTGGTGTCAGTGTGAAGAAGGGTCCTGACCTGAAACTTCACCCGTCCATCTTCACCAGGGGCGCTACCTGTCCCACTGAGTTACTCCAGCACTTTCCATCTTTTTTTTTTTGTAAACCAGCAACTGCAGTTTCTTGACGTAATCTCTTTGATCATGAAGTTTTGGCCGAGTCGGGTCCAGTGTGCTCTCGTACAAATCCGGAGTCAATCATTCCAGGAACTGATTTGACATCAAGGCAGACTCCAATGAACTGAATTTATAGTTGTTGCATATTAATAAGGTGTATTGGCAGGGAAATACATCCATAAATTGTAAAGGGTGTTCCTCGACTCAGACAGTGGCTTGAATGGTTGAATGCCTGTTCTAATTTTACCGGTATTTAGGGTATGCATGTTTATATCGCAATGGTAATGCACAGCAGAGTCATGTGTTGTGCTGGCTTCCATCCCAAGGTCAGAAATGGTTGCTTAACTTCAGTGTTCAATCCCATTCACACCTCCTCAGCAAATTAAGTAGTTCACGATACCAGATGATACAATAGAACTTTATTTATCCCTGGAGGGGTTGTGATCTGCCATCAATCATAAAGGATTGGGGATGTGCAAAGATTGGGGAAGGGGGCTGGGGGCGGGGGGGTGGGGGGGGGGGGGGGGGGGGGGGTGGGGGAGTCATTCTACCCCACGACAGAAGGGGGAGGAGTTGTGTTTGATAGCCACAAGGAAGAAGGATCTGGCGTTCTGTGCTGCATCTTGGTGGAGCCAGTCTGCTGCTGACGGTACTCCTCAGGTTGACCACTGTGTCATGGAGAGGGCGAGCTGTATTGTCCAGGATGCTCCGTAGTTTGGGGTATCATCCCCTCCAAGACCACCTCCCATGAATCTAATTGCTCCCCCAAAATGGAGCCAGCCTTCTTGATGAGTTGGTTCATCTTATTGGCATCCACGGCCTTGTGGCATAGCAAACTAAGGCGAAGAAGAATTGCACTGGCTACCACCGATTGGTAGAGCATCTGCAGCATCTTACTGCAGAGGTTGAAGGAGCGACGCCTTCTCCAAAAGTACAGCTGGGCTCTGTCCCTTCTTGTACAGGGCCTGGACCAGTCCAGTTTACTGTCCAAGTATAATCCAAGGTATTTGTACTCCCTGGTAAACTGTACATCCACACCATCAATGGAGACATGGGACAGGGGTGATCCTCTCCTCCTAAAGTCCACTACTAACTCCTTAGTCTTGTCGGTGTTGATCTTATATTAATATTCCAAGGGGTGATCCAATTTATTGGATAATTAGTTACATTTTGAGGGCATGAGAATTTCTTTCTTATTAAGAGATATTTTCTTCTGTTTCATGGATTAAAAAAAACATAAATATACCTTTTATGTATTTATGTAAATATATCTGAAATATATCTATTATGTATAATACATCACTTTTATGTATTATGTACCTATTAACAATTAATAGATGCTAAATTACAAGTTGTTAATATTCTGATGAATAAGCTGGAATAGTTTGAATTTGATGAATGCATTACATAGCTGATTTGGAGATTCAAGATTTAGATTGGAAACCCACTTTGATTAACCTATAACATAACTTTAATATAATTTGGAAATTTCCCTTAGGAACCGAGGGAAAGATTTGTTGAACCCTATTTTGTTTCTGAACTGCACATATTAAGTGAACATTTTGTTCATTGCTTCAGGTGGAAATAATGAGCAGAGTTTGTGCCAACAGGGACATTAAGCATCTCCCAGCCTTTGAATGGTCTGTCACTCACGCACCA
This sequence comes from Okamejei kenojei, assembly GCA_035221665.1. Classification (NCBI taxonomy): domain Eukaryota; kingdom Metazoa; phylum Chordata; class Chondrichthyes; order Rajiformes; family Rajidae; genus Okamejei; species Okamejei kenojei. Next base: position 16,378,031 of record CM069165.1, read on the forward strand.
AGTTTAAATACATTCACACGCCCACAAAGCAATTCCCATCCGATTTATTTATGGAATGGACACAAAATGCTGGAGTAACGGCCGGGCGGCACGGTGGCGCAGCAATAGAGTTGCTGCCTTACAACGCTTGCAGTGCCAGTAGACCTGGGTTCGATCCCGACTAGGGGTGCTGTCTGTAAGGAGTTTGTACGTTCTCCCCGTTACTGCGTGGGTTTTCTCCGAGATCTTCGGTTACCTCCCACACTCCAAAGACGTACAGGTTTGTCGGTTGATTAGCTTGGTATTAGTGTAAAGTGTCCCTAGTGTGGGTAGGATAGTGTTAATGTGCAGGGATCGCTGGTTGGTGCGGGCTCGGTGGGCCGAATGGCCTTTTTCCGTGCTGTACCTCTAATCTAAACTAAGCTAAACTCAACTCAGCGGGACAGGCAGGAATGGGCGACGTTTCAGGTCGTGATCCTTCTTCAGAACTCATCAGAACAGAACTTCCACTGCAAACTTGAAGGATGGTCAGGGATCATCAGGTAGCATTTAAGATCCAAGAGCGTTGAATGCCACTTCAGGTCCTAATTTTCCTGCTTGATTTTAATGTAGATGCAGCTGCTTCAGGTAAATCAAGGTTAAAGCAGAGGATGGACAAACTTGGATTAGGATCTCTGCAGTTGCGGAGGCTGGGGTGACTTGATAGAAGTGTATAATGTGTATAGAAGATGGAATCGATACGCTTCTACAACTCCAAGATACCCAACAACTTTTTAAGTGTTTGGGGACCATTTATCAGCTACCTCAAGGACCAATAATTTCATAAGCTCATATTATTCGCAGTGATGTAGTCCTGTGCTTTTCACTTGTGCTCTTGCAATACCTGACTGAGTAGTACCATATGGATTGCACCAAATTGTTATTTATGTCTGGCGGCAATATGTTTTTTTAATTTTTTTCTTTGATGCCTTTTTTTTGTTTGTTTCCTTCTCTTTTTTGTCTTGTTTTGTTTAAATAAAATTATAAATAAATAAATAAATAAATACAATAAAGAAATGTATAAAAGTATGGTCGGCATTCGTCAATTTAATTTGCGGGAGACTGGCAGATCCCATCATGGGAGATAGTGATCAGAGATTTTCTCTCAGGATGGAATAGTTGTATGCCCCTGTCCCACTTAGGAAACCTGAACGGAAACCTCTGGAGACTTTGCGCCCCACCCAAGGTTTCCGTGCGGTTTCCGGAGGTTCCCGTCGGTTTTTCCAATTTTTTGAAATAATCGCCGGAACATAGAAGAAGCGGAAACCACTTTCGACCGTTAGGGAGACTGACAAAAACCTCCGGGAAGCGCACGGAATAGTGATATAAAACAAATGTGTTCAGCTACACTTAAGTGGTGTCGGGAAGGTAGGGCATAGCTTGATTCAATAATCTTGTAGGAAGCAGACAAATAACAGTATTATTGAATCTCCATGGCTTGTGTTTTACCAAGTAAAAACGTTAGTTTATCTTTTGCATTTGCACCGAGATACAGTGTAAAGCTTTTGTTGCGTGCTAACCAGTTGGCAGAAATACATGATTACAATCGAGCCATCCACAGTGTGCAGATGCATAATAATGTGAATAACCTTTGGTGCAAGATAAAGTCCAGTAAACTCAGATGAAAGATAGTTCCTTTCTTCCATGGGTCTGTGTGTTGGATTTTATGATGTGGAACCAAGATTAAATCATGTGAGTGACAAAATACTAAAGAAAAGAGAAGGCAACTAACGGGTGAAAAGCATCAAGTGTATCCATCAGCACCAGAGACATGGGTTTGATCCTGACTACAGGTGCTATCTCTACAGAGTGTGTACGTTCTCGCCGAGATCACGTGGGTTTTCTCCGGTTGCCTCCCACACTCCAAAGACCGACGAGTTTTTAGGTTAATTGGGTTTGGTAAAAATTGTAAATTGTCCCTTGTGTGTAGTGTGTGCTCGTGTATCACGGATCGCTGGTTGGCGCGTACTCCGTGGGCCGAATGGCCTGTTTCTGCGCTGTATCTCCAAACAAAACTAAAGGCTACAGTCGAAAAATAAACTGAATATGCTGAAGAATATTACACAAGCAGATAGAGCAAGGTTTCAATCAAAGATCCTATAGCGGAGCAAGATAGACGTGTACTGAGCTGACGTGTAGTACGCAACGGAGCGGAACGTGGGCCTTTTTTTCATCCATTTCAGTAATCCGACCCGACCCGCAGTGTAATCAACGTTGCGGGGAAACAGTTTGTGTTAATAAATTATAATTCTGAACATGAGGAGAAGATTTTACCAAAAAACTTTTATTTTTACGAGGATGTTTCTGTAACCGGCTTTCGTCTCTGCACTAGTATCTTTGCTCCGCTACGGGATCTTTGGTGCGGAGACGGAAGCCGGTTACGGAAATGGGGCCGAAAATTACCCATGAATCTGCCCGTGACCATATGACTTTGGAGTGTGGTTGGAAACCAAAGTTCTTTTTCGTCGAGTGCTTGCTATAGGATCTTTGGTTTCAATGTGGCAAATTTGGTGGCACAGTTGGTTGAGCTGCTGCCTCACAGCGCCAGAGACCCCTGCTCGATCCTGATCTCAGGTACTGTCTGTGCGAAGTTTGCACATTCTCCCCGTGACTGTGTGGGTTTCCTCTGGGTGCTCCGGTTTCCTCCCACATCCCAAAGACTTGCGGGGTTTGTAGGTTGATTGGCCGCTGTTCAAAAAGCAAAATTGCCCAGGGCCTGTGCAGGGAGTAGATGAGAAAGCGGAATAATAATATACGTCGAACTCATGTCAATGGGTGATCAGTGGACTGTGGACCAACGGGCCTGTTTCCATGTTGTATCTCCAAACTAATGTAACCAGAAAGCTCTGAGTATACAGTCCATCAGCATTCTCAAACAATTATGTTTTCTGACTCAACTCAAATTTATTGCGGCAATTTTGGTCTCGGATGATGGAATTAAAGCTCTACTTGGCAACGGCAGTTGGATAAAAGTGGCAAACACCAACATTAATGGTTACTGTTAGACCTTATCCTGGGCACAATGCTGGTCCATTCACAGATATTGATAGCAAGTCACATCAGAAAGCTATAGCCTCTCACCAGATCATCACAACGCATCATGATATGTGAGTATTTGTAGCCTCATCCTGTTACCTTGTAGGGAGGATAACAATAAGTGGAAGATATCATTGAATTTCTGGCCTGTGGTTGCTGAGAATCTGTTCTTTCATCCACCAGTCTGTGAGTTGGATGTCAGAATGCAGCTGAAATTGTCAAGCAGTTTTATCAAGCGTTTTCTTCCTCACCATCAAATGGTTCCTGCACCCAAAGGGTGAAGCAGAAATACAAAGGAGAAAAGGTGTTCACAGAATGGGCCATTATGGACTCGGCAGCATGGTAGAGTTGCTGCCTTACAGCCCTTGCAGGGCCAGAGACCCAGGTTCGATCCTGGCTATGGGATGCTTGTCTGTACGGCGATTGTATGTTCTCTCCGTGACCGCGTGGGTTTTCTCCGAGAACTTTGGTTTCCTCCCACACTCCAAAGACGTAGAGGTTTGTAGGTTGATTGGCTTGGTACAAATGTAAAAATTGTCCCAAGTGTGTAGAATAGTGTTGATGTGCGGGCACCATTCAGACTCGGTGGGCCGAGGGGGCCTGTCTCCAGGCTGTATCTCTAAACTAAACTCCACCATTTCTGAGGTCATCTGTTGTCGACCCTGTTTTGTTCCTGCCTTTTCTCGCCTCCAGTTTCCTCCTCCCCCCACCCACCAACCACACCTCTAACTGAAGAAGGGTTCACACCTGAAACGTCACCTATTCCTTTTCTCCAGAAATGCTGCCTGACCCTCTGAGTTACTCCAGCATATTGTGTCCACCTTCGTCACTGCAGAAAGGTGGGACTGCGAGGGTGAGGCTGCTCTCAGGTTAGCCGTGATGTTATTGAATGGTTGAGGAGGCTCGAGGGGCCCAGTTGACTTCCGCTCAATTCATATAGAACATAAATGATTGTGCAGCACAGCAACAGGGCCATCGCCCCACGATGTTTGATGCCTCGTTAAACTGATCTTATCTTATAACCATATAACCATATAACAATTACAGCACGGAAACAGGCCATCTCGGCTCTTCTAGTCCGTGCCGAACACTTACTCTCACCTAGTCCCATCTACCTGCACTCAGACCATAACCCTCCAATCCTTTCCTGTCCATATACCTATCCAATTTATTTTTAAATGATAAAATCGAACCTGCCTCCACCACTTCCACTGGAAGCTCATTCCACACAGCTACCACTCTCTGAGTAAAGAAGTTCCCCCTCATGTTACCCCTAAACTTTTGTCCCTTAATTCTCAAATCATGCCCTCTTGTTTGAATCTTCCCTACTCTCAATGGAAAAAGCTTATCCACGTCAACTCTGTCTATCCCTCTCATCATTTTAAAGACCTTGATCAAGTCCCCCCCTTAACCTTCTGCGCTCCAAAGAATAAAGACCTAGCTTGTTCAACCTGCCAGTGCATGATCCATATCCCTCTATTCCCTGCAATTCCATGTTGTCTATGCAAAAGCCTCCAAAACACCAATAGCATAGCTGCCTCCATCACCACCGCTGGCAATGTATTACAGGCCCCCACTCCTCTGTGTTGCTTGCTCTGCACATCTTCATTAAACTTTCCCCTCACATTATAGCTACGGTATATCCTCTAGTGCTGGGCGTTTCCACCCTGTCATCCATTTAAGCCTCTAATAATTGTACATGCTTCATTGAGTCTCCCCGTAACCTCTAACATTCCAGAGAAACCAGTCCAAGTCTATTCAACCCATCATGTTTAAGAAGGAACTGTAGATGCTGGAAAATCGAAGGGAGACAGAAGTGCTGGAGAAACTCAGCGGGTGCGGCAGCCTCTATGGAGCGAAGGAAATAGGCAACGTTTCGGCCCAAAAAATGTGAGTTTCTCCAGCACTTTTGCCGAAACAACCCATCTCTGTAGCGGAAACCCTCTAATCCAGGCAACATTCTGGTAAACCTCTTCTGGACACTTCCCTGAGCCTCCACATCTTTCCTGTAATAGGGGAACCAGAACTGCATGCAATACTCCAAATGTGGCCCAACCAAAGTCCTATCGAACTGCATCATAACTTCTTGACTCTTGACTTCAATGCCCCGAGCAATGAAGGCAAGCTCACCATACGCCTTCTTCACCACCCTATCTACCTGTGCTGCCATCTTTAGCTGCACTGAACTTTGACCCCAAGATCCCTCTGTGCATCAATGCTGTTAAGGATCTTTCCATCAACTGTATACTTTCTCGTTATATTCAACCTTCCAAAGTGCAAGCTGTCTGTACGGAGTTTGTACGTTCTCCCTGTGACCTGCGTGGGTTTTCTCCAAGATCTTTGGTTTCCTCCCACATTCCAAAGACGTACAGGTTTGTAGGTCATTTGGTTTGGTAAATGTAAAAATTGCCCCTAATGGGTGTTAATGTGTGGGGATCACTGGTCGGCGCGGACCCAGTGGGCCGAAGGGCCTGTTTCTGTGCTGTATCTCTAAGCTAAACTAAACTAAACCTCACACTTGCTCGGGTTAAAGTCCATCTTCGAACTCTGCCCATAACCGCAGCTGATTTCTGAGGGTTCTGATAATCCAGGCCTGCAATTTCTCATTTCCCACACTGGACAATCTGCCATTCGGTTTTAACTTAATGCTCTCCACGAGGTTTCCATAATGTGTCAAAGAAAGCATGTGATCCAAAAATAAATGCCCTGAACTGACTAGAAACTGGTGTTGAAATGTTGCCAAGGGGAAAGATGCCTCGGTCCTACAACCAAACCTGCTGATGCCCGGATACCGTGCACCCAAACGTGCTCGCACCCAGGCTCGGCATCCAAACCGCTCACTACTTGGCTCCGCACCCAAACGTGCTCACGCCCAGGTCCCGCATCCAAACTTGCTTGTATCTGGGCCCTGCACCCTAACTTGCTTGTGCCTCCGTCCCGCACCCAAACATGCTTGCTCCTCTGCTCCACACCCAAACCTGCTCGCTCCTCTGCCCCACACCCAAACTTGCTCGTGCCTTGGGCCCACATCCACACACCGACTACTTTTCCTCCACACAAACAGCACCTCTGCAGTATCGTACAATTTTGGTTCTCCTCTGTCATAACGTTGATGCAGCTGAGAAGCCTTGGGGCAATGCTTGGCATTTACTGCGCATTTGCCATCGTACCTCATTTTGTAAATAGCTCCTTCTAAGCTTCCCCCCAGTCTACTTTCAGTCAATAAAATACTGAATCAAGCACTTGCACATCTAAACTTTATTTTGGAAAAACACAGTAACAGTTCCCCACTACTATACCTAACCACCACGGGTTCGATCCTTGTATCTGCCTGGCCAAGCCCTTCTAGCCTCGTGCAAGCAGAGACACTCCAAAAGGTCATGCAGTCCCAAGCGTTCTCCCAGAAGATCGACACGGGACTTAGTTGGAGCGGCCTTTTATATGTCCCCTAACCTTGAGGGGCCGAACCGTATGAGGATGGTCTCTTTACAGTCCAATAACAAATATCGATCAACACAGTACATGATAGACATTTCCCTAACCCAATAATACAGTAACTAATACAATGTATTTGAAAGAACGTTCTAGAAGGAAGCAAACACGAATAAACATTGAAACATGTGCCCTGAGATTCAATCGGTTTCTCCAAGGCTCAACAGTTCGACCAATCATCAACCAACAGGATTACCACCTCGCAACATGATTGATACTATTTACAATGCCCTTGCAGCGATCCAATCGAAATGATGCATTTAGGGTTCGTTTGCAAAACTGCTATACATATTATCAATTTAGGAGAAACAAGGAGAACACCTGGACCCCTCACCATCCTGCATACCAGTCTGATGCTAGACTGGCTGGCGCCATCCAAGGCCTTTAAATTTCAGCTGACAAGGGTTAAGCAATTCTGACAAGTTCAGGGATCCTTCATTTTATGGTGTCTTTCATTTGGCCAGTATTAACAATTTCAGCAAAGTGTCTGCAAATATATATATATATTTTTTTGCCTTGCACCATTGTGCCTGAGAGTGCTGAGCATTTCAATTGCACACAAACTGTCAGATAAAATCCATACATCTACAAGTGCACTATCTGAGTGGACTGCCCAGATCATCAAATGATCCTTCCCCAACCTTTGGGGACTGCTAATGATTATTATGGAAACAACCAATTATCTTGATGTCACTAAGAGTGCCAGCGAGTCCATCTCATTACTTTCCATCTTTCCGATTAGAAGGGATTTCCAGTGACTTATTTGCATGATTTCTTTATCTACATAACCCACCTGCTTCATGAATGAGGCATTATCTCTGCCACAGGGCGTAGAAATGGGAAAGGTGTGTCCGTCCACTCTGTAGCTGATAAGGTGATCGTTGCGTTTGTGGCTCCACCATTGTGGTGAAGGGCGGCAGGTGAAGAAAGAAAGTGCATCATGCAAGTTAAGAAACAGTAAGACAGGTACATGGATAAACACAAAAAACTGGAATTACTCAGATGGGACAAGCAGCCTCTGGAGAGAAGGAATGGGTGAAGTTTCTGGTCGAGACCCTTCTTCAGTCCGGAAATGTCACCCATTCCTTCTCTCCAGAGATGCTGCCTGTCCCGCTGAGTTACTCCATCTTTTTGTGTCTATCTTTGGTTGAAACCATCATCTGCAGTTCCTTCCCACATGGTACGTGGATAGGACAGGTTTGGAAGGGTTATGGGCCAAATGCAGGCAGGTGGGACTAGTGTGGCTGGGATATGTTGGCAGGTGTGGGCAAGTTGGGCCGAAGGGCCTGTTTCCACACTGTGTCACTCTATGACTAATATATACTTACACCACACAGTATCTCCAGCAGGAACCTGGCAAATTAAGCCAGCTTCAACATGGCCATTGGGCAATGGTCAGCCTACTGCGATATAAAGGGCATCCTGGGCAGATGTTGTATGGGATAAAACCCACCCACAAACCAGATGAAAATCATTGTCAGATAAGTAAGCAAACTTCGCTTAGTTAAACCAATCAAAACAAAAAGGATTTATGAAGGAACAGCAAGGGCTATCGGAAATTGGTGAATTCAAAGTTTATGCCACTGGGGTGCAGACTGCCCAAGCGGAATATGAGGTGCAGTTCCTCCAATTTCCGTTGGTGCTCACTCTGGCCATGGAGGAGGCCCAGGACAGAGATGTCAGATTCGGAATGGGAGGGGGAGTTGAAGTGCTGAGCCACCGGGAGATCAGGTTGGTTAATCATTGTTTTAACGAGTAGTTATCCAAATTATTAAAGTGTGAAAAAGCATTGATTACTTTTAAGGAATAATAATCTGAACAAAGGTATTGGAATAAACCAACGATGAGTCCACACACAGACAAGCAACCACAGATGCTAGAAGCTGGACCAAAATACCAAATGCACAGAGAAACTCGACAGGTCAGGCAGCATCTGTGGAGGGAATGGACAGGTTATGTTTTGGGTTGGTCTCTTCTTTGGACATTTGAATAGGGGAGAGGAAAGTTATGTGGTTGTGGTAGCGAGTCTCAGTCAGAATATGGTAGGACAGCAGGAATCACAGAGGGTGAGCAGTCAGAGAGGTCCTCACAAAACTACCGGAGAGAGGAGGAGAATCTCGCTTCAAAGATTTCACAGACGATCAGTAAAATGGAGATGCAAGGAACTGCAGATGCTGGAATCTTGAGCAAAACATGAAGTGATGGAGGAACTCCGTGAGTTAGGTAGCATGGGCAGAGGGGATGGACAGCTGACGTTTCGGGTCGGGGCCCTTCTTTAGACTGATTGCAGTATTGGTGAAAGTTTCAAGCTCCTACTCCAACAACATTACAATTAAAACACAAAGTACTTGTGCTATAACTCCAGGGTAAGCGCTTAACTGAGAAAACCAAAGCCTAAAGCCAAAGTATTATCTATCCAACTAAATATGCCAACTGACAATAAATAATTCCATATGCAATAAACAACCTGGCAACCTACATATTAATTAGCTTTTAAAAAAAAAGAAAATCGTGTAGATGCAAATATATCATTGGGGTTATCGTGGGCACCTCCCTTCATTGGTGTGTCATTGAGTTAGGCCCACAACATCTCAGGAAGCTCAACAGTTGGTTCAGGCGTCTCAGAGGGACCTGTTTCCTCCCTCCCTCCTTCCTTCCTTCCTTCCTCCATTCCTCCCTTCCTCCCTTCCTCCCACCTTCTCTTCCTCCCTCCCTCCTTTCCTTCCTCCCTCCTTCCTTCCTTCCTCCCATCCTCCCGTTCTTCCATCTTCTCTTCCTCCCTCCGTTCCTCCCTCCCATCCTCCCTTCCTCCCATCTTCTCTTCCTCCCTCCCTCCTTCCTTCCTTCCTCCATTCCTCCCTTCCTCCCTTCCTCCCTTCCTCCCATCTTCTCTTCCTCCCTCCCTCCTTTCCTTCCTCCCTCCTTCCTTCCTTCCTCCCATCCTCCCGTCCTTCCATCTTCTCTTCCTCCCTCCCTTCCTTCCTTCCTTCCTTCCTTCCTTCCTTCCTTCCTTCCTTCCTTCCTTCCTTCCTTCCTTCCTTCCTTCCTTCCTTCCTTCCTTCCTTCCTTCCTTCCTTCCTTCCTTCCTTCCTTCCTTCCTTCCCTCCTTCCTTTCCTCCTTCCTTTTCTCCTTCCTCCCTTCCTCCCTTCCTTCCCCCCTTCCTCTCTCGCTCCTGGCAGTGGATGCCACAAGTATCTACTAAATAATGGAAGCTGCAGCCAAATAGCGCACTCTAACAAATGCTAAATACCTCCATCGTATCTCCAACTTATCCTGTCCCATGATTACGCTTGTAACATCACAAATATCATCCTTGCATAAGACTGGGGACATAACTTTAATGTATGTTTTCCAATACAATTGAGTACCAGGACATTCTTGTTCGAATGCAGCTACCATTATACCATTAGCTTCAGTCACTGCCGATGCCCAATAAATCATTACTGCAGTATCATGCTGTTTTGTACTTCATCCAAATTAAACATTTAAGAGCTGGCCCAGAGTGTAAATGTTTTTTTTAAAGAATTAAATCAATTATTCCATTTTTCATGAGCATATCTTATTTGCTTGCTCCGCTTGCAAGTTTGGCTCCAGCTGCTAGCTTAGCAGGAACTACTTATAAATGTATCAGCAATGTTGTGATCTGTTCAAAGATATTTGTTTCCCTGACGTGCTGATCACCAGATTATGGGTCAAATGGAGCGGCAAGTTCATGATCTGGCTTGATCAGATCTAGGATACATGCCATGGTGTAGGATACACCTCTGGTGCATCATCTTTGACCTGTGGATGTGGGTAGTTGTGACCAGTGCAGTTTTCTTTTAGAGAGATACAGCGCGGAAACGGGCCCTTTGACCCAACAAGTCCACATCGACCAGCGACCCGTGCGCATTAACATTACCCTACACACACTAGGAACAATTTACACTTGTACCAAACCAATTTATCTGCAAACCTGTCCGTCTTTGGAGTGTAGGACAACAACAAAGATCTCGGAGAAAACCCTTGTGGTCATGAGGAGAGCGTGCAAACTCAGTGCAGACCGCATCCGTATTTGGGATCGAACCTGGGTCTCTGGTGCTGCAAGCGCTGTCAGGCAGCATCTGTAGCGCTGCGCCACCATGCGGCCCCTTGGTTGGCGCATCCTGGTTGGCGTGGGAAAGTTGGGCTGAAGGGCCTGTATGACTCTATGACTGTACACGGCTCCAGTTCCTCATTGGAGGTTAAAACCGTTTTTGCAGAAGGAAGTAAGACGTTGGTTTAAAAATATCTAATTTTTGGAATCTGAGCATTAAATCACATCAACGGCATTGGTTTCAGTGGAATAACACATGGGTTTGTGAGAATTTAGGAAGTTAGGCAGAAAATTGGGTGGCGCAATGGTGCAGTGGGAAGGTTGTTGACTTACAACACTTGCAACGGGTTTAATCTGGACCATGTGGGTTTTTTCTGGGCGCTCCAGTTTCTTTTCACATTCCAAAGACGTATCAGTAATAAGGCTTCATCTGGCTCACAAATACTGGCTCATCTGGGAAAGAAATCCGAGATCCTTTCTTGGCTTGACATATATCTAACTCCAGGGCCGTTATTCTTGTTCCCAACCAACACTTCAGATCGGGATGAGGGACGGACATTTTCAACAATATTGCATTCCATAACTGAGTGGCACGGTGGCGCAGCGGTAGAGTTGCTGCCTTACAGTGCCAGAGACCCGGGTTTGATCCTGACTACGAGTGCTGTCTGTACGGAGGTTTACGCCCTCCCCGTTACTGCCTGGGTTTTCTCCAAGATCTTTGTTTCGTCCCATACTCCAAAGAAGTACAGGTAAGTAGGTAAATTGGCTTGGCGTAAGTGTAAATTGTCCCTATTGTGTGTAGGATAGTGCTAATCATAGAAACATAGAAAATAGGTGCAGGAGTAGGCCATTCGGCCCTTCAAGCCTGCACCGCCATTCAATATGATCATGGCTGATCATCCAACTCAGTATCCTGTACCTGCCTTCTCTCCATACCCCCTGATCCCTTTAGCCACAAGGGCCACATCTAACTCCCTCTTAAATATAGCCAATGAACTGGCCTCAACTACCTTCTGTGGCAGAGAATTCCACAGACTCACCACTCTCCATGTGAAAAAAGATCTTCTCCCATATCCTTAAACTGTGATCCCTTGTTCTGGAGTTCCCCAACATTGAGAACAATCTTCCTGCGTCTAGCCTGTCCAGCCCCTTAAGAATTTTGTAAGTCTCTATAAGATCCCCCCTCAATCTCCTAAATTCCAGCGAGTATAAGCCGAGTCTATCCAATCTTTCTTCATATGGAAGTCCTGCCATCTCAGGAATCAGTCTGGTGAACCTTCTCTGTACTCCCTCTGTAGCAAGAATGTCTTTCCTCAGATTAGGAGACCAAAATTGTACGCAATACTCCAGGTGTGGCCTCACCAAGACCCTGTACAACTGCAGTGGAACTTCCCTGCTCTTGTACTCAAATTCTTTTGCTATGAATGCCAACATACCATTTGCTTTCTTCCAGCCTGCTGCACCTGCATGCCTACTTGCAATGACTGGTGTACCATGACACCCAGGTTTCATTGCATCTCCCCTTTTCCTAATCGGCCACCATTCAGAATCCTTGTTTCTGAATTAACAATGTCAATCTCCATCCTTTTTTTTTGTTTAATATTTTTATTAGAAGCATTGAATATTATCTAAGGTACAACAGCACTTCAAATACAAATCAGACTTATCACAAACGTTGTACAGATATTATGGGATAATTTATATATGCTACTGTTTTTGATTATTTTTAGGAAGGTAAGGGAGTGAAAAAAAATGTAAAAGTATAAATCAATAATCAAGACGTTGTGATTAAATAATAATGATTATATAATAAAAAATAAAAAATAAAAAATAATAAAGATAAACAAGAAAAATAAAAAACAAATAAAAACAATTATTATATAATAAAAAAATAAAAAAAGGAATACATCTTTACATTGAATGGAACAGTTTCATATACAGATCCCAATACTTTTTTTCATCTAATCCTACACCAGGGTACTTATTGAGTTACGGTGCTGAGCTCAGCTACCCCTTTAAGTAATCAATGAATGGAGACCATATTTGTTCAAAAAGTTCATATTTGTCCATTAGGACAAACCTAATTCTCTCCAAATGCAACGTCTCCGACATTTCCACAGTCCACATTTTGGTTGTGGGGGATAATGTTCCCTTCCAGAATTTTAATATTAATTTTTTTCCAATTATCAAACAGTAATCAAGAAAATTTATTTGACTTACTGTTAATATTAAGCTTGCATCAGGGACTCCTAATATTATTAACTTTAGATCAGGGTCCAATTTAGTTTTAAGAACCTCAGAGATGATTCTAAAAATATCAGCCCAATAACTATTAAGTTTTATGCATGTTACAAAACCATGCGTTAAGTTGGCTTCTAAATTCTGACATTTGTCGCAAATAGAAGAAATGTTAGGAAAAATTCTATTTAATTTTGTTTTTGAGTAGTGTAATCTATGTATTACTTTAAATTGTACCAAAGTATGTCTGGAATTTAATGAGCATCGGTGTATACGTTGTAAACTTTCTTCTCAAGTATCTTTCATTTTAGATAGACCGATTTCATTTTCCCATATCTGTCGGTATGATTCTGTTGTTGGGACTTCCCTATCCAAAAGAGTATTACATATGCACGCTATTAATTTTTCTGTATTTGGGTGCTTGTTAAGCCACTCATCCAATAATCCTGGTTCTCTATTCTTATAGTCTTGCATGTTTGACTTGATATAGTCTCTAATTTGTAAATACCTAAACAAGTTATTTGGGTGTAATCCATAGATATCTTTTAATTCTTGAAATGATAGAAATTGTTCTTTCCTGTAAAGGTGTTCTATCCTTATAATTCCTATTTTTTTTCCAGTCTCTAAACCCCTTATCCAATATAGAAGGTTTAAATAAAGGATTATTCATAATTGGTAAACAGAGTGACATATTATCCAGATGTAAAGTCTTAACTATTTGTTTCCAAATACGTATATTGCTATAAATTATAGGGTTATCCCCGTAAATTTTTTTTTGTACTTCACTTGGAGCAAGAAGAATCGAACTTATATCAAATGGTAAACAGTCTTCCATTTCCATCTTTAGCCAAGCTGGTTCCTGGTCCATTTTTACCAGCCAAAAATTCATATTCTTTCTCTGAACCGCCCAAAAATAATATAAAAAATTAGGTAACGCTAATCCTCCATTTATCTTGGATTTACATAAATGTTTTTTACTTATTCTGTGATTTTATAATCCCAAATAAAGCTGTTAATAATAGAATCGATTTTTTTGAAAAACATTTTTGGGAGATATAAAGGTATAGCTTGAAATAAATATAATAATTGTGGTAAAAAGACAATTTTTATAGCATTTATTCTGCCAATCATTGATATTGGTAGTGTTTTCCAGTATAGAATATTCTTTTTTAATTTATCCAATAACTGAGGATAATTTAATTTGAATAATAGATTATAAGATTTAGATACATTAATTCCTAGGTATTTAAATTTATCCGTAACTATTTTAAACGGAAATTTCTGTAATATGTTTACTTTTATTCCAGTTATAGGCATAATTTCACTTTTATTCCAATTAATTTTATATCCTGAAAATGTACCGAACTTATTTATAATGTTAAATAAGTTAGGAATACTGACCTCCGGTTTTGTGATATATATTAAAACATCGTCTGCATATAAAGATGTTTTATTCGATGTGATATTAGTATTGTATCCATATATTTCTGGATCTGATCTAATCGTTTCGGCTAATGGTTCGATTGAGAGAGCAAATAATAAAGGTGATAACGGGCATTCTTGTCTACAGCCCCTAGAAAGATTAAATTTAGCTGATAACATTTGGTTGGTTAGAATTTTTGCTGTAGGGTTGGAATACAAAATTTTAACCCATTTACAAAATATATCGCCCAGTTGAAATTTCTGCATTATCTTAAATAAGTAAGGCCATTCAACCTGGTCGAATGCTTTTTCCGCATCTAGTGAAATGACAGCTAATTCAACATCATTAACTTTTTTTGAATATATGATATTGAATAGTCGTCTCAAGTTATAAGTGGAGTAACGTTTGGGAATAAAGCCTGTTTGATCATGATGTATTTGTTTATTAATCACTAAACTTAACCTTTGGGATAAAATGTTAGTTAATATTTTTTGATCAGTATTTAGAAGAGCAATTGCTCTATATGATCCAGGATCTTCCAGATCCTTATCTACTTTAGGAATGAGTGTGATTGTAGATTAATTTAGAGTTTCTGGTAACCTTCCTTGTTCGTAAGCATATTTATATATCTTTATATGTATTTATATGTAAACGTGGGGAAATCAAGTCGTGAAACTTCTTATAAAATTCAGCACTTAGGCCATCAGGGCCAGCGGCTTTTCCATTTTTCAACGTCACTCTCCATCCTAATGAAGAACTCAACCATACTATGGTCACTCTTCCCCAAGGGGCCACGCACAGCAAGACTGCTAACTAACCCTTCCTCATTACTCAGTACCCAGTCTAGAATAGTCTGCTCTCATGTTGGTTTAGAAAACTATCCCGCATACATTCCAAGAAATCCCCTTCCTCAGCACCCCTGCCAATTTGATTCACCCAATCTATATGTAGATTGAAGTCACCCATTATAACTGTTTTACCCTTGTTGCACGCATTTCTAATTTCATGTTTGATGCCATCCCCAACTCCACTACTACTGTTAGGTGGCCTGTAACTCCCACTAGCGTTTTCTGCCCCTTAGTGTTTCACAGCTCTACCCATATCGATTCCACATCCTCCAAGCTAATGTCCTTCCTTTCTATTGCGTTAATCTCCTCTCTAACCAGCAACGCTACTCCACCACATTTTCCTTTCTGTCTATCCCTCCTGAATATTGAATATCCCTGGATGTTCAGCTCCCAGCCTTGGTCACCCTGGAGCCATGTCTCCGTGATCCCAACTATATCATATTCATTAATAACTATCTGCACATTCAAATCATCCACCTTATTACGAATGCTCCTTGCATTGAGACACAAAGCCTTCAGGCTTGTTTTTACAACACTCTTACCCCTTATACAATTATGTTGAAAAGTGGCCTTTTTTGATTTTTGCCCTGGATTTGTCTGCCTGCCACTTTTACTTTTCACCTTGCTACCTATTGCTTCTACCCTCATTTTACATCCCTCTGTCTCTCTGCTCATGCTCCCATCCCACTGCCATATTAGTTTAAATCCTCCCTGACAGCAATAGCAAACACTCCCCCAAGGACATTGGTTCCCTTCAAGCCCAGGTGCAGACCGTCCTGTTTGTACTGGTCCCACCTCCCCCAGAATTGGTTCCAATGCCTGAGAAATTTGAATCCCTCCCCCTTGCACCATTTTTCAAGCCACATATTCATCTGCAATATCCTCCTATTTCTACTCTGACTAGCACGTGGCACTGGTAGGGGTCCAGAGATTATTACCTTTGAGGTCCTACTTTTAAGTTTATCTCCTAGCTCCCTAAATTCGCCTTGTAGGACCTCATCCCTTTTTTTACCTATATCGTTGGTGCCGATATGCACCACGACAACTGGCTGTTCACCCTCCCTCTCCAGAATGTTCTGCAGCCGTTCAGTGACATCCCTGACCCTTGCCCCAGGGAGGCAACATACCATCCTGGAGTCTCGTTTGCGGCCGCAGAAACGCCTATCTATTCCCCTTACTATTGAATCCCCTATTACTATAGCCCTTCCACTCTTCTTTCTCCCCTCCTGTGCCGCAGAGCCACCAATGGTGCCATGAACTTGGCTGCTGCTGCCTTCCCCTGATGAGCCATCTCCCCCAACAGTATCCAAAATGGTATATCTGTTTAGGAGGGAGATGACCGCAGGGGACTCCTGCACCACCTGCCTACTGCTACGCGGGCTAATGGCCACCCGTTCCCTTTCTGGCCGCTTAACCTGCGGTGTGACCAACTCACTGTACGATGTGCGCGGACGCAGTGGGCTGAAGGGCCTGTATCCGTGTTGCATCTTTAAACTGAACTGAACTAAACTAAAAATGAGCTTTGACATCCCATGTTTTTATGAGAACTGCATTCTGTAAGTGGAAGCTCTCAGCTGATCAGAAATTACATCACCAGCTCAGTTGAACCTCATTACATCACCCTGTCAATTAGCACTTTACTGGTTGGCCTCTGAAGCAGAAGGTCCCATCCATGAAATTGGGTTTGACAATGAATGGGCAGTGTGGCTATCACCTTCGTGTTTCCTTCTGGTCCCCAACTTGACAAGTTCTGAGCTCACAAAGGGATTCCTTTGCAGGTAGTTTTTGAAAAGGACATGGCCATTCTGAGGCTCTTTGGTGCCGACATAAGTCTGTTTTAACTACCGCACTTGCTTATTTATCTGTACGCTTAAGTGCCTGCAAGAGCCTGTTGTATAGAATTGATTTCTTTTATGTTACGTTCAACCTGGTTGAACTGACAAAAGATCTCAATTTAAGATCTAGATTAATTCACCGCAATCAACATTTGATTGATTATCTCATTGTCAGGCGGAACAATTTTCCTGTGTAACGTTATAACATTGCTGATACTCTAAATAATATCATTGGAGCACTGTCCTTGACACCGTGTCCCAATTACAGATTAAACGCCTTCATGATAGCAATGGACTAAAGGTTTGCAACAGTGACAGGTTAGAAACCGCATATAGTAAAGACCATATGTGGACAGTGTGCTTGAAGTTCCTCTAATAATTCAAAAAGCAATATGGAATTCAGCTACATTGACCTCTAGGGACCAAGAGCGTTGAGCTAGCTGATAGCAATGAGCTGAGGTAAGGCAAACTACAGCTAGTCTCAGAACCGACACTTCATGGTATCATGATACCTCAGGCAAACGCCTCCGCTGTCATGCTGTGAAAACAGGGAGGATGTGAAGGAGTTTCTTCCCAGAGGGCATTTGGACTGCAAACTCCTATGACCTGAAAGAATATTTCTGTTTTGCTGTCCATCGATGTTGCCTGAGCTGCTGAATATTTCCAGTCTTTCTGGTTTCATTTCCACCTCTGGAATGGGTATTACTTAGCTTTGAAGACAGGTGTGTCGTGCTAATAATGTAGCAAGCTGCTCAAATGGGTATATATACACATTGAATTTTTTTTTTACCTCTCTCATTTATCATTTCATTTAGTTTGATTACATATTCTGTTGTGCTGCAGCAAGTAAGAATTTGATTGTTCTATCCGGGACACATGACAATAAAACCTTCTTGAATCTTGACTCTTGTCACGCTGCCTCAGAATCTAATGTTTCAAGATCATCTCACACTCGTCAGTCCTCTATTGAGACAAATGTGAGATGATCTAATGAAATATTAAATTTTGAGATTAGATGCTGAGTCAAGTGCTGTTCATCAAGTGCTGTTACAGTCAATATCTTTGGAACAAGGTAGGAAGCCAAACAAAGCCTAGAGGAAGAATGAGTGCAGAATTAAAGTGAAAGGCAACCAAAAACTCAGGGTCAACCATTTGGTCTGAACAGGGGTGGTTAAACAATCTGAGTTGGACCTTTCCCTTATAGAGGAGACCACAGCGTAAATATAGGATGCAGTGTATTTGGGAAAAGGCTTTCACTGTTTTATTGAGGTGGAAGAGTAGTGGGAAGGAAAGAGGTAAATAGGTCAGATGTTGAATGCACAGGAAAGTTGACGGAAAAGGAACTGGATTTTAGTGCAAAAATATTCAGCCCCCTTTACTCTGATACCCCCAAATGAAATCCAGTGCAACCAATTGCCTTCAGAAGTCACCTAATTAGTAAATAGAGTCCACTTGTGTGTAATATAATCTCAGTATAAATACATCTGTGAAGGCCTCACATTAGTGACAGGAAGCCCAAGGAACACACCAGACAGGTCAGGGATAAAGTTGCGGAGAAGTTTAAAGCAGGGTTAGGTTAAAAAAAAATATCCCAAGGTTTGAACATCTCACGGAGCAATCCATCATCCATCATCCGAAAATGGAAAGAGTATGGCACAACTGCAAACCTACCAAGACATGGCCGTCCACCTAAACTGACAGGCTGGGCAAGGAGGGCATTGATCAGAGATGCAGCCAAGAGGCCCATGGTAACTCTGGAGGAGCTGCAGAGATCCACAGCTCAGGTGGGAGAATCTGTCCATAGGACAACTATTAGTCGTGCACTCCACAAATCGGGCCTTTATGAAAGAGTGGCAAGAAGAAAGCCATTGTTGAAACAAAGCCATAAGAAGTCCCGTTTGCAATTTGCCACAAGCCATGTGGGGGACACAACAAACATGTGGAGGAAGGTGCTCTGGTCTGATGAGACCAAAATTGAAGTTTTTGGCCTAAATGCAAAACGCTATGTGTGGTGGAAAACTAACACTGCACGTCACCCTGAACACGCCATCCCCACTGTGAAACATGGTGGTGGCAGCATCATACTGTGGGGATGCTTTTCTTCAGCAGGGATAGGGAAGCTGGTCAGAGTTGATGGGAAGATGGATGGAGCCAAATACAGGGCAATCTTGGAAGAAAACCTGTTAGAGTCTGCAAAGGACTTGAGACTGGGGCAGAGGTTCACCTTCCCGCAGGACAATGACCCTAAACATACAGTCAGAGCTACAATGGAATGGTTTAGATCAAAGCATATTCATGTGTTAGAATGGCCCAGTCAAAGTCCAGACCATGTATCATTTTCCTTCCACTTCACAATTATGCAACACTTTGTGTTGGTCTATCACATAAAATCCCAATGAAATACATTTACGTCTGTGGTTGTAACGTGACAAAATGTGGAATAATTCAAGGGGTATGAAATCTTTTGCAAGCCACTGTATGTGATGAAGATGGAGAAAGTGAGAGAAGGCAATGGAGTTCTGATAAGAAGAAAGTATAATTAAGGTGGATTAATTTCGTTGGATAATGGTCACTTCCTTGCAATGGAGGTCGATAAATTGAGAAAAAGACGGGAAGCACAAGGAACTGGAGATGCTCGGATCTTGAGTAAAAACACAAAGTGCTGGTGTAACTCAATGGGTTAGGCAGCATCTTTGGAGGGAATGGATAGATGACATTTTGGGCTTGGGACCCTTCTTCAGACGAAGGATAATGACCTGAAATGTAGCCTGTCCACTCCCTATCCTGAGATGGTGCCTATCCTGCTGAATTACTCCTGCACTTTGTGTTTTACTCAAGGAATAGGAAGAGTTGGATTGTGTGCAAGTGAAAGTAGATGCAGGGTGGAAACTGGGAAGAAAAATGATGAAAGTTGAATGCTGTGTTAGAATAGGATGCACTCATAGGTACACATTCCGCAGCAGGCAACTGTGGCAGGTGGGATTTGTACCTGCACTCTCTGGTTCATTTCTACCGCAGGGCAGTTATCTGCATTGTGAAGTAGTTCAGAGTGAGTTACCATGTTCAGTAAACCAGAGAGGAAACTGAAAACCTAATGTCTTCCTAATTGCTCAGCAATATATCTTCAGGGAGCCTGACAGCCTTGTTGCGCCGTGCCAAGAATGACTACTGTAATCTTTAGAAGTCATCAATGTAAGAACGACAATATTTTACAAAGCTCCAGTATAAAAAAGTCCACGGCATCCATTAGCAAATTGAATGATATTTCAAGATAATTGCAGATAGACTGTCAGTTCAAGTGATGACTTTCAGGTAAATGTGTCTGCAGCAAGGTAGTTGCCTGTGGAAACATCTGCCAATGTCGTTTTAAAGAAGAACAGATTATATTTTAATCATTCCACACTGTTAAATCAGTAAATGGATTAGTAAGTTCCAAGGATTTTGGTTCACCTGATAAACGTCCTCTTTGTAGAGTACACCATGCAAGAGCATTGGGAAACTTACTAAATAACAAGGGACGGGGCCAAGAAATAGAATTGGAGGAATGGGGTGACTATGGAGGGTTGTTGGAGTTACAGAGTCAAATAAAGAGGAATATGAAGAATGGAATATTATAATAATAGTAGGAAGGAAATACCGATGCTGGTTTACACCGAAGATAGACATAAAATGCTGGGGTAACTCAGTGGGACAGGCAGCATCTCACAAACACAATAATACTTTATTAGCCAAGTATGTTTTGCAACATACGAGGAATTTCATTTGCCAAGTCAGTCATACAAATAAAAAGCAACGGAACACACAAAATACATTTTAACATAAACATCCACCACAGTGACTCCTCCACGTTCCTCACTGTCTTCTTCTTGCAGATGGCGTGCACAGCCTAAAGTTGTAGGTCAACTTGTTCTATTTGATCTCATTTGATTGTGCACACCGGGTTGATTGCATTCGTCGAACAGGGCGGACCACGTGAAGGTTGCAACCGCCAACCCCGTTCCTCACTGTGATGGAGGGTGAAATAAAATTTCACATCTCTTCCCTTCTTTCCTCTCCCACGGTCGGGGGTCTCGAGCCCTCTGTTGACGGCTGTAGAGGGCAGCGTTTTGGCCCTCCGCGTCGGGGCAATCAGCTCCTGCATCGGGGGGGATGTCAGCTTCCCACGCCAGGCGATCGAACCCCACGTCGGGGCTGGTTGAGCCTCTGCGTCGTTGGTGCTCCCGACTAGCCTCTCCCCAGTCTACGAGCTCCCGATGTAGTCCGCAGGCCGCGTTTGGAGCGATCTCAGGCAAGGGATCGCCTCCGATGCGAAGTCCACGCCCTGCGGTGGTGCCCAAAGTCAGTCCGAGGAGGCCTCCAGCTTCACCGATGGTAGGCCGCAGAGCGACCGGAAATGTGATCCGGAAAATAATCGCTTCTCCAGCAAGGTAAGAAACTGAAATAAAGTTTCCCCCGTCCCCCTCCCCCCACATAAAACATTCTCCTCTCCAGAATATTTTTTACAAATTGCAACAATGCATCATGGCACTAAGCTCAAATACAGGAAACAAATCATTTTAACTTGCATTTGAATTATCCATTTGCGTGCAGGCTACATATTTCTTTGTGACGTGTTGATTTTGTTAGTCTGCACAGTTATTGTTTTAGTGCTAATTATGAGAAACAGGCGCATTTGTCAGACATATCTCAGCACATTGTGCTTTGTTCTTTGACTCTTTGGGATGAAGCAGTCCTATGATAAACATTTGGATGACAAATTCTATTGCCTGCACAATATAAAAGAATGCTGTGCAATGGAATTGTATCTGACAAACATCTGCATGATTTTCCAAAGCATGATTTACTTCCAATTCCTCCAGGCAAGTAAGCGATGTGCTTATATACCAGAGACATTCCTGCCCTTTGCCCACCATCCAAGGGACGCAGACAATCACTCTGATTGAAACACTCGCACTTCTTCCATTTTGGAGTAATTAATTCACTGTCGAAGATGTGCTGTGGAGTAATGAAATGCAGGTTGGTGACCGATTTGCAGAACCCCTCTGCTCAGTGTAGAGTGGCGACCTTGATCTTCCAGTCAACTCTCACTTCAATTCCGCTTCCCACTTTCATGTTAACTTCTTTGACTTTGACCTCCTACATCACCAACACAAGCTTGAGGAGCAGCCGCTTATTTTCCATATGGGTGCTTCGCAATGAATTTAACTCTCAGGTAATCTATCTTTCGCACTCTGCCTCTTCCTCCCTACTTCCTCTCTTTTTCTTCCCTTCCTTTCCTCCTCTTCTTCCCTCCCCTCTTCCTCTCCCTTACCCCCTTCCTCCCCCCCTCCTCTCCCCCCTCCGTCCCCCCTCCTCCCCCTTCCTCTCCCCACTCCTCTCACACTCCTTCCCCCAAATCTCCCCCTCACGCCTTCCCCCCTCCTCTCCTCTCCCCCTCCCCCTCCCTTCTCCCCTCCTCTCTCTCCTTTCCCCCCTCCCTCCTTCCCCCTCCCTCCTACCCCCAACCTTATCCCTGTCCCTTCACTCCTCCTCCCCCCATCTTCCCATGCCTTCCTCCCCTCCCCTCTCCCCCACTCCATTCTTCTCCACTCTCCACTTTGCCCTCTTTCCCCCTCCCACTCGAGACATGGCCGCACCAATCCATTTCGCTTTATTTCCTTTTTTTTTCTTTTGTGTCTCCAAGTTCCTGTTTTTAAAGTAATTGTTACCTTGACCACATTGGTGTGCAGACTCTCACAACCAGTTCCTCTATTCTCTGCACTCAGCTTCTCCCTATAACCTAGAACATGCCCGTTTCCTCATCCTTCCAATTCTGATGAAGGGTCCTTGATCTGATGTGTCGTTTGTTCCCTCTCACCAATGAAAGATGCTACTTGACCCGCTGAGCACTTCCTGCATTTTATTATCATGTTCCCAAGCCGTACACTTCTGCCTGCCACATGAATAATGGATACTGCCACTGCAAATTTCCCTGCCTACTTAAAGTGAAAGAGAATTTATTTAAAGGCCGGGCCTAAAGAATCAGCCTGGTTTTACTGCTTTTTCTCAGCCCATTACCGTCTTAGGCTGGGTGGGAGCAAACTGGAGCACCGGGAGAAAACCCGCACGGCCACATGGAGAACATGCAAACTCCGTAGAGACAGCACCTGTAGTCAGGATTGAAGCTGGTCGCTGGTGTTGTAAGCCAGCAGCTCTACCATTGCTACTGTGCCACATCTTAAAGAGAGGTAGAGAATTCAAGAAAAGAAATCCTGAACGGGTGATTACCAAGTTTTTTTCTTTTATTATTTCATAATTGTGCTAGAATGTAATCTATTGCAGATTGCTTGATGGTATATTTCTGATAACTGGCCACAATATATCAAGTAATTGCCTCTGGAGTGTCCCATTAAAACAGATTGGCTCTCATTCATCAGTCTTTTATAAACCCACCTTCGGCTGTCTTACTCAAACTGTCTCATGTAAACAAAATTATGAAATAATAAAAGAAAAAAACTTTTTAAAGTATGCGTAAGAAGGAACTGCAGATGATGGTTTACACCGAAGATAGACACAAAAAAGCTGTCGTAACTCAGGGGGACAGGCAGCATCTCTGGAGAGAAGGAATGGGTGATGTTTCAGGTCGAGACTTCTCTTCAGACTCCAGTTTTTTAAAGTAGGTTTTGGTATAGAAAGTCAGAACTTCTTCTCCCAGGATGGAACTAGCAAATACTAGAGGGCATTACATTAAGGCGAAAGGGACAATATTGAAAGGAGATATGTGAGGTGAGTTGTTTTTTTATACAGAGGGTGGAAGGTGCCTCAAACACATTGCTAGGGGTGATGGTGCAGGCAGATATAATAGTGGTGCTTAAGAGGCTTTTGGATAGGCACATAGATATGATAAGAGCTTGTATAGGAAAGAACTGCAGATGCTGGACTGGTTTACCGCCAATACCTATTACCTACTAGATAGACACAAAATGCTGGAGTGACTCAGCGGGACAGGCAGCAACTCTGGAGAGAAGGACTGGGTGATGTTTCGGGTTGAGACCCTTCCTCATGGCCCTGTCTCACTGTGCGAGTTGACCCACGAGGTACCCCGAGTGACAGACTCGTGGCTGTGCACGAGACTGCAAGTTTATGATCAAGTGTGTAATACGAGTTCCCACGGGTATGTCATTGCTGCGATGTTCCTAGTTCCTCTCCCGAGTTAGCAAGTTCCTCTCCCGTTACTCTTGAGCCAACCGTGAATGAAGGTATGTTTTAATAAAGCAACAATGTTAAAATACATCTCCATCCTGTGGTTTTGAGTTATTTCAGCGCGGATGGGAAAATGCGCATCCTCCAGTAACCAAGCATTTCTTGTTGTTTTATGTTTTTAAATACTTTTTTGCAATGGATCTCTATTTTAAATAATTTTAAAAAAGAAAGCAGCCCGGGTGACTGACATTGAGCGGCCGCCAGGACCCGACAGCAGACACACACACACACACACACACACACACACACACACACACACACACACACACACACACACACACACACACACACACACACACACACACACACACACACACACACAGAGAGAGATACACACAGACAGCAGCTGGCCACCACTTCAGAGGAATTAAGCAGCTCGGGTGACTGAGCGGCCGCTGGGACCCGACAGTACACACACACACACACACACACACACACACACACACACACACACACACACACACACACACACACACACACACACACACACAGATAGACAGAGAGGGAGAGAGAGACACACACACACACACACACACACACACACACACACACACACACAGAGATACACACAGACAGCAGCTGGCCACCACTTCAGAGGAATTAAGCAGCTCGGGTGACTGAGCGGCCACCGGGACCCGACAGCAGACACACACACAGATACACACAGATAGACAGAGAGGGAGAGAGAGAGAGACACACACACACATAGAGAGAGAGATACACACAGACAGCAGCTGGCCACCACTTCAGAGGAATGAGGCAGCTCGGGTGACTTTGAGCGGCCACCGGGACCCGACAGCAGACACACACACAGATACACACAGATAGACAGAGAGGGAGAGAGAGAGACACACACACACACACACACACACACACACACACACACACACACACACACACACACACACACACACACACACACACACACACACACACACACACACACACACACACAGATACACACAGATACACACAGACAGCAGCTGGCCACCACTTCAGAGGAATTAAGCAGCTCGGGTGACTGAGCGGCCGCCGGGACCCGACAGTACACACACACACACACACACACACACACACACACACACACACACACACACACAGATAGACAGAGAGGGAGAGAGAGAGACACACACACACACACACACACACACACACACACACACACACACACACACACACACACACACACACACACACAGAGAAACACACAGACAGCAGCTGGCCACCACTTCAAAGGAATGAGGCAGCTCGGGTGACTCTTTGAGCGGCCACTGGGACCCGACATCAGACACACACACAGATACACACAGATAGACAGAGAGAGGAGAGAGAGAGAGACACACACACACACACACACACACACACACACACACACACACACACACACACACACACACACACACACACACACACACACACACACACACACACACACACACACACACACAGATACACACAGACAGCAGCTGGCCACCACATCAGAGGAATGAAGCAGCTCGGGTGACTTTGAGCGGCCACCGGGACCCGACATCAGACACACACACAGATACACACAGATAGACAGAGAGGGAGAGAGACACACACACACAACTCAGCGGACCCGGCAGCATCTCTGGAGAGAAGGAATAGAGTCGAGACCCTTCTTCAGACTTACCCGAAATGCCACCCATTCCTTCGCTCCAGAGATGCAGCCTGTCCCGCCGAGTTACTCCAGCATTGTGTGTGTCTATCTCCGGTGTGAACCAGCATCTGCAGTTCCTTCCCAATCCCACACTCTCGGCCCCGGGGGGGTGGATGGACCATCACACGTGGACACATCCCACCCACCACCCCAGACTTGCCCCTTCGGCAGGTCTTTAAGCCGTTCATTGAGACAGAGTGAAGCCACGGGGCAGGCGCCTCAGTAATAAAGGACAAGTGGCAGAAAGGCCGAAGATAGACACAAAATGCTGGAGTAACTCGGCGGGACAGGCTGCATCTCTGGAGCGAAGGAATGGGTGGCATTTCGGGTAAGTCTGAAGAAGGGTCTCGACTCCATTCCTTCTCTCCAGAGATGCTGCCTGGTCTGCTGAGTTACTCCAGCATTTTGTGTCTATCTTTGGTTCAGTCTTTACTCGAGCAAAAGAACAGATTATTAAAGTTCCCACGGTAGACTCACGAGACACTAAGATAAACGCACGGGGCCACTACGTTATTACAACGAGTTTAAATGTTTCCATTTTTAACTTGAACAGTTAATTTGACTCGTGGAAAAAATAAAACATGTTTGATTTTTTTCACGAGTTAACAAGTTTCCCGAGTACCTGCCGTTAGCGCAACGAGTCGATAAGTTGCTCGTGCGAGTTCCGATGTTCCCGCTACGTGATCACCACGAGTGAAAACTCGGGGTCACTCGTGGGCCAACTCGCACAGTGAGACAGGGGTTTCAGTCTCTGATAAGAGCGGTCTTGGCACAAATACGGCACTGACATTGTACCTGTTACTGCACTGTTCTGCGTTCTATGTTGTTTGCCTGGTTAGAAACGGTAAAGGATATGAATTCAAATCAATGTGAGTGAATGATAATGGGTGGATGTAGTCATTGAATACCAAAGGTAATTACAACTTAACAATTGTGACTAGTAATTTATTGTATAGATAGCAGGCAATAGATGTGTAGGAAGGAACTGCAGATGCTGGTTTAAACCGAAGATACTGTCGGCACAAAAAGCTGGAGTAACTCAGCTGAACAGGCAGCATCTCTGGAGAGAAGCAATGGGTAACGTTTAAGGCTGAGAGTTTGAAGAAGGGTCTCGACCAAAAACGTCACCCATTCCTTGTCTCCAGAGATGCTGCCTGTCTCGCTGAGTTACTCCAGTTTTTTGTGTCTATCTAGCAGGTAATCAATATTGGTGGTAATGAATGTAGATAATTATCATTGATGATGGTGAATGGTAATCAATATTGAGTTAATCAATGAATTATTAATTGTACAGAAATGGATTTGAATGATAATGAATGAAAACATGATAATGGATCTATGTGGTTGATCGAGGACCTGCCATGTGTTCTGTCCAGGAGTTTAGTTGTGAGGACCAGTTTCCTCATAGTTTGAAACTGTAAAAGGTGTCTGTCAGAATGGCAGGCTAACCAGGCTGGTGAACTATTAATTCCCCACATTAATGGACCAATGAGGAATTGTAGATGTTGGAATCTTGAGCAAGAGAAAAAAAACAAAGTGCTGGAGGAACCCAGTGGGTCAGGCAACATCTGTGGAGGGAACGGACAGATGACATCTCGGTCCGAGACCCTTCCTCACACTGATTTGAGTAGGGGGAGAAAGTTGGTAAAGAGGGGTTGGGGGTGAGGCAAAGCCTGGAAAGTGATCGATGGATACAGGTGAGGGGGTCATTGCCAGATGGATGGGCACAGGTCAAGTGTGGAGATCCAACTCAACTAATAATCCAAACCCTTCTTCCCGAAATGGATGCGTTTGTCAGCCCATCCAGAAGGAAATAACCTGGATTCTACCACAGTCTTAACTAAAGCATGGGGTCATGCCCAGGCCTAACCCAGAACAGACAGAATACTCTTAATTTACAGAAAACCTGAGAGAGACATTCTCTTCCGTGCTTTCTTTTTAAAGGGGGAAAGTAAGTGTTCCCACACTGCAAAGGTTAAACAATTCCCTTTGGCTTTCCGAACAACATGACATTGGGGCTGAGCTAAACCACAAACTTGTACGCTGAGGTATTGTTTCAATAACGCAAAAGTCATATAAATGTCACATAAATCGTCGTTATGGTGAGGAGAGGGTTGAAGAGACATGAAACTAGAAATAATAACAACATACGCGCATGGGGCATTCCCAGGTTTACAGAGAGGAAAAGAGGTGACTAAAATTAACAGGGATGGTAATTCACTGATCACTTTTCAGTGCCACTCCTGTGGGGATTTTTTTTTTTAAATGAGAAGACCCGGAGAATGAAAGCAACACAAACACGAGAGCGCAGCCAACTGTTACAAACAGCAACGTTGCTTATTCTTCCCTTGTTACATCATCAACACTTGCAGAATTAAACTCTTTTATAAGACTTTATTATGAATGTTTCACTCTCTCTGCAGTTAACTGCCTAGAAGTCCCGCTGAACTGCCCAAATAACTTAATTGAATGCTTCAAATGCCTCATCATGAGGGAGAGATTCTTAGCTCCAACTAATTAGTTACCATATTCTATTATCGGTTTCTATTAGCTTTCTGCAGCGACTACTAGTTTACAGCGCCTTTACTCCCCACATGTTAATTAAAAAACATACCAATCCAGGGGTCCCTTGCTCGCTGCTTCCACATACTGTCTGCTGCTGTGGGGACTTCTCCGCATTTTCTTGCATCTGCTGCTCTGCTTCACTAGTTACAGGCAGAAGAATGTAGCAAGAAACCACATCCTCATGTATCATTCCCCTCGACAAAAGCTAAACTGGAGGGGTGTGAGATCGTAAGAGCTGCAGAGATTCCATAAATTTAAGCTCAGCAAGTCACTCCGCCACTTAAGAATGACTATTGATTTTCATTATGGGTCAGTTCCAGCATTTTCATCTCCCTTCTCCCTTTTTTAATTCTGCTCTCCTTCTCTGAGATTTTCTATCAACTTAATTTGGCCGATAGACCACATTAATTGGTAAGTGTAGCTCTGGGCATGGCACCAATCTTTGATTAAGGCTGTAGTGGACCTCCTAGTTAACCCCCTCTGATGCCAAACTCATTACTTTGGGAAAGAGGGATTGGGAATATGAGTTGGGGCAACTTTCCAAATAATTTCCATGGATTACTGGTTAAACAGTCTTGTACCTATTTAAGGTAGTCAAAAATGCTGGAGAAACTCAGCAGGTGCGACAGCATCTATGGAGCGAAGGAAATAGGCAACGTTTTGGCCCGAAACGTTGCCTATTTCCTTTGCTCCATAGATGCTGCCGCACCCGCTGAGTTTCTCCAGCATTTTTGTCTACCTTCGATTTTCCAGCATCTGCAGTTCCTTCTGGAACATAGTGCCTGTTTAGCCCAGTCCTCTGCCCACCCCCTTTGTCATTACATCCAAGGACAACTGGACCACTCATTTACTCCAGTATCTTTGCAGCACCTAATGTCTGGTTCACTCGATGCTGGATGCATAAACATAGAATTATACAGCCCAGAGAGGGGCCCTTCAGCCCACAATGTCCATGGCAAACATGATGTCAAGTTAAACCAATCTCCTCAGTCTGAACGCGATCCATATTCCTCCGTATCCCTCCATTCCCTGCATATCCGTGCACCTCACCAAAAGCCACTTCAATGCCACTATCTTATTTACATCCACCACCACCTACCCATTCATGGCACCCACCACTCTTGACCCTCCGCACACCTCCTTTAAACTTTGCCCCCTCTCACCTTAAAACGATGCCCTCTTGTGTTTGATATTCCTATCCTAGGAAAAAGGTTCTGACCATCTACCCTATCTACGCCTCTCATAATTCTATCAGGTTTCCCCTCAGCTTCCAATATTTGAGAGAAAACTATCCAAGTCTGCCCAACCTCTCTTGCAGCGAATCCCCTCAAAAGCAGGCAGCATTCCGGTAGATCTGTTCTTCAGCTCCCCAAAGCCTCCACGTCCTTCCTGTAAGGGGGCGACCAGAGTTGCACCAAATACTCCAAATGCGGCCGAACCAACATGACTTCCTGACTCGTTTACGTACAGCTAACAATGGCCTGTTTCCTTTATCGTCGTTGCTTTTTTGCATATCTTTTACTCATTGATTTTTACGTCCCCACATCATCATCTGGAACACTTGTTTCCATTACACCTAGCCTGTCTGAGGAAGGGTCTCGACCCGAAACGTCACCCATTCCTTCTCTTCGGAGAGGCTGCCTGTCCCGCTGAGTTACACCAGCTTTTTGTGTCGATCTTTTACTTAACGCCCTGGCGAATGAATGCATGCCACTGAACTCCAAGTCCATGGAGCGATGGACTTGGACCCCAAGACTTGGTCTCTTTTACGTCAGTGACCTCTGCACCCTAAACATCCACCAGCTGCACACTGCAGTAATCCCCCCTGGTCATAAAACAGTATGATTTTTGTTTTTTGATTACATGGTACATGGGCTAGTGAAATTATTCTGCTGCAAACATCTTCTCATGGATTACATTTCTGTTTCCCGCAGGCATCGTTTGTTGCTTGGTAAACACACACCTCCCACAAAGCCTGAAAATGTGTTTGGAATGTGCCAATCTATTTTACTTATATCTGGAGATCCTCTTTTCCACATCATTTGGCTCACAGGGCAGGATTGCTTCCTTTTGAAAAGGCTTAGAAATGGGGAAAAAAGGGAAATGCATGCTGCAAATATCTAATGGAATGAACAGTAGTTCTGATGGACACTTTTAAGCTGTGTTTCCTTTCCAGGGCAATGCACACAGAAGCTTTTCTGCACTTGTTCTCATGCCACAACAGGCCTCCGGCAGCTTTCTGGCTGGAACAGAGCACGGTGTTCCCAATGTGGTCTGACCAATGTGTAGGAAGGAACTGCAGATGCTGGTTTAAAGTGAAGATAGGCACAAAAAGCAGGAGGAACTCAGCGGGACAGGCAGCTTGTCTGGAGCAGAGGAATGGGTAACGTTTCGTGTCGAGACCCTTCTTCAGACCAATGTCTTGCACAGGTGTAGCACATCATCCCAACTCTTGTATTCGAGCATAGAAGCACTGAGGTCATCTGACAATTGTGGCTCTCTCTCTCTCTCTCTCTCTCTCTGTGTCTCTCTCTCTGTCTCTGTGTCTCTGTCTCTGTGTCTCTGTCTCTGTGACTCTCTGTCTGTCTCTCTGTCTCTCTGTGACTCTCTGACTGTGACTCTCTGTCTCTGTGTCTCTGTGTCTCTCTGTCTCTGTGTCTGTCTGTGTCTCTCTGTCTCTGTCTCTGTGTCTCTGTGTCTCTGTGTCTCTGTATGTCTGTGTCTGTCTGTCTGTGTTTCTGTCTCTCTCTCTCTCTCTCTCTCTCTCTCTCTTGAAAAGCATGACATATCTCACACATGGAAGTTCAGTCTCTCAGGCCACTTAATGATCACTTCTGGTCACCAAGTGAGGAAATGAAGCGTCTCCTGCTTTCAGTTTCAATAGGCACGAGGATGTGATGCACTCCAAGGCTTGCAACTCATGGTCACCTTTGTAGCTTGGATCATTGGTGGAATAAGTGGCTCTAATGCCCATGGTCCCTGCAGGGACAGATCTATTACAACAACGGGATGCAACTTAGTTTCTTCTCCCCCAAAGGCAATGGATACCACTCAACAGAATACACATGAAAGAGTCACAGAGAGTGCAGCATCGAAATGAGCTCTTTGGCCCAACTCATCCATGTCACTGCCATGGGGCTGCACGGTCTAGGGGCTGCACGCACACCCCCATCCATATTAACGAGACGGAGGTGGAACGTGTTTCCAGTTTCAGGTTTCTGGGGGTCAACATCTCTGATGACCTCTCTTGGACCCACAATACCTCAACACTGGTCAAGAAGGCTCACCAGCGTCTCTTTTTCCTGAGGAGACTAAAGAAAGTCCATCTGTCTCCCCAGATTCTGGTGAACTTCTACCAGTGCACCATCGAGAGCATCCTTACCAACTGTATCACAGTATGGTACGGCAACTGCTCTGTCTCTGACCGGAAAGCACTGCAGAGGGTGGTGAAAACTGCCCAACGCATCACCGGTTCCTCACTCCCCTCCATTGAGTCTGTCCATAGCAAGCGATGTCTGTGAAGGGCGCGCAGCATCATCAAGGACTGGTCTCACCCCAGCCACAGACTGGTTACCCTCCTCCCATCCGGGAGGCGCTACAGGTCCCTCCGTTGCCGGACCAGCAGGTTCAGGAACAGCTTCTTCCCTGCGGCTGTTACACTACTTAACTCTGCACCTCGGTGATTGCCAGTCACCCCCCACCCCCGGACACTCCTTCCCCCAGTATAATTGCACTAATGATACTGTTGTACATATATATATTTTACCGTTCATTATTCTAAGTTCGTTCTGGGGAGATGCTAACTGCATTTCGTTGTCTCTGTACTGTACACTGCACAATGACAATTAAAGATTGAATTGAATTGAATTGAATTGCCAACACTATTCCTATCCAAGAACCAGTTCATAAGCCTTTCAAAAGTTGTAAATATCTATTACTTCCCTTAGATGTTATTCCATATAACCATGTTATTCCATTATATTCCATGTTAAAAAACACTGCCCCTCAGACCTTTTTAAATTCCACCCCCTATCACTTCTAGTTTTAGACGGCTGGTGTGTCAGAGAAGGATTCTGATTATCTCACAGACCAATACCCCCATAATGTTATAAAACACAAGGTGATCCGTCAGCTTCATGTTCCAGTGAGAATAATCCCAGCCCATCCAATTTCTCATTATCTGCAAAGTCCTTCATTCTGGGCAACATCCTAGTAAATCGCTTCTGCACCCTTTCTTCTGTTACACGTCTTGCACCACCCATAGCCTAACTTTGTGATCCCTGAGGATCCCTACACTTTCTCAAGCTACCCTTTTGTTTCAAACATAAAAGGTTTTCGATATTCCCCAAATCCTGCTTGTTAATGCCATTTCATGTCTTCTTTTTTGCCCTCCTAATTCTTTTCTTATATTCTCTCTGACATCATCTATAAACCTCAAAGGACTCACTCAAAACTAAACTCAAAACCCAACATATACACCTCCAACTTATAATCTGATTAAAACTTCAATTTTCTTTATAAACCAATGCTCCCCAATTTTATGAGGTACAAGGAAAAGCAGGCGCTGGTTTACAACAGTTTGAAGTCCTGGCCTGGACTGTCACCTTATCCATCTTCTCCAGAGATGCTGCCTGACCCACTGAGTTACTCTGGCACTTTGTATTTTTTTTCCTTTAATATTATCTTCTTTGCTTTTTACCCTTTCAGGTTCATGATGATCTGAGCTCTTCCTACCTTTGATTCCTCTGGGTGATCCATTTTCCTCTAACATACCAAAGACGGGCAGGTTGGTAGATTAATTGAACTCTGTAAGTTGCCGATCCTTGTGTATCGGGAATGAATGATAAAGATAACATAGAACTAGTGCAAACGGGTCGGACAGCATCTCTGGAGAAAAAGAATAGGTAACGTCTTGGGTTGGAACACTTCTTCAACACGATGAAGGGTTGCGACCCGAAACGTCACCTAATGAGTAATGAGGAAGGGTTAGTTAACAGTCTTTTTGTGCATGGCCCCTTGGGCAAGAGTGACCATAATATGGTTGAGTTCTTCATAAGGATGGAGAGTGACATAATTAATTCAGAAACAAGGGTTCTGAACTTAAAGAAAGGTAACTTTGAGGGTATGAGACATGAATTGGCCAAGATAGACTGGTAAATGATTCTTAAAGGGTTGACGGTGGATAGGCTATGGAAGGCATTTAAAGACTGCATGGATGAACTACAACAATTGTTCATCCCAGTTTGGCAAAATAATAAATCAGGGAAGGTAGTACATCCGTGGATAACAAGGGAAATCATGGATAGTATCAAAACAAAAGATGAAGCATACAAATTAGCCAGAAAAAGCAGCCTACCAGAGGACTGGCAGTCCAGCAGAGGAGGACAAAGGGATTAATTAGGAAAGGGAAAATAGATTATGAAAGAAAACTGCCAGGGAACAGAAAAACTGACAGGTGAATTGATCATGGGGAACAAGGACATGGCAGACCAATTGAATAACTACTTTGGTTCTGTCGTCACTAAGGAAGACATAAATAATCTGCCGGAAATACCAGGGGACCAGGGGTCAAATGAGATGGAACTGAGTGAACTCCAGGTTAGCCGGGAAGTGGTGTTAGGTAAATTGAACGGATTAAAGGCAGATAAATCCCCAGGGCCAGATAGGCTGCATCCCAGAGTACTTAAGGAAGCAGCCCCAGAAATAGTGGATGCATTAGTCATAATTTTTCAAAACTCTTTAGATTCTGGAGTAGTTCCTGAGAATTGGAGGGTAGCTAATGTAACCCCACTTTTTAAAAAGGGAGGGAGAGAGAAAACAGGGAATTACAGACCAGTTAGTCGAATATCGGTAGTGGGGAAATGCTAGAGTGAGTTATTAAAGATGGAATAGCGGCACATTTGTAAAGTGGTGAAATCATTGGACTAAGTCAGCATGGATTTATGAAAGGTAAATCATGTCTGACGAATCTTATAGAATTTTTCGAGGATGTAACTAGTTGAGTGGATAAGGGAGAACCAGTGGATGTGTTATATCTGGACATTCAGAAGGCTTTCGACAAGGTCCCACATAAGAGATTAGTATCACTTAAGCAAACTTAAAGCACACGGTATTGGGCGTTCAGTATTGATGTGGATAGTTAACTGGCTGGCAGACAGGAAGCAAAGAGTAGGAGTAAACGGGTCCTTTTCAGAATGGCCGGCAGTGACTAGTGGGGTACCACAAGGCTCGGTGCTGGGACCCCAACTATTTACAATACATATTAATGATTTGGACGAGGGAATTGAATGCAACATCTCCAAGTTTGCGGATGACACAAAGCTGGGGTCAGTGTTAGCTGTGAGGAGGATGCTAGGAGGCTGCAAGGTGACTTGGATAGGTTGGGTGAGTGGGCAAATGCATGGCAGATGCAGTATAATGTGGATAAATGTGAGGTTATCCACTTTGATGGCAAAAACAGGAAAGTAGACCATTATTTGAATGATGGCCAATTAGGAAAAGAGGAGATGCAACGAGACCTGGGTGTCATGGCACACCAATCATTGAAAGTAGGCATGCAGGTGCAGCAGGCAGTGAAGAAAGCAAATGGTATGTTAGCATTCATAGCAAAAGGATTTGAGTATAGGAGCAGGGAGGTTCTACTGTAGTTGTGCAGGGTCTTGGTGAGACCACACCTGGAGTATTGCGTACAGTTTTGGTCTCCTAATCTGAGGAAAGACATTCTTGCCATAGAGGGAGTACAGAGAAGGTTCACCAGACTGATTCCTGGGATGTCAGGAGTTTCATATGAAGAAAGACTGGATAGACTCGGCATGTACTCGCTAGAATTTAGAAGATTGAGGGGGGATCTTATAGAAACTTACAAAATTCTTAAGGGGTTGGACAAGCTAGATGCAGGAAGATTGTTCCCGATGTTGGGGAAGTCCAGAACAAGGGGTCACAGTTTAAGGATAAGTGGGAAGTCTTTTAGGACCGAGATGAGAAAAACATTTTTCACACAGAGAGTGGTGAATCTCTGGAATTCTCTGCCACAGAAGGTAGTTGAGGCCAGTTCATTGGCTATATTTAAGAGGGAGTTAGATGTGGCCCTTGTGGCTCAGGGGATCAGGGGGTATGGAGAGAAGGCAGGTACGGGATACTGAGTTGGATGATCAGCCATGATCATATTGAATGGCGGTGCAGGCTCGAAGGGCCAAATGGTCTACTCCTGCACCTATTTTCTATGTTTCTATGTTGACTTTAAGTTACTTTAAGCACCCTTCACATGATATTGATTTCCCTTCAAGCAGCTGCTCGTAATCTACTTTAGCCAGCTCCTATCTTATACTGTTGTAATCTGCAATTAATTCTTGGCATAAAGAGATTGGATCAAGTAATGATCTCATAGGGAAGGTTGTCTTTGCAGTAGGAATCTTAATATGATGGAAATTTTACATTCAGTTTGAGGGAGAGAAGAATGAGTCCAATAACAGTATTTTATACAAATTAGGGCAATTATGAAGATATGAAAACAGAGCTAGCTAAATATGAATTGACAGATTTGGTTATGGATCAGTCAACTGAGGCAGCCATTAAAGAATACAAAGTAGATACAACTCACCAGGAAAGAAAGTTCCAAGGACAGCCTCTTCACCAAGATGTAGGACAGAACGCCACAGGTGATCCTTCTTCCCTGTGGCTATCAAACTTTACAACTCCGTCCCCTTCTGTTGTGGGGTAGACTGAGATTGACTCCCCCCCCCTCGCCCCCCTCCCCAATCTTTGCACATTCCCCCAAGCCTTTCCACTAGTCACTTTAATTTCATGTCTCATTTATTTTGTATTTTGTGTTTTGTGTAAGAAACAGGTCAGGTGTGGAGAACACAGTTCCATTTGTGGGAGAAACAAGAACCCGGGGACACGTCTAAAAATAACATGCCATCCATGAAAAACATGTGAAATTCTTTCTCTTAGATTCATATAGGTAAACAACACGGAAATGGGCCCTTGGCCCAACTCACCTGTGCTGACCAAGTTGCTTAATTGAGCTCATACTACTTGCCTGTACCAGGCCCATATCTCCCAACTCTTTGCTATACATATATCTGCCCAAGTATCTGTTAAATGTTGTCATTGTACCTGCCCCAATCCTTTCACATCGGAGCTCATTCCATATACCCATCATTCTGTGTGGGAATAGTTAGGCCTCAGATACTTTTTACATCTTTCCTCTCTCATCTTAAACCTGTGACCTCTAGATTTTGATCTAGAGATTTTTATCTTGGGATAGACTGTGACTATTCACCTTATCTATGACCCTCATAATTTTATATACTTGATGTTCATCCCTCACCCTCCTTCCCTTCAGGGAAAAAGACTGATTTGTCCATCCTTCCCTTATAACTTAAACCCTCCAGACCTGATATTATCCTCATAAATCTTTATGCACTCATCCCACTCTCTCTTTCCAGAGATTCCACAGTCTTTAGGGATTTCCTCCAATGCAAACAGAGGTAGAGCGATTCTCCATAAACAAGATGCTTGAGGTTTATTGGGGGGGTAGATAATGCAGAGCTGAGGTTACAATCAGATCGGCCATCTTCTTGAAGAGCAGACTTGAGGAGCCAAGTGCTCTTCTCCTGCTCCTAATTCACGAGTGTGTACAATCTGCCTTATATTGGCTGTCTCTTGTCAATTAAAATAAAAATCAGCTGTCCAAAGTAGAGATGAGGCAGAAACCCATGATTCTGTGGATTCCTTTACCACTGTTCTCTGGGTACCAAGACATCAGATACATTCAAGATCATCAAAGGATGATGAAGAACTAACAGGATAAATTTGATGCCAAGATGAGATAAGCCATGATTTTATTGAGGCTCCAAATGGTCATCTCTTGTTCCTGCTGTCCTTCTTCCATCTATGTAACGTTACGAGGATGTAAGATCCTTCTACGAGCAGTGATGAAGCAAATACAGGTCCATGTCTTGACTAAACATGTCTCTCAGCATTGAAGACTTGTCTAACCGCCTGAATCTGAATGAATCTTCGTGGCCTGTAATTCTAGTTCTCATCTTAACACTGAGAGCTCTAATGTTAGTGGGAATCCACCCCAAGATAAGTCAAACCGCGTGGGTAAAAAAAACTCTAGCTTTTATATGACTGGACTATTGCATAACTTAGTGCAAAGTCTAGTGATCCAGACTGGTTAAATAATCCATTAATAATCCATAAATAATCAATTTCAGCTGGTGACACATTAGTTTGTTCCACCCAATTTCCCAAGTCTGCTTTAGAAGATGTGTCCAAAATTTGCTCATGATTGCAGCCAACGCTTATGAGAAGCCCTTGAGAACTTTGCCTACCCTGGCTGGATCTCCAACATACAAGTTAAATATATTCAATGTCAATTAACCTCAGTGTCTCAGTTCTGGAGAAGAGGAAATGCAGCAGACTGGCGATTAATCATTTCCAAACCATGGTCAGATCACTTCCTCAGAAGTAAAGCTTTAAGCAGATTTATAGTCAGTGTTAGTGTCAACGAGTTGTAGAGAGTGGAAACAGGCCCTTCAGCTCAACTGGCCCATGCTGACCAACCTGCCCCATCGACACTAGCCCCACCTGCCTGCACTTAGCCCAAATCCCTTTAGACTTGTCCAATCCATTAAAAAAAACAAAACATTTTTGATGGTAGATTGTGGAATTCGCAGGAAACCTTTCTCTGGGTGTTTGGTCAGAGTGAGTGGGTCAGCTGACAGCAATGTGCTCTGTGGTCAGTTTTGTCGACCACAACTTTCTCAGGGGCATCCCAGAGTGTGTGTAAAGCAAGGGGGGAAAAGCAGAAACACCACCCCACAATAACCAATTGTTTGCTTGCAGACATCTGTCACGTAACAATAAGATGTGTGGTCTTGTCCCAACATAACTCGGTGAAGTTAAGTTCCTCCTGTTGCCGATGAGTCCAAAGTTATTGAGTCTCTGGGATGAAGGTAAAGTGTACACACTGCTCAAATACATGTTTGAAGAGAAAGCCAGTACTGGAATCATCAATTTAACAACAAAAGAATTTATAATCTCAGGAAAACATTATTACACATTTATGAATGTAATAAATAAGCAGAGCAGCAAGTAGAATATTTCTTCCTCCAATGTTTTTCCTTTTGCAGATGCAAATGTGTTGAAGGTCCTCACGGTGTTACATATTTGATCTCCACAGGGACCAGTGTTTCTATTCTGCCTCTGCCTTTGTATACAGCCAGTAATCATCCTCAGTCTTGCCTCCTTCTTGCGATGTAGCTACATTGAAACTTAAGCCTGGAGTTAATAGATCCTTGCTGGGCCCTATCATTGCATCAACAACTTTGGTGGGGGTCAAGGAAAGAGTGTTCACGTCGCGGCCCTGTTTCCACCAACCTTCCCACCACCACACACAAGAGGCACAAGTAGCGACAAGACTGACACCATTGTATGCAAATGCCGAGAGGTGTGTTACATTCTACTCTGGCTGAACAACTTCTAACCTTGTGTGTGGACTCGATAAGAAGAAGATCAACTTTGGTGCTCTATTCCCTCCGTGTCTTGGGCCTGATAGAAATAAACCATCTCCAATAGATTCAGAATGATTTATGATCTTCCAACCTCAAGGGACATTGATCTTCCTACCTCAAGAGACCGCCGGGATCTCCTCCCAGACTATAATTCCAAAGCTCAGTTAAAGCAGGAGTTACGAGAGGAGTGTGGGGTTGGGGGGGGGGGGGAGCTGGTAGTCAGGATGTAAGATTCCTTTCTGCGTCACATTGTCTTCAAGCCTTGCTTCAGAGGCATCCTTCCTCCTGCATCTCCTTAAACTCTACTAGATCTGCACAGTGTTTGTTCTTTTATCTGTGGAATATCTGACTGTGACTGCCATCAATCTTACTCAGATCGAGTGTGCCCCCAATTGTGATAATCTCCTCTCCCTTTGTTCCTCTTGAGTTGTTTGCAGCTGATGTCACAGAGGAACACATCAGCGTCCTCCAACATGCCTTCCACACCGTATCTCTAAACTAAACTAAAAATTCATAGGCTTCAACAACTTTGGTGGGGGTCAAAGTTATATCTGAAAACCATTCCTGCTCCATGTTCTGCTACTGATGCCCAGTTGCATTTCATTCAACATCTTTCCTTCTCTTGATCCGTTTGCATTGCCATCTGACTTGTCTTGCTGCTTATCTGATATCCTGTCGGGCACCAGCAGAAGTTTCGGAAAGACAAAAGTCCTGTGAGATATAGGTTGTGCTCACAGTCACTACTCAGAGACTAAATCATGGAAACAAGAAATGCTTTATTTGCGAGTCTGCAGAGTCGGGTGCCTCTCCAAGTTGAGACACACCAAAGTCAGGAAAGTAAAGCCCCTTGATACACACAATTCTACATTTAACCTCCCCTTCTGGCCCTCCCCAATCAGAGCACTGAGGTGCACAGTCTATAGGTACGTCCCCCCAGTACCTCCCACATCATACATCGCATGTTCATGGTAATGAGCAGTTTCTTGACCAGGGGTGTGTTAATAATATTCATTTATTTCATTAAGCATGCTCAGTTGTAAATGACCTGCCCCAGTTTGCTCACCTCCAACTGACCTGTCTCATTTCTCTTGTATCTGAATTAAAAGCTAGCCTCTACTGACAAGGGTTGCATCCATCACTAGTCTCTACTGATAAGGGTCGCATCCATCACTCCCCTTCTACCGCTATACAACGCCATCAATCCTTACTCAAGGACAGTTCTGGTAACTTCACCCACAGCTGTGTCAGAATCCTCTCCCTGGCCTCTAACGGTTAGAATCCTCTCCTGAACCCTTACAATAGCGGGGTTTAATCATTTTATCCCTCACAGTCCTTTGTATATCCTCAGTGGCAGCAGAGGGACCTGGTTCAATGCTGATCTCAGTTGTGTCTGTCTGACGTTCTAACACTCTTCTGATGACTGGGTGGGTGACCTCTGGGAATTTCAGTTCCTTTCACAAATCCCAGGAATTTGCTGGCGAGTCCGTTAATTGACCCCCGCTAAATAATCTCATTGCAGCTGGGTTGTCGTGGAAATCAGCTGAGAGGGAGAATAGATAAATGGAAATAAATGAGGGAATGGGATTGATGGCATTGCCTGAGATCTGGAAGACTCGGCGGGTTGAATGGCCTGTTACAGATTACAAGAAAATTTGGATATACTGTAGGAAATACGAAAACTCCGTTTAGTTTAGTTTAGAGATACAGCGTGGAAACAGGCTCTTTGGCCCACTGAGTCAGCTCCGACTCGCGATCCCCGCACCTTTACACTACACTACACTAACTATACAAACATTAACACCAAGCCAATCAACCTACAAACCTGCACGTCTTTGGACTGTGGGAGGAAATTCAAGATCTTGGAGAAAAACCCACGCAGATCACGTGGAGAATGTACGAGCTCTGTACAGACAGCACCCATAGTCGGGATCGAACCCGGGTCTTGGGCGCTGTAAGGCAGGAGCTCTGCCACTGCGCCACTGTGCCGTCTACCAGTTGCCTGACCACCAGCTGCATTCCTCTCCCTGGAAGCTCTAACTCCGAGCGAGGTTTCATAAAGCCACGGTTGATGCAGAGACAGACTACTGGCCACAAGTCCTCTCGCTCACTGGAGCTGTGTATGAGTAGGAATGGGATGTGTTCTCAGGGAAACAGTTAAAATCCTGGCCGGTGTTGACAGGGTGCATGTGGAGAGGATGATTCCTTGTTGGAGACAATTAGAACGAGGGAGCGCAGTTTCAGAACAGGAATCGCATGTTTCAAACTGGTTGATCGAAAGATAGAGCAGGGAGATTGGCCCTTCGACCCACCGAGTGCACACTGACCATTGATCACCTGTTCCCCAGTCCGTGTCAGTCTAGAGGGTAGAATTTTGCGGTGAGAGGGACAATGTTTAAAAGAGATGAGTGTGACAAGTTTTTCTTTACAGAGGGTGGTGGGTGCCTGGAACGTGTTGCCAAGAGTGGTGGTTGAAACAGATACGTTGGTGGCATTTAATTGACTTTTGGATAGGCGCAGGGATAGAGTGATCCAGTGTGGAAACAGGCCCTTCGGCCCAACTTGCCCACACCGGCCAACTTGTCCCAGCTACACTAGTCCCACCTGCCTGCGTTTGGCCCATATCCCTTCAAACCTATCCCATCCATGTACCTGTCTAACTGTTTCTTAAACAATGGGATAGTCCCAGATAGTCCCAGAAGGGATAGTCTCCTCTGGCAGCTTGTTCCGTACACCCATCATTCTTTGTGTGAAAGTTACCCCTCAGATTCCTATTAATTATTTTCCCCTACATCGTAAACCTATGTCTGCAGGTCCTCGATTTGTAAATCCTGGCCAAAACAGAGCTAAAATAAAGCAAAGGATTTATGCATCTACAAGGCCTGTTCGCCTTTTTCTGTGTAAGAAGCCACAAGCTGCAAGCTGGTGCCAGGAAGTCTAGGTCGCAGATCAATATATCAGATAAGGAGAGGTCCAGATGTCCTCCCAATTGATAATATGTATGAGGACTTTGCAGAGAAACTCTAAGGTATTGTAGATGCATGGTTTTGATTGGATTACTGCAAAGGGATTGTAAATAATGTTAATAATGTTACAAAACAGTCACACTGCTGTTTGATGATTGGCTGAAGTGTGAGGCCCTGGCTGAATTGTTTGTACTGCCAGGGTAAATGTTGCATTATTCAGTTAAGCTGACTACTTTCCAGAAGCTTCTATAGAAACATTGTGCTGAGAGTCTTTGTAATTGGGTTAGGGTGCTGTCAATAACACTTTAATGTTATCGATATTTGTGATTGGCTTGTAAGGGGAGCCACCCCCATGTATATCGGCCCCTCAGTGTTCGATGACCTATAAAAGGTAGCCCCCACTTGTATCGGTGTCGATCTTCTGGAAGGGCGCTTGGGACTGCGCGACCTTTTGGGAATGTCTGCTTACACGAGGCTGAAGGGCTTGGCCAGGCAGAGACAAGGATCGAACCCGCGGTGGTTTAGGTATCGTATAGGGGGATTTGTTGTTCGTTCAAAAATAAAGTTGGTCCAGTGCTTGACTCACTGAACTGGACTAAGGGTGGTTAGCTTTAGGAGCATATTTACAGATTCACCTACTCTGGGAAAGAGACTCTATGCATCTACCCGATCTATTCCTCTCATGATTTTATACACCCAACGCATGGAATGGAGGGATGTGGGTTATGTGCAGGTATCATGTTCAGCATTGTGGGCTGAAGGGCCTGTTCTTGTGTTGCACTATGAAATACACTTTGTTACCTC
This sequence comes from Okamejei kenojei, assembly GCA_035221665.1. NCBI lineage: Eukaryota > Metazoa > Chordata > Chondrichthyes > Rajiformes > Rajidae > Okamejei > Okamejei kenojei. The sequence continues at coordinate 16,420,775 of CM069165.1, forward strand.
CTCCAAAAAACTGGATCAATCATATAGTACTTGCCCTTGACTAAGGCAATGCTACCTATCTCAGATTTGACTCTGCCTTTCCAATTGATCATTAATCGTGTACTTCGGAAATTTTTCCGCTACCATCTTCCTTTTATTGATGTTAGGCTCATAGAATTACCAGGCTTTTATTTGCTGCACTGCTTTAACCAGGAACTGCATTTGACACCCTATAATCAGCAGAGCTTTACAAATCTCAGTCCAAGCAACCTCTTACACAATTATTATCTCCTGTCTCAGTCTCTGGCTCATGTCAGAACAGCCATCAAGAGGATGAATCCATGAAAAATGCCTGGTCCAGAATGTGTGTACTCAAGACTTGTGCGGACTAATGAACCATTAGAAGTATATAAGGACATCTTCTCTGTGTCAGAATAAACTTTCATCCCCACACCAGGAATTTGGACACAAAGTGCTGGAGTAACTCAACAGGTCAGGCAGCATCCCTGGAGAACATGGATAGATGACGTTTCGGGTCGGAACCCTGTGGGACATGCCCTTTACTCCATTAATACTCCTATTCTAGTTACATTTGATAAATATCCTTTTACGGTGCTCTTCCACACCTACTAATCTGTTAAGTAGGTATGTTACAAAACCTACCTTGAATGGTGCTGCAGTTCTGCCACTGCCCGTGTGGGCGACTTTGGCGCCTTTGACCGGGGGGTGGGTTTAAAATGCGGTTTTCCCCAGACTATTCAAATCAATTTTTCTCAGGGTGTTTAGTTGCTGAAGAGAAATCGATCTGACATTTGTTTTATGAAGTTATTTTTAAACTGTGCTGGATAATTTATTAGCATGAGTAAATAAAAAATCATCTTGTAAAGCCGTGAACGGCGACAACGGGATGGATCTCACGTAGGGGACAAGGCAAGGATACACCGTTTATTTTTTCATATAAACTTGCTTCTTAGGATGCCTTTAATCAAAATTTCATGTTGCGAAAAGGTGACTTCGAAAAGATACGAACTGGCAGTATTTTACCTGCCGATAAGGGGTTTAAATTCACCGCAACCGCAACGTTCCAATCGATCGTGTTCCATAAAATCCCACTCGCAAGATGATTTAAATGGCCATTAATTTACGGGAATTAAACACTAAATTCCTTCTGTTTGGCCTATAAATTCTTGACAATGAGATTTAAAAATCATGTTATATTGTGAATTCTTGTGTGAATGTTATTTGGACATTTAGGCTATTTAAAAATGTTAATATTTTCTTAAGAAATGGATAGATGTTTAGGTCTAGTAATTGAATTTTGTAATTAGCTACAATTGGGTAACAAACTAATTATATGCTTTAATTTCAGGTCATCCAAGTAAGATTGTTTCACATTTGTTTCAGAATACTTCAATCTATAATAACTGAAAATGTCTTTCAGTTCTCTTAATTTTTAAGAAAGTTATGGGCTTTTGACTGTCCTCGATCACAGCTTTTGTGTTAAGTCAATGGAAAAGCAATAGGGAACAAGATGCTAATTTCCGAGTATGAAAATAGCCATAACTTTTTTAATACTGAAGATATGAAAGTGAATTAGGTGTCAAATTAAACTCCTTTTTATGCTTTAACTGATGGGATAAATTGCAGACTTGATTTTTTAAATCTCAAAATTTTGTAACATTGCTATATTAAGGGAACATTGACCTCGCAAATGACCATGCATGATGCCCACCACTATTTCCTGAATTTACAGGTGCCCTCCCCTAATTGCCACCATTAAAGGTGTCCTCCACTAATTGCTGGAGCAACTCAGCGGGTCAGGCAGCATCTGGAGAAAAGGAATAGGTGTTGTTTCGGGTCAAGACCCGTCTTTAGTCCAAGTCAGGAGGAGCGGGAAACTAGAGGAATGGAAAGGTTCAGAACAAATCAGAGCCGGCACTGATGACCAAGGAAAGATGGAGCCCACAATAGTCCATTGTTGGCTGTGGATAGCAGGGATATGTGGATGTGAACTGTGAAACTAGGTCAGTATGGGAATGGGAAGGGGAATTAAAACATTTGGCACCCGGGTCATCCTCGCTAAGCTCCCCGATTCACCACATTTAGAGGTGCCCTTCTGTAAATTTCACATTTAGAGGTGCCCTCCCCTAAACCCCTTATTTGCAAATCTCCAGAGTCCTAACCTCCCTGTTTCTGTGCTTTCCATTGTGTGTGTGCAAAAAGTCCCCTCTGTGTGTGTGTGCAAATGTGTGTGTGTGTGTGTGTGTGTGTGTGTGTGTGTGTGTGTGTGTGTGTGTGTGTGTGTGTGTGTGTGTGTGTGTGTGTGTGTGTGTGTGTGTGTGTGTGTGTGTGTGTGTGTGTGTGTGTGTGTGTGTGGTGTGTGTGTGTGTGTGTGTGTGTTTGGTGTGCATGTGTGTATGTGTATAGTGTGAGCAGGCCCTAGTGAGACCACACCTGGAGTATTGTGTGCAGTTTTGGGTCCCCTAATTTGAAGAAGGACATACTAGCTATTGAGGGAGTGCAGCATAGGTTTACAAGGTTAAATCCCGGGATGGCGGGACTGTCATCTGCTGAGAGAATGCAGCAGCTGGGCTTGTACACTCTGGAGTTTAGAAGGATGAGAGGGGATCTCATTGAAACATATAAGATTTTTAAGGGCTTGGACATGCTAGAGGCAGGAAACATGTTCCCGATGTTGGGGGAGTCCAGAAACAGGGGCCACAGTTTAAGAATAAGGAGTAAGCCATTTAGAACAGAGACGAGGAAACACTTTTTCTCACAGAGGGTGGTGAGCCTGTGGAATTCTTTGCCTCAGTTGGGGCGGTGGAGGCAGGTTCTCTGGGTGCTTTTAAGAGAGAGCTAGATAGGGCTCTTAAAAATAGCGGAGTCAGGGGATACGGAGGCAGGAACGGGGTACTGATTGGGGATGATCAGCCATGATCACATTGAATGGCGGTGCTGGTTCGAAGGGCCAAATGGCCTACTCCTGCACCTATTGTCTATTGTGTGCGTGTGCGTGTGTGTGTATGTGTGTGTGTGTGTGTGTGTGTGTGTGATTGTGTGCATCCGCATGTCTTTCTCATCTACTTCCGTTCCTCTCCGACAACCTCACTCCATGTCCATCTTACTCCCTGTGGGAGTGTCCGTGTCTCTGTCCATGTGCCCATGTATCCATGTCCATCTGCGTGTCTATGTTGAGATAATATTTGGGAAGCAAGGCAGAGTTAGCATAGCAGGTCAATAACCTTCCATCAGCGTCTGTCATGACTTTTGATGTGAGGTCATCGACCTTCTCTCCTAAATCCGAGCAGTGGTCGAGCTGCTGCCTCACAGCACCAGAGATCCAGGTTCAATCCTGACCTCAGGAAAGGCTTCTTCCCACATTGCTGAAAGGTAAATCAGGAGTGAAATGCAAGCAATATTAAAGCAGGCCATGTTTCCTGGGTAGGAAGGAACTGCAGATGTTGGTTTAAAACCAAGACAGACACATCAAGCTGGAGTAACTCAGTGGGTCAGACAGCATTCTGAAGAAGGGTCTCGACCCAAAACATCAATGTTGAGTTACTCCAGCTTTTTGTGTCTATCTTAAGTCCCCTGGGTCTCTGCCAGTGGATGGTCTGCTGGGGTTTCTGCTGCTTCTGCGCTGATAGAACGTCAGCTTTGTGAAAGAAGGAACTGCAGATGCCGATTTAAACCGAAGGTAGACACAAAATGCTGGAGTAATTCAGCGGGACAAAATGCTGGAGTAATTCAGCAGCAACTCTGGAGAGAAGAAATAGATGACTGTTCGGGTCGAGAACTTTTTCATACCTCTGGCTTCCCTCTCCCCTGACTCTCTCGGTCCAAAGAAGGGTCTCGACCAGAAACGTCACCTATTCCTTTTCTCCAGAGATGCTGCCTGACCTGCTGAGTTACTGCATCATTTTGTGTCTGTCAGCTTTGTGATTTGGGGAGACATCGCCATCTAATGGGTCTGGCTGCTTCCTACAACAAATATTTCCTGTTTCATTCTGAGGAGGATCAACATGAGAAAAACATGTTGCAGCTGCTTTGAATTGAAGGAATCTGCTTTCCATAAATATATATTAGGTTTAAATGAGGGAATATAATTGGTGGCGTGCACCAGTAAATGTGGATATAAATTCCCCAATTCACATTTCTTGCTTTAAGGGCCTGTCCCACTTGGCCGTCATTTACGCGACAGGGCGGTAGTGACTGATGCGCGCGTCATCATGCGTCCGCACAGCCGTCTGGAGAGCGCGCCGTAATTTGAAGATAGACACAAAATGCAGGAGTAACTCTGGGACCGTCAGCATCTCTGGAGAGAAGGAATGGGTGATGTTTTGGGTCGAGACTCTTCTTCAGTCCAAAGAAGGGTCTCGACCCGAAACGTCAACCATTCCTTCTCTCCAGAGATGCTGCCGGTCCCGCTGAGTTACTCCAGCATTTTGTGTCTATCTCCAATCGTCTCGGCCCCGCTCTGTGAGCCCCAGGCCGAGCCGGCGATCGTTTGCCTGCTTCTGCTGCTGTTGGAGGTGAGACGTTGGGCCGCGCCAGGGTCCTGGGCCTGTCCCACTTTGGCCGCCAGTTACGCGACAGGCCGGTGGCGGGCGAAGATTTTGTGCAGGACGAAGTCCACATTCCTCCACGTCACTCCGCACTGCTCCACACCACTCCGTACGCCCGTCCTCGCACTACCCACACGCTAGCAGGTCGCGTAAATGGAATGACGGCCAAGTGGGACACGCCCTTTGCTCCATTAATAACATTTCTTGTTACATTTGATAAATATCCTATTAAGGTGCTTTTCCACACCTATTAACCTATTAAGGGAACATTGACCCTCACAAATTACCATGCATGATGCCCACCACTATATCCTCAATTTACAGGTGCCCTCCCCTAATTGTCACCTTTAGGTGCCCTCCCCTAATTGCCACCTTTAGGTGCCCTCCCCTAATTGTCACCTTTAGGTGCCCTCCCCTAATTGCCACCTTTAGGTGCCCTCCCCTAATTGCCACCTTTAGGTGCCCTCCCTAATTGCTGGAGCAACTCAGCGGGTCAGGCAGCATCAGGAAGAAAAGGAATAGGTGACGTTTCGGGTCGAGACCCGCCTTCAGTCCAAGAGTCAGGGGGAGCGGGAAACTAGAGGAATGGAAAGGTTCAGGACAAATCAGAGCCGGCACTGATGATCAAGGAAAGATGGAGCCCACAATGGTCCATTGTTGGCTGTGGAAGAAGTGATAACGCAGGGATATGTGGATGTGAACTGTGAAACTAGGTCAGTATGGGAATGGGAAGGGGAATTAAAACATTTGGCCACCGGGTCATCCTCGCTAAGCTCCCCGATTCACCACATTTAGAGGTGCCCTTCTGTAAATTTCACATTTAGAGGTGCCCTCCCCTAAGCCCCTTATTTGCAAATCTCCAGCCCTAACCTCCCTGTTTCTGTGCTCCCCATTTTGTACCCCCATTTACAGGAGCCTTCCAACATGCCCATAGTTCTCCATTTGCTGGAGTAATCGTCTTTTTTCCTAAGAGAGAGAATGGTCTCGACCCGAAACATCATCCATTCCTTCTTTCCAGAGATGCTGCCTGTCCCACTTAGTTACTCCAGCATTTTGTGTCTAATTTTGGCTTAAACCAGCATCTGCAGTTCCTTCCTCCACATCTATATTTCCTAGTTTACTGAAGACCCTTTTTTCAAATGCCCTTCCCCCCCCCCCCCCCATCAATTCCTGATGTTCCTTTTTAATTCCTTCAATTGCTGCTGCCTTCCTCCAAAACTCTCCTTCTTAATAGTGTACTCCATCCCAAATTCTGCCAATGAAAATGACCCTCTCTGATTCACAGGTCTCACCTATTTATTGCATCCTGCTCAAACTCTTATTTCGGGTGCCAGCCAATTTGCTGCACAGTTTCACTCCCTACAAGAGCTCTCCCCCAATTCCTCTAATTTATTGAGTGGCAATTGTTTCTCATGAAGTAAAGTGCATTTGCATTGACAGTGCAAGGCAGTTGGACAGTGGAGAGTTTATGGTTTATCAATCCAGACATGAATCAAAAGGTGATATCCCGACATGTTACCGGGCTGTGGGGAATGGTGGGGCAGTGTGTTAGCATTGAGAAGCAAGCATTAACCGTGAGTTTGTTTTCTCTCTCTATCAACTTGATTATAACAGCCACAGAACAGTCGTATCGTGGGGAAATCAGAAATCAGAAGTCAGAAACTGTGCTTCAGATAACCACTAAATAAAGTGTCTACCGTCGGAAACCCGACTCTAGTCCTGCGAGCGGCACAGCAGTAACTGAGGGCATTGGCATCAGTCTGAAGAAGGGTTTCAGCCTGAAAAGTTGCCTATTTCCTTCGCTCCATAGATGCTGCTGCACCCGCTGAGTTTCTCCGGCACTTTTGTCTACCTTCAATTTTCCAGCATCTGCAGTTCCTTCCTAAACACTGAAGACATTGAAGCCTGAAGATGGCTTCTGATCCGAAATGTTGTCTGTCCATTTTCTCCACAGATGCTGCCTGACCTACCGAGCTCATCCAGCACTTGTGTTTTTGTCGTTTCCGACAGACTTAAAAAGTCGAAATGCGCAGGACACTTAAAGTCGAAATGCAGTTAATTGGGCTCTCTCAGGATGGCAATCTGTAGTATCAGGGGATCGCTGATTAAGATCCGACTAGAAAGAGGAGCGGGAGGGGGTCTTGTGTGCCTAGCATGCGTATTTATAAAGACATACAAGTCTATGAACTAGAGTGTGTTTTCCCATTGCTTCCATCATCTTATTCTAGGATGAGTGTGAAGAAGGAAATTAAGACGAATTGAGTTCAATAATTGGGATGAATGTGGAAAGGTTGTATTTATTCCTTTATATTTTCCCATTTGCAATGTAATGCCACTGTGATTATGTAAAAATACATTAAAGCTTCTGGCTGCCAGAAAGGCCATTGACTTGTGAACCACTAATGTCATTAAAAGTCGCTTAAACACCTGGAATGCAATTTAAAATGATGATGATTTAATATACTAAATTGGTGACTTTTTAGATTGTATTTAACAGCTAACACATGGCTATCAGCAGTGAGAGAAGAGAGAAAGTCTGATTGTTTAGATCAGAGGGCATGAAGACGTGAACATTATACTGGAGGGGCAGCCATAGTTTTAGCTTCATGCATAAATAAGACATCTCAGTATGATTATCAGCGAAAGGTATTCTCCTTATCCTGGCCATCTGAATTCCCACATTTACTGGCGCTCTCGGCTAATTCACTATTTAGTGTTGCACTCACAAAATTTCCAATTTACTGGTTCCATATTTGTGTTTCACCATTTACTGGTGTCCAGCCATAATTATTCCATTCACTGAGTCGTAATTCACCAATTTACTTGTTCTAATTGCATTTACTTCAGCCCTAATTTCTCCATTCTCTGATCTTATTTATTGGTGTTCTCCCTTAATTTCTCCGTTGGTTATTCCTCTTACTTGATAATGAATGAAACCAAACTAGACTATTACTCAGTGGTCATGTTTGCCCTTCATTAGTTCCTCCATGTACTGATGATGCTCTCCAATGTTTCCTCATTTCAAGTTTCCCTTCCCTTGTCTCCGCCATTACCGCTGCTCTATCCTATCTTCCCATTTCCCAACCTATCCATTTCCTAGACCTCTTTCCTAATTCCTATCTTTACTCCCTTCCCATTCCTTTTTGCTCTCCCCAATTTTCTATTACTGGTGCACTCTCGGATCGGCCTGTTTATTGTTGCCTTCCTTCACTTCTCTCATTTATCAGGTGCCTATCTTTATAAAGACCTCTTCTTACTGCCATGTCTAACTCTCCAATTTTCTGTTTTCTTGGTTCCAATATTTAGTGTTTCTGGCATTTACTGCCACTTTCCCTATTTCATACTGTCTTCCCACTATTCCCTAATTTCCCTGTCAACCAGAGCCCTCCCCTGACCCCTTACCCACTATTCCCTTTCCCTAACTCCCATATGTTTTGCTCCCTGGGTAAATTCCCTCACTTTTAATTTGTGAGCGGATACACGCAGGGAGCAAAAGTATTCTCCTTCATTTGCACACATCTGCGCACGATTCACACATTTGCCATTGTCCCCATCTAATTATCACATCATCCAAATTAATTGGACCATTAAATGTTTCTTTTGTTCCCATTTGCAGTTGTTCTCCCCTTCATTTTCCACGTCTTGGTTCCTTTGCTTATTCTTCCACTTACTCCTGTCTCCAGATAATCATCTACTTCACTCTTGCCCTCATTTTATACCCCGGTTAAACGGGGCCTTTCCCACCAATCCCTAATTCACTATCGCTGCTCTGATAACATGGTGGGATTACTATAGATGGTACGCAATGGACAACATGGACCCGATGGGCCAAAGGGCCTGTTTCCATGCTGTTTGACTAACTCCGTTTGCTGGTGCCTTTTCCTAATTCCTCATTCCCTTATGTAGCCTTCTTTCCCTCATTTATCAGGTTCTCTCTCCTAATCTCCTCCCATTTAATTCACACCCTCCTCTATTTACTGATGCTCTCGAATTCCATGTTTATCTCTTCTTCCATTTTCTACTGCTCTATCCCAGTTCCTGCAATACCCCTGCGCTAATTCACCCAAATGTTTGATGTCCCTCCACAATGAATACATCCCTATTTTTGGACGCAAGCCTGAGGTCCTGGTACATTTTGATGTTTCTGCCATCCGTATATGGGTTACCAAGATATTGGATTTCTGATGGGATAGAATCACTGGCATCCATTTTTTTAGGCCATCATGCAAAACGATCACGATAAATTACTCAAAGATTACACCATATTGCCACTGCCGCAGAAACATAACCAAATCAACAGTCCCACCGACACTGCCTGCCAAGCAATCAGCTCAAGATAGACATAAAAAGCTGGAATAACTCAGCAGGACAGGCAGCATCTCTGGAGAGAAGGATTGGGTGATGTTTCAGGTCGAGACTGAAGGGACTGAAGAAGAGTTTCGACCCGAAACGTTACCCATCCCTTCTTTCCAGAGATGAACAATTTTTGTGCCATGCAGTCTCGCTGAGTTACTCCAGATTTTTGTGTCTATCTTTGGTTGAAACCAGCATCTCCAGTTTCTTCCTACACAAGCAATCAGCCCATCTCCTTCACCCAACAGATTCAGACCCCAAAACACTCCAGGCTTCCCGATGATAGTGGTGTCGCAGGAGAAACCAGACCAGACTCAAACATCCAGTCCAACCAACAGACTCGCCCCCCAAAAACTAAGATCACCCTAGAACGATGCACCAAATTGGGACAGAGATAATAAGCCCAGTTGATAGAGTGTTACAAATGCACTTCATCTTGGAAGGGAACCACATACCAAGTGTGGCAGGGTATTCCAGCATTGCTAAAGGGGTGCGAGCTGGATATTAAATCCTTACCAAGTGCAGTGGGAGCCTGGAACACACTGCCAGGGGTGGTTGTGGAGGCAGGTACTACACTGACGTTTAAGAGGCTAAAAGGCAGACGGAGTGCAGGTATAGGCTGGCATTGTGTTTGGCAAAAATATTGACAGTGGAAGGGCCCATCCCTGGGCTGTTCTATGTTCTATACAGGTCCAAAAAACAGCTTTGTCCCAACTCCTATCACACTCATGAACACTACAAATACCAATTAAATTACAAACTCTTTTGGTTGCATTTGGGACCAAGCTTTTGTTTTGCACTAATATTGTTTTTATTTAAATTATCTAACATTTTTGTTTATTTAGCTATCCATGAGTAGTGTGTTTACAGACTTGTTAAGCTGCTGTAAGTATGAATTTCATCATTCTACTCTCAGTATATATCACAATTAAATACCCTTGACTTCAATGGGCTGCTTTAACCTCTCCCAGTATAAAGAGCTGACCAATCTCAGATACCCAAATTCATCCTATTCGGAGTCACTAATCTGTGGTCCATGACACTGGCACTTATTCCAGGCAGAAAAATAAAGGCTGAGCTTTCAATCAATGTAAACACTGATTGCAATATGTATCATGAGCCACGACTGAAAAACGGCCCACAAATTAAATTCTATGTAAGACTGGGAACTGGAAAACAATTCCAGCAAAGCACTCCCACAGGCAGAGTCAGGGACTGTGTGAAAGCTGAACCAATATATAAAAACATTAATTTGGGCACCAGCCATGGGCGCCCAATCCTTAAAGGACCATTTACTAGATTTAGCTCTTAGGGCTAACGGAATCAAGGGATATGTGGAAAAAGCAGGAACAGGGTACTGATTTTGGATCATATTGAATGGCGGTACTGGCTCGAAGGGCCGAATATTTTTCTATGTTCTATATTCAGCCCATATCATAATTAACTACAAGTTGATTCTTCAAAGCAGCAGAGGCCAGACCTTAGAGAAATCGCTGTTAACATTTCTACCACTTACATACCCCAACTCGGGTGAAGTGTAATATGTTTTGGACAATAGACAATAGACAATGGATGCAGGAGTAGGCCATTTGGCCCTTCGAGCCAACACCGCCATTCAATGTGATCATGGCTGATCATCCACAATCAGTACCCCGTTCCTGACCTCCCCATATCCCTTGACTCTGTTATCTTTAAGAGCAGAAAGGTTACACTGATGGGAAACTTCAGTGACTCAAAAACAAGTTAAACATCCATAGTAGCATCAGTCTAGACTGGACCTATCAAAATATCAAATAGATTTCTAGATTTTAAGTCTGAAAGAAACAAACTTGGTAGAAGAAAATCCTCAAAACCTGGGGGAGCACTCATGGACTGGAGAGCAATACAGACATCGTAAAGCAAAAAGATAAGCGTAGCTATAAAGAGCACTATGAGATACACAGGCAATTAAATACTATATTAAAAACAAATGTACTGAAAATGCAAAAAGACAATAAATTCTTGTTAGAACCGAAAACAAAACATTTCAGTTTGAAAATGTTTAAATACAGAAAGGAGAAGATTCAAGGCACATTCAAGCCTTTTTAAAATCTGTATGAGGGAACTGCAGATGCTGGTTTAAACCGAAGATAGACACAAAATGTTGGAGTAACTCAGCAGCACAGGCAGCATCTGTGGAGCGAAGGAATGGGTGAAGTCGGGGGGGGATAGGGAAATGAGAGACAGATGATGATGTAGGCAGATATAAAACAAATGAGTGAAAGATATGCAAAAAAACAAGAATGATGAAGGAAACAGGTCAGTGTTAGCTGTTTGCTAGGTGAGAACAAGAAGCTGGTGCAACTTGGATGGGGGAGGGATGGAGAGGGAGGGAATGAGGAATTACTTGAAGTTAGAGAAATCAATATTCTTACGACTTTCTATTTAATCTATCCCCCAACATACCAAATAGATCTGATCAATACCAGGGGAGATTGCACCAGGAAGACCTACCGTGTTAGTCTAAGATGGGAAATTGTCTAGTATCAGCAGAATGGATTAATTAATTCCTGAATTCCTAGCACAGAGGCACCCCGGGATATGCAGAATGGCGAGAGTGAATGCACTGACCAGAGAACAACTGATTTTCTGGAGGGAATTTCTTCTTCTTCTTCTTCTTCAGAAACCAAAGTTTCTGAACCCTTTCCTGGAGCATTGGACCAAACGCATTGAAGAAGACAGCCCTCCTGTTGTGCAATGAAGCCTTGGGATGTGTCAGGACAGTGGACAGGTGAAGATGCGTGGGACACAATAAGCCCTTCCCATTATATATGGAACTCTGGCACATGGCAAAGACAGAGCCAAGGATATCAAACCTATGTTTCTCAATGTTCCTAGTATTTCTGAGAATCAAAAATCCCCTTACAAGCTATTAAAGATGACTTGAACACTATTTATTCAGTCTGAAGAAGGGCATCGACCCGAAACGTCACCCATTCCTTCTCTCCAGAGATGCTGCCTGTCCCGCTGAGTTACTCCAGCATTTTGTGTTTATCTTCGGTTTAATCCAGCATCTGCAGTTCCTTCCTGAACACTATTGCTAACTGAACACTAGACAATCAGCACTTTAAAATAATTAAATTAAAATAATTTAAAACAAATACAAATCATTAAAAAAAGTGTGATTTATGTGTTCTCTCTTCCCCACAGCCCTGCATAATCCTCATTCACACAAAAAAAATCTCACAGATTCTGCACCAGATCCAACTTGGCAAAGTATCCCGATCCAAAACGTTACCTATCCATGTTCTCTCGAGATGCTGCCCGACACGCTGAGTTACTCCAGTATTTTATGTCTATCTTTTAATGCTCCTACCTTGTAGCTCCAGGGAGCCGGTTTGATCTTGATGTTGGGTTCTTTCTGTGTGGAGTCTGCATGTTCTCCCCGTTACCATACTGGTCTAGCTTTCTCCTCCATCCAAAACATCTTAGTTAGCCACTTGTAAATGATCCATTCTGTAGATTAATAACATAAACAAAACAACTGGGAGTTAGTGGCCATGTGGAAAAGAGAATGAGTTGTAGGAGTATAGGCAAGTAAGGAGAGGGGGAATGAGACTGAAGGGATTCTGAAGAAGAGTCATGACCCGAAACGTCACCTATCCCTTCTCTCCAGAGATGCTGTCTGACCCGCTGAGTTACTCCAGTTGTTTCAGTCTATCTTCAGATTGAAGGGATTGTTAGGGTGGACCAGTGGGCCAAGTGGCCTCCATTTATGTCAATATAAGAGACCACAAACAGATACACCAGCATAAGGACCATGCAAGGTGAAATTAGCTGAAGGAGCTCAGCCAGTCCTAAACTTCAGCAGAACTCCTGCAGAGAAAGGAACTGCAGATGCTGGTTTAAACTGAAGATAGACACGAGGAGCTGGAATAACTCAGCGGGACAGGCGCATCTCTGGAGAGAAGGAATGGGTGACATCTGTCCGTAACGTTCCTGATAGCTGCCAGAAACAACTTCAAGTTCACAAATCATAGTAGAATTATGCCATTCGGCCCATCGACTCTGCCATTCAATCATGTCTGATTTCTGCCTCCTAATCCCATTTTAATACCTTCTCCCCATAATCCTTGACAGCCGTTCTAATCAAGAATTTGTCTATCTCTGCCTTAAAAATATCCACTGACTTGGCCTCCACAGCCCTCTGTGGCAATGAGTTCCACAGATTAACTACCCTCTGACTAAAGAAGTTCCTTCTCACCTCCTTTTTAAAAGAGGGCCCTTTAATTCTGAGGCTATGACCTCTGGTCCTAGACTATCCCACCAGTGGAAACTCCTCTCAACATCCACTCTATCTATGCCTTTCATTATTCTGTAAGTTTCAATGAGGTCCCCCCTAAACCTTTTAAATTCCAGCGAGTAGAGAGGCCCAGTGCTGTCAAACGCTCATTCCTGGGATCATTCTTGTAAACCTCCTCTGGACCCTCTCCAGGACCAGCACATCCTTCCTCAGATATGGGGCTCATCAGAAGCGACGTTGCCTCACATAATTCCCTCTCACGCTGTGTGTTGTCCTCGATGCTGTGACAAGTCATGGATAGCTTTGGCTGCATTGTCACGCAGTCTGGCAACATCAGATTTATAAGCGGACAACACTGCTGGACAGAGATAGGATTCTCCCTCTGGAGACAGGCATCTCAATTCCAAACTGCTTAACCTATCCACAAAAAGTGCAAACTAAAATGATTGCTTTGAGAATTATTTTCACAAATCCACAATGCAAATGCTGTGGATATTAAGATAGATATTCACAATTTTCACACAGCTCTCAAGGCACTAAACAAGTTTTAGAAATAGAAATATCTGAAAAAAGCATTAATATAAGATATTCATTTACCCTCCCCTGCCTTTATATTTTAAGGAAATATATTTGATAAATTCAAGTTCAAGTGAGTTAATTGTCATGTGTCCCTGATAGGACAATGAAATACTTGTGTTGCTTCAGCACAACAGAACACAGTAGGCATGACTACAGAACAGATCAGTGTGTCCATATATCATTCTATAAATACATACACACATGAATAAATAAACTAATAAAAGTGCAAATAACAGATAATGGGTTATTAATGATCAGAGTTTTGTCCGAGCCAGGTTTAATAGCCCGATGGCTGTGGGGAAGTAGCTATTACTGAACCTGGTTGTTGCAGTCTTCAGGCTCCTGTACCTTCTACCTGAAGGTAGCGGGGAGATGAGTGTGTGGCCAGGATGGTGAATTCACCACATTCACCACATAACTTGATTGATTAATTCAAAGGTACCAAACGGAAACGGTCTACAAAGTCCATCGATCACCCGTTCACACTTTGATACAAAGTCTGAGTCAGTTGAAAGTATCAAAAAGTGGTGAACGATTACGAAAAGTGGTCCATCAAAGGCCCAGATCTCCCCACCATTGAACAGATCCATTGGAGATACTGCCTTAAAAAGGCAGCCAGCTTCATCAAGAACCCACACCACCCTGGCCACTCTCATTTCACTCCTGCTACCGAGAAGAAGGTATAGGAGTCCTAAAGCCATGATCACTAGGACCAATAACAACCTTTCCTCCTAACAACTGCCAGGCTCTTGAACACCACACACACCAACTAAACTGTAGATGGACACAAAAAGCTGGAGTAACGCACCGGGACAGGCAGCATCTCCAGCTTTTCGTGTCTACCTTTGGTTGAAACCAACATCGGCAGTTCCTTCCTGCATGGTACATGGATAGGACAGGTTTGGAAGGGATATGGACCAAATGCAGGCAGGTGGGACTAGTGCAGCTGGGATATGTTGGCCAGTGTGGGCAAGTTGGGCCGAAGGACCTGTTTCCACGCTGTGTCACTCTATGACTCTATTATAATGAAATAATATTTTCCCCGCTGAGTTACTCCAGCATTTTGCGTGTACCCTGCAGAGAAAGGCCAGTTCTTCTATACAAGGGGCAGCAAGGATACTGAATGCAGGTATAGAGAAGGTGCAGGGGTATTACAGGCATTGAAGATATCCTGCAAATAAAGATGAAAGCACAATCCCACCACTGGAGGAGTCATCACACTCCAGCGTTATCTTGCCATCTATTTTTCAGAGTGCCTGGCATTTTCCGAGGGGTCTGAAATTTCTCGCATAGACCATGAATATGAACAGTATGCTTTCTATAGTGCATCTGTAGATGTTTATAAGAGTCACTGGAGACATGCCACAATTCCTCAGCCTCCTCAAAACACAGAGGTACTGGCGTGTCTTCATGGTGGTTGCATCAATGGTTGGTGGTTGGTCCATGGCAGATCATTGGTATTATTAACACTAAAGGGCCTGTCCCACTTTGGGCGTCATTTGCACGTCATTTACGCGACATCATTTATGCGCCACGATGTGTTGTGACGCACACGTGATGCACGCAGGGTGCGCATTACGTGCGCTTGGTGCATGGTGATGTAGGCAGTGACGCACGGTCGTGCGCGGCGCCCCCCCATTTTTGGGATGTACAAAATCTTTGCGCGTCATCTGCGTGACGCGCAAATGACCCTCAAGTGGGACAGGCCCTTAAGGCACCTCAAGCTCTCAACCATTTCCACTTCTGCACCAGTGATGCAGATTAGGGCTGTGCATCCCACCATGCTTCCTGGAGTCAATAACTCCTTCTT
This sequence comes from Okamejei kenojei, assembly GCA_035221665.1. Classification (NCBI taxonomy): domain Eukaryota; kingdom Metazoa; phylum Chordata; class Chondrichthyes; order Rajiformes; family Rajidae; genus Okamejei; species Okamejei kenojei. The sequence goes on from CM069165.1 coordinate 16,436,346, forward strand.
TCTTCCTACGGACATTGAGGGAGAGGTGTTATCCTGACACCATGTCACTAAGTTCTCTTACTCCTTCCTGTATGCCATCTTGACATTGTTCATGAATTGCACCCGCCCCCCTTAAGATGGTGTCAACCACAAACATTCTAGATGGAATTAGAGCTGAATTTGGCTGTGCAGTCATGAATGTAGAGGAAGTATAATAAGGGATTGAAACCATCCAAGCAGGAAATTGAGGATTGCTGTGGTGGAGGTGTGTCCGATCCCCACTCAAGGCCTGTGGGTCGAGGATCCAGTGGTGAGAGCCGAATCCTCGATCCAGGAGTTTGGAGACGAGTTTGGATGGGATTGTGGTGTTGAAGGCAGAGCTCTGGACGAAGACACACCCCTCCAGATCCAAAGCTAGCCTCTTCCCCACTCTTATGAGACCTCTAAAGATAGACACAAAAAGCTGGTGTAACTCAGCGGGACATCTCTGGAGAGAAGGAATGGGTGATGTTTCGGGTCGAGATCCTTATTCAGACCTCTGAACAGATTTCTCTTATGTTAAGGACGAATAAGATTTTTTAAATCTGCACTTCCAGCGCAGCTCTAACACTACATTTTGCTCCATGTTCATAACAGGAGCAGAATTAGGCCATTCGACCCATCAAGTCTACACCATTCAATCATGGCTGATCTTATCCCTATAACCATATAACCATATAACAATTACAGCACGGAAACAGGCCCCCTCGGCCCTTCCAGTCCGTGCCGACCATTTGTTTTCCCCTAGTCCCATATACCTGCACTGGCAACATTCTAGTAAATCTCCTCTGTACTTTCTCTATTTTGTTGACATCCTTCCTATAACTAGGCGACCAAAATTGTACACCATACTCCAGAATTGGTCTTACCAATGCCTTGTACAATTTTAACATTACTTCCCTACTCCTATATTCAATGCTCTGATTTATAAAGGCCAGCACACCAAAGGCTTTCTTTACTACCCTATCTACATGCGATTCCACCTTCAGGGAACTATGCACAGTTATTCCTAGATCCCTCTGTTCCACAGCATTCCTCAATTCCCTACCATTTACCATGTACTTCCTAACTTAACCCATTCTGCCTTCTCCCCATTCCTGTACTAATCAAGAATCCATCTATCTCTGCCTTAAAAATATCCATTGACTGCCTCCACAGCCTTCTGTGGCAATGAATTCCACTGATTCAACACCATTTGGCTAAAGAAATTCCTCCTCATCTCCTTCCTAAAGGAACGTTGTTTAATTCTGAGGCTACGACCTCTAGTCCTAGACTCTGCCACTAGTGGAAACATCCTCTCCACATCCACTCTATCCAGGCCTTTCACTATTCGGTAAGTTTCAATGAGGTCTCCCCTGATCCTTCAAAACTCCAGCGAGTGCAGGTCCAACACTCAATCATATGTTAACCCACTCTTGTAAACCTCCACTGGACCCTCTCCAGCACCACATCCTTCCTCAGATATGGGGCCCAAAATTGCTCACAATACTCCAAATGCGGCCTGACCAGCGCCTTATAGAGCCTCAGCATTACATCCCCCAACATTACAGCCTCAGTGTGTTTATTTTCTCCCCTGTGCTTCCTAATGTGCTCATGAATAATATGATTTGACTGTATAACGCTCTAAACAAAATCTTTCACTGAATCTCAGTCCACATGACAACAATAAACAAACGGTTTCATTACAAGAAATGTCTTTGAATTCTGTGATAAATTCTACCTCCAGATTAGCAACATGACCATGGTCAATAGAGATTTGTTCCAGCTTATGCGGAGGGAGTGGGAGAACGCTGGCTTTTAAAAGAATCATAAGCTCCTGTTGTGTTGCCATGGAAATCTTGAGAACACGGGGAACTTGGACACATTCAAAATTAAAAAAAATCATTGACATTTTCAATATCATGGTCTTTCTAACAAAGTTGAAACTACAATTAAAATAAAACCCACTACTGTCCTTGACACCGCAGATTTTAAATTGGTTTGAAAATCAATAGTCACAAGTGGGCAAAATGGTTTTCAGAATGTGTGATAAGGATTCAAACAACTGTGGACACAAACACATGAAAGTCATCGCCCAGGATACGCTTGCTAAGGGATGCAAGGTTAGACATTATTCCAACATTTAGAGATCGCAATTTTTATTCCCTCAGTCAGAGAGAAGAAATCAAGTTAAGTGCATTCCTTAGAATTCAAGATAAATATCCAGAAGGAACTAACAACTCAAAGCATTAAAATAAGAGAACGGCTAGACTCTCTTCTCATGGAAGAGAGCATCATGACAGTATCTTTTTCCAAAGAGACGAGAAAGTGATTGTACACAAAGCCATCAGTAATTCAAAGATAGACACAAAAAGCTGGAGTAACTCAGCGAGTTAGACAACATCTTTGGAGAAAAGGAATAGGTGACATTTCAGGTCAAGACCCTTCATCAGATCCGAAAAGTCACAAATTCCTGTTCTCCAGAGATGCTGTCTGACCAGCTGAGTTACTCCAGCTTTCTGTGTCTATCTTCAGTTTAACCAGCATCTGCAGTTCCTTCCTACACTTCAGTAATTCAACCTGGACTAAGAAAAATATCACAGCATACGGCAAGGAACCAAAGGGGTTAGTACTGATCTTCTCAAACCAGGTTGTAAGCTGAAAGGAAATATGAAAGAACCTGCTATATTAGCAGGAAAGGGAACAGAGAAGATTTACGAAGATGTTGCCAGGACATGAGGGTGTGAGCTATAGGGAGAGGTTGAGTAGGCTCTATTCCCTGGAGCTCAGGAGGATGAGGGGTGATCTTATGGAGGTGTATAAAATCATGAGAGGAATAGATCGGGTAGATGCGCAGTCTCTTGCCCAGAGTAGGTGAATCGAGGACCAGAGGACATAGGTTTAAGGTGAAGGGGAAAAGATTGAATAAGGATCTGAGGGGTAACTTTTTCACACAAAGAGAAGTGGGTGGATGGAACAAGCTGCCAGAGGAGGTAGTTGAGACATGTTTAAGAAGCAGTTAGACAGGTACATGGATAGGACAGGTTTGGGGCGATATGGACCAAATGCAGGCAGGTGGGACTAGTGTGGCTGGGACATTGGCCGGTGTGGACAAGTAGGGCCAAAGGGCCTATTTCCACACTGTATCACTCCATGACTCTGAGACTCTACAAAAACCTTCTCTGGATCCGTGAGGTGTGGTCCTCATGAACGATTTATAAGTCAACATATAAATTAAGATGACACCAGTACTATTCGGCTCTGCCCCCAGCTGGCTATTGAAGGTGGCAAAACTCAGATTCATTTCACCAATGCTTCAGGTTGCTAATGAGCTTAGAACTTTTCTTCATCAAAGCATGTTTTCCCCTCTCATGTTAACAGTGCAACCTGAAATATTTATCTTCACGGTCTTCTAGCAGGCAGGCATGTCGAGGTTGAAACAATCACAGGGGATAATGAGACAATCAAATTGTCATGGGTGTGATTTTATTGTACATGAAATGAGGATGGTGCAAAGAAGATATTGACAACTTTCAGATAATTGACGTCAGGACTGATGCCCGTGCATGCTCTGAATGATCATCAGGGTGAGGCTGGTTCAAAATCGCCCAGAGTTAATGAGAGAGTAATTATTTAAGGTGGAAGAATGGCTTGCAAAAGAACCTGGACAAAGTTGATTACCCATAGAGTCACAAAATGTATAAGTAACAGCTATGATTCAGAGATGAAGCTCTTTACGGTACAGAGTAGGGAGATTAGTGTGCAATAGTTTGTAGTTTTGTATTGCATTTTATGTCATGTTATTTATAGGGCTTGTAATTATGGGGTTTTTTTTGTGGCATTTATTTTGATTTAAACTTTTAAGTGCTCTGGGTTATTCTGCTGTGTGCCTTGTCCTGTTTCACCCTAGCTGGCTCAGGATAGCTCAGACTTCAGTCGAAAGATGGGACCAAACCCAAAAGGCCAGATAATCATGTTCTCCAGAGATGCTGCCTGATCCACTGAAATGGATGATCACTGCTTGAAATTTCAATTGCGCGCCGTTATTTGAAATCATGCATTTTTGTGATTGTGGAGTGCTTTGGATATTCACTGAAACCAGGAGAGTAAACATTTTGCCAAGCAGAACTTGATCTAAAGCTGCAATTCCATGACTTCCTCCCGAGTGAAACATGATGATAATCATTCCCAGATCCTTCTCCAGCTTCCAGCAGGCACCTCAGTCTGAAGAAGGATCTCGACCCAAAACGTCATGACAATAGACAATAGGTGCAGGAGTAGGCCATTCGGCCCTTCGAGCCAGCACCGCCATTCAATGTGATCATGGCTGATCATCCCCAATCAGCACCCCGTTCCTGCCTTCTCCCCATATCCTCTGACTCCGCTATTTTTAAGAGCCCTATCTAGCGCTCTCTTGAAAGTTTCCAGAGAATCTGAGGCAGAGAATTCCAGACTCACCACTCTCTGTGAGAAAAAGTGTTTCCTCGTCTCTTTTCTAAATGGCTTACCCCTTATTCTTAAACTGTGGCCCCTGGTTCTGGACTCCCCCAAAATCTGGGACATGTTTCCTGCCTCTAGCGTGTCCAAACCCTTAACAATTTTATATGTTTCAATAAGATCCCCTCTCATCCTTCCAAACTCCAGAGTGTACAAGCCCAGCCACTCCATTCGCTCAACATATGACAGTCCCGCCATCCCGGGAATTAACCTTGTAAACCTACGCTGCACTCCCTCAATAGCAAGAATGTCCTTCCTCAAATTAGGGGACTAAAACTGCACACAATACTCCAGATGTGGTCTCACCAGGGCCCTATACAACTGCAGAAGGACCTCTTTGCTCCTATACTCAACTCCTCTTGTTATAAAGGCCAACATGCCATTCGCTTTCTGCACTGCCTGCTGTACCTGCATGCTTACTGACCACCAATCCTGCAAACGTCTGAAACCGAATTATTGGCCCAATCCTCAAATGAGTCTCATGAGGTGCAGCCTAAGGAATGAGGCTAATATCATCCAAATCCCCACACCACCCTGGCCACGCTCTCATCTCACGGCTACACAACTACACACCAGGAAGACGGCGTCAGAGACTGAGAATCATGATCTTCAGGTTGAAGAACAGTTTCTCTTCTCATCACCCATCGTGAACCATCTGCACAACCCAAACCTCAACCCTACCTCAGTAACCAATTGCTATGGATTTGGAGCAAAACACAAACTGCTGCAGGAACTGGGCGGGCCAGGCAGCATAAGCGTAGGGAATGGACAGGTGACGTTTTAGGTCAGGACCCTTCCTCAGTCGATGGGCTTTGCAGAGGGTGCACTAGGTATTTTGGTTAAGATTATTATGGCCTACCTGGTATAACTGAAAAATTTATAGTATTATTGTTGACTGTATATTTATTTAATGTGCCCATAAAAGAGCAGCAAATAAAAAATTATCGTTGTGTTCCTGGCGCATACGACAATTAAACATTCTTGACTCAAAGCTCATCACTTCCCAGGCTTAAACAACACCTCTCTGACCCCCCTGTGGTAATGACTCTTCGTGTGGTTTAATGAACAACTATTTATCTGACTGTACTTCACTGGAACACAATACATGTTAAGGGTTTTTTTTAAAGTCTGAAATATAGTGTCATCAGTTTTAACCTATGGTGTCACATCAATTGTGGACCTTTGCCCCTTAGGTGGAAAGAGGAATTGGCAAGGGATGGGGGAGTGGAGGTCACCGACTGAGGCTCACAGCAATCATTCCAAAGGTCCAAAACGGAGCGAATTATCTCAACCCCCAGCGGGTGGTGTCACCAGCTGTAACGCTGTCATACTGAGCAACTAATGTGGTCTCTGCGGTCCATAGCTGCTGGGAGCCTGTCTTAAAGGTTGGTGAAGGCTGCTGGGCTCAAACATAGACCTCAGGATATGTGGAGGTGTTTGTGCATTATGAACCTGTGGCCTGAGTGCTCTCGTTGGTAGACCTCAGGGACAGTAGTTACTGCAGGAAGGAACTGCAGAATCTTACGTAAAACACAAAGTGCTGGGGGTCATGCAGCATGCAGCATCTAGGGACCCTTTGTCAGACTGGTAAAGGGCCTGTCCCACTTTCCCGAGTTATTCGTGAATTCTCCTGAGTTTTCAAACCCGCAGAATGTTCGTAACGAGTCCGTAGGAGGCCGTAGGAATCCGTGGATATATCGTAGTGGCTCGTTACGCCAGCCGCAGGTTGTGGACATTTACTCGTGGACATTTTTCATCAGGCCAAAAAAACGTCCCGACTGACCTGATGCCCTGAGTACCTACAGCTGGCATAATGAGCCGCTACGATATATCTACGGACTCCAACGGACTCGTTACGAACATTGTGCGAGTTTGAAAACTCGGGAGAATTCGTGAATAACTCGGGAGAATTCGTGAATAGCTCGGGAGAATTTGTGAATAACTCGGGAAAGTGGGACAGGCCCTTAAGAAAGAAAGCATTTGCTGAGTAAAGCTAGTGCTGCATGCGTCAATTGATCATGTTGAGCACTGAATTTCAATGGTGTCTTGGACTCCCGTTCTGCAAGTTAGTAGTCCGCAGTAATAAGTGACACGATGTTCAATCCTGTGCTTAAATATCAATGGTGGTCTGCGAGCCTCCGCCAGTCCCTCTCATGTTGTTAGTGTCCGTTTGTATCCTCTGTTATAATCGGTTGCTCACCTGGGATTGGGGGTGCTGAGAAGACAAATTGCAAAGTGATGAAAATGTAAACAGAAGTGCATGTAGTAAGTCAGCTTAATGCACTATGAATAAACCATGGTGTCTCTGCAGATCCCTCCACTTGCTGTGTTTTTGTCACAATAAAAATTGATGTACAGTATTTCAAAGCACGGGCTCAACTTGAAATGATGGACTGTGTTCTAGCTGCCATCTCGTGTCCCCAGAAAAGGTTGCCTGATGTCTACTGCAGAACTTTCAGTCCATGCACATGGATTTTAATAAGTAATGCTGTGTGACAGAGAGACAGAGAAAGACAGAGAGACAGAGAGAGGGACTGAGAGAGAGACACACACATACAGACACAGACCCAGGCAAAGAGACAGACAGAGAGACAGACAGAGACTCAGACAGAGAGACAGACAGAGACTCAGAGAGAGAGACAGACAGAGACAGACATAGAAAGAGAAATAGAGATGGAGAGAGAAAAAGAGGGACTGAGAGTCAGACAGACAGAGAGACACATGGAGAAACGCACAGAGAAAGAGAAATAGAGATGGAGAGAGAGAGACAGACAGAGAGACAGACAGAGAGACAGACAGAGAGACAGAGAGAGTGACATGGAGAGAGACAGAGAGAGAGAGACATAGAGAGAGACAGAGAGACAGAGAGTTGGGAAATTATTGGTAAATATTCTAAGAGTCAGGATTTATGTTCACTTGGAAACGCAGGAACTGATTAATTGGAGTCGGCATAGTTGAGTGCAGGGGAAATCCAGTCTCACTGAGGTTTGAGGAGCTAACTTGGAATGCTGATAAAGGCAGGGCAGTGGACATGTGTATGAAGGAACTGCAGATGCTGGTTTACATTGAAAACAGGCACAAAATGCTGGAGTAACTCAGCGGGACAGGCACCATCTCTGGATAGAAGGAATGGGTGGCATTCTGGATCGAGAACCATCTTCAGCCTGAGAGTCAGGGGAGATGGAGACACAGAGATAAGGAGGTGTAAGGTGTGAAAACAAGACATCAAAAGAGGTGATGGTGAAGGAAAATGTAAAATAAATCATTATTAGCTCATCATTATGGAGAGAAGGCAGGTACAGGATATTGAGTTGGATGATCAGCCATAATCATATTGAATGGCGGTGCAGGCTCGAAGGGCCGAATGGCCTGCTCCTGCACCTAATTTCTATGTTTCTATGTTTCTAACTCGTGCTGACAAAATGCAACACAGTAGGTTGGTCCTAAAGGTTGGGGTACATGGGATCCAAGGTACTTTGACAAATTGGACCAAACATTGGTTTGCTCAAGGGTGTTCCTCTGACGTATTATGTGACCCTGGTGTTCTGCAGGGATCTGTGCTGAAACAAACGACCCCGCTGTACTTCAATGACTTGGGTGAGACTGTAGGCGGGCTGATTGACAAGTTTGCTGACGGGACAAAAATTGTTGGAGTAGCAGATAGCGAGAGATTTGTGAAAGGATAGAGACATAAATAGATCTGTGGAAAGTTGAGCAGAGCAGGGAATTTAATCTAGGCAAGTGTGAGGTAATGCACTTTTAGATGACAAATACTGACAGGATGGTAAATAACATGAACTTCCAATAAGTTTCATGTATAGAGAAACCTTGGGGTGCAAATTCACAGCGTCCTGAAAATGGTGGCACAGGTGAATAGGTTTGTGAAGTAGGCATGTTTAATGCTACAAATCTCTCAGTGTCTCTCCCTGTCTCTCCCTGTCTCTCTCTGTCTCTCTCTGTCTCTGTCTGTCTCTCTCTGTCTCTCTCTCTCTCTCTCTCTCTCTCTCTCTCTGTCTCTAGGGCCTGTCCCACTTACGCGACTTTTCTGCAAACTGTTTGCGACCTTCAAGCTCGGGGGCACTCGCCTGAAAAAAACGCAAGCTGGATCGACCACACACGCACACACACGGAGGAGAGAAGGGGGGAGAGAAGGGGGGAGAAGGAGTGGAGACACTTTCAAGAAGCCAGACAACTTTTAATAAGCCAGAGATACACAGCTGTGAAGTTTAGCGGGCATTTAACATTTACCGGTCGGTTTTCCTTGGTTCTGAAAACTCGTGCTTACGTTTCTTTTTCTCAATGAGCCAATTAAAATGCCCGGTCAGCAACGGAGATTTCCTACGGCTACCCCGACTGCCTACAACAACATGGCCACCCCACCACCACTGCACTACCACTTCAGAAGTATTGATTTTCTCCATGCCGACCAATTTTTGCTCGCAGAAAATGTTTCAACATGTTAAAACATTATCCGCAACCAAACTGAGGCCGCGAGTAGTAACCACTGTGCGGGAACTCCTCTCGGCCATGAAGGAGACTCACCAGTGACCACCTACGACCATGTGTCGACCACGCTGCGAGCTTGTGGCGAGCGCAGACTCTCCTAAACTCGCCAATAAGGTCGCCATAGTGCGACAGGCCCTTCTCTCTCTCAGTCTCTCTCTCTCTCACTGTCTCTCTCTCTCTGCCTCTCTCTGTCTCTCCCTTTCTCACTCCCTGTCTCACCCCTGTCCCACTCCCTGTATCTCCGTCTCACCCCTGTCTCTCCGTCTCACTCCCAGTCTCTCCGTCTCTCTCCCTGTCTCACCCCCGTCCCACTCCCTGTCTCCTGTCCTGTCTCACTCCCGTCTCTCCCTGTCTCACTCCCTGTCTGGGAACCTCCTGTCTCACTCCCTGTCTCATCCTGTCTCACTCCCTGTCTCACTCCCTGTCTCACTCCCTGTCTCACTCCCTGTCTCACTCCCTGTCTCACTCCGTCTCACTCCCTGTCTCTGCACTCCCTGTCTCATGCTCATCCCTGTCTCACTGTCTCACCCTCACACTCCCTGTCTCCAAAAAGCTGTCTCACTCCTGTCTCTCTCCCTGTCTCACTCCCTGTCTCATTGCCTGCATCTGTCCTGTTCACACATTACATTCTCTTTGTACCCTTCCATATCTTTAGTTTCCCTCTCTCATGACTCTCGGTCTGAAGAAGGGTCTCGACCAGAAACGTCATTCATTCCTTCTCTCCACAGATGCCGCACTCCATCTGCTGAGTTACTCCAGCATTTTCAGCCTGTCTTCAATTGAGTGTAAGCGTTGGGATGTCATGTCACAGCTTTAAGCGCCCTATCTAGCTCTCTCTTGAAAGTATCCAGAGAACCTGCCTCCACCGCCCTCTGAGGTAGAGAATTCCACAGACTCACCACTCTCTGTGAGAAAAAGTGTTTCCTCGTCTCAGTTCTAAATGGCTTACTCCTTATTCTTAAACTGTGGCCCCTGGTTCTGGACTCCCCCAACATTGGGAACATGTTTCCTGCCTCTAGTGTGTCCAAGCCCTGAACATTCTTATATGTTTCATATAATGTTGTAGACATTGTCGGAGGGGGGGTCCAGTCGCCGGTTTTTCGGCGACCTGCTAGGACTGCGACTGTCGCCGACAGTCGCCGAAAAAATCACCTAAGTGGGACAGGCCCTTAAGTACCAGACACCGACCTTGCACAAATGCTGACTTTCCCTTGGCATGACTGTAAAGAGAACTACAGTAAAATGAGCCAAATATAATTCCTCTAGTGCAGCTTATGAGAAGGAAAATGATCGGTACAAGACTGTGTTTTACAAGGCTGGACATAACTGTCCTTTGGATGATGAAGCTTTGAAATGCGAACAGCCGAAATACTGGATTCATTGAACATTCAATGACTCAGGAATTCCGCCCTTTAGCCCTTGGAAGGAGCTGCCCTGAAGCATTGTTACTGGATTAGAACTTCAAGCCCTGCGCTAGTGACCTGCAGATATGAGTTTGAATCCTTCTGGGGGCAATTTAAATCCAAGCAATTAAATGCATGCTAAATAATAAGTTGATAATTAAGAAGCTTTATTAAGAATGGTGACCATGAAACAACTGAATAACCATAAAAACCCATCTGGTTGACTAACATCATAGAGTTACCGAGAGACGTATCAAGGAAACAGGCCATTTGCCTCACGAAATCTATGCTGACCATTAAAAATATTTTTACTCTAATACGACCCTAAACCATTGTCCCCACATTTAGGTTAACTGCCCTGTAGGTTCTACCACTCTCTCATTCACTGGGAGAAATTTTCATCTGCTTGTTAAACATCCAAGCTGCAAATTCTGCTTGCAAGGCATGGGAGGAAACCGGAGCACCCGGAGGAAACTCATTGCAGTGGCAGGCAAAACATGCGCACTCCACACAGATAGCGGCCCGAGGTCAGGAGTGAACCCAGTTGCAGGTCCAACAATATCTATCACAGTCGCTGCCTCAAAAAGGCTGGCAGTATCATCAAGGACCCACACCACCCTGGCCACACACTCATCTCCCCGCTACCTTCAGGTAGAAGGTACGGGTGCCTGAAGACTGCAACGACCAGGTTCAGGAATAGCTACTTTCCCACAGCCATCAGGCTATTAAACCTGGCTCGGACAAAACTCTGAACATTAATACCCCTTTATCTGTTATTTGCACTTTATCGATTTATTCATTCATGTGTGTATTTACATATATAATGGTATATGGACACACTGATCTGTTTTGTAGTTAATGCCTACTATGTTCTGTTGTGCTAAGCAAACAAAGAATTTCATTGACCTATCAGGGACACATGACAATAAACTCTTTTGAATTGACTTTTGACCTTGAATATGAACACCCCATGACTCAGGTCAGCCGTTTCTGCTGAAGAAGGGTCCCACCCGAAAACGTCGCCTTTCCATGCCCTCCACCGTTGTCGCTGACCCATTAAGTTTCTCCAGCACTCTGTGTCTAGATCAAGATCCCAGCATCTGCAGTACCTTGTGTCAGCAGCTTCTTGTACTAATATGGGGCATATCAATTCTATCCGCCATATCCGACAGTCTTCTTCCTGCCATGACTCTCTGGACCGGTCATGAAACATTGGAAGAATAGATGAATGACTTAAGAGTCATAAACCACAATATCAGTCGATGGTTCCACAGATTTATCAACTAGAAAATATACATCATCCTTCTTCAGCACCAGCGTTGTTTGTGAGAAATACTCTTATTTTTTTTCCCCTCATATTTTGTATTGCGGATTCTCCAATCATTTTTGGGACGAGGGGGGTCACCTCTACCTGAGAGAGGGAGAGCCTGGATTCATGTGTGTGTGTAGTTTTATTTATTCATCAGGGAATGGGCTCATAGAGTCATAGAGAGATACAGTGTGGAAACAGGCCCTTTGGCCCAACTTGCCCACACCTGCCAACATGCCCCATCTACACTAGAGCCACCTGCATGCATCCAGCCCATATCCCTCTAAACCTACCCTATCCATGTACCTGTCTAATTGTGTCTTAAAAGTTACGATAGTACCTGCCTCAACTCCCTCCTCCGGCAGCTCGTTCCACACACCGACCACTCTTTGTGTGAAAACGTACTTGGACATTAATGGTGACGTCACCCAGATGCCGGGGGAGGTAGTTGAGGCAGGTATTACCACAACATTTATTGCTCATCCCTAACAGCCCTTGAACTATGATAGCAGTCAATCACATTAGTGAGAAGAGAGTCCCAGAATAGGGAAGGGCAGTGGATTACTATCGCTGAAGGATATGAGCTAAGCAGATGGAGTTTTATGACAATCTGGTTGTTAATACTACTGAGATTGGTTTTGTTTTAACTGCATCACCTCCAGGTGAGTTGACGGCAATGTATTGAAGGAAGAACACAGTAGCTGACTCAGTTGGCAGAGGAGCAACTCAGACCAGGGGACCCGAGGTTTGAATGGTCCCGACCCAAAACGTCACCAATCCGTGTCCTCCAGGGATGCTGCCTGACCCGCTGGGTCACTCCAGCACCTTTGTGTCTTTTTTGGATGTAAACTTTGTTGGTTAGCTAATTTTTGACCACGGCTGAAAATAGCACTGTGGATATTGGAGGTACACAAAAATGCTGGAGAAACTCAGCGGGTGCAGCAGCATCCATGGAGCGAACGAAATAGGCAACGTTTCGGGCCGAAACCCTTCTTCAGACTCAGGGTTACCTATTTCCTTCGCTCCATAGATGCTGCTGCACCCACTAAACCTGAACGGAAACCTCTGGAGACTTTGCGCCCCACCCAAGCTTTCCGTGCAGTTCCCGGAGGTTCCCGGAGGTTTTTGTCAGTCACCCTAATGGTCGAAAGTGGTTTCCGCTTCTTCTATGTTCTATAGAAGAAGCGGAAACCACTTTCGACCATTAGGGAGACTGACAAAAACCTCCGGGAACCGCACGGAAACCTTGGGTGGGGCGCAACGTCTCCAGACGTTTCCGTTCAGGTTTCCTAAGAGGGACAGGGGCATAAGTGACTCTTCGTCAACAAGCATAGTTAGCCCAACAAGTGGGCTGGTCTCCAAAAGAATGTCCAATCTTCACAACGCAACAGCCAGCAGCTATAAGGTGACCAAAGAGCAGAATTCCATCAGTCATGCCTGCCATTGCTGCAAGGCTCTGTATTGAGTACCCTAACCTAATTGTTACCTGGAGGATTCAAGTCAAAGAAATAATGAAATAGTGACTTGCTAACAGGGGACAGAGGGTCACATTGTGATTCGATGTCTGTGCCCACTGGAGTAACACAGGGATTGGTACTGGGACCTTTATTATTTGTTATATCCGTTAACAACTTGGATGCTAATGTACAGCAGGAGGTGTGATTAGCAAATTTGCAGATAACACAGAGATGGGGTTGTGAATAGGCTCGTGTATCCTATTGTAATCATGTATTGCCTTTCTGCTGACTGGTTGGCACACAACTAAAAGAGCTTTTCACTGTACCTCGGAGCATGTGACAATAAACTAAACTAAACCAATGGATGAGGTTTTAGGGTTTAGAAAGATATTGATCAGCTGGTTAGTTAGGGACAGCAACGGCAAATGGAATCCAGAACAGACAAGTATAACGTGTAGATAGACACAAAAAGCTGGACAGGCAGCATCACTGGAGAGAAGGAATGGGTGATATTTCGGGCCGAGACCTTTCTGTAAAGTGTTGCATTTTAAGAGTAGGACATATACCACGAATGATCAGGCACTCTGGGCGGCACGGTGGCGCAGCGGTAGAGTTGCTGCCTCACAGCGCTTGCAGCACCAGAGACCCGGGTTCGATCCTGACTCCGGGTGCAGTCTGTATAGAGTTTGCACGTTCTCCCCGTGGCCCGCGTGGGTTTTCTCAGAGATCTTCGGTTTGCTCCCACGCTCGAAAGACGTAAAGGCGTGTAGGTTAATTAGCTTGGTACAAGTGTGAAGACATCCATACTGTGTGTGTGTAGGATTGTGTTGATGTGTGGGGGTCGCTGGTCGGTGCGGACTCGGTGGGCCGAAGGGCCTGTTTCTATGCTGTATCTCTAAAAAAGAAGCTAAACACTGAAGGGTGTTGAGGGACAAAGGAACAAAGTACAAGTCCAAAGAATCCTGGAAGTGACAATACAGATAGACAACATAGTAAACACAGCCTTCATGAGCCAGAGTATGGAAACATAGAAACATAGAAATTAGGTGCAGGAGTAGGCCATTCGGCCTTTCGAGCCTGCACCGCCATTCAACATGATCATGGCTGATCATCCAACTCAGTATCCTGTACCTGCCTTCTCTCCATACCCCCTGATCCCTTCAGCCACAAGGGTCACATCTAACTCCCTCTAAAATATGGCCAACGAACTGGCCTCAACTACCTTCTGTGGCAGAGAATTCTCATCTCGGTCCTAAAAGACTTACCCCTTATCCTTAAACTGTGACCCCTTGTCCTGGACTCCCCCAACATCGGGAACAATCTTCCTGCATCTAGCCTGTCCAATCCTTTAAGAATTTTGTAAGTCTCTATGAGATCACCCCTCAATCTTCTAAATTCCAGCGAGTACAAGCCGAGACTATCCAGTCTTTCTTCATATGGAAGTCGTGCCATCCCAGGAATCAGTCTGGTGAACCTTCTCTGTACTCCCTCTATGGCAAGATTGTCTTTCCTATAGATTATCAGAGTATGGCAGTTATATTACAGCTTTATAAGGGGGACAAAGGGGGACCTAGTGTGAGGGGGGGTGGGACACTCTAGTTTTAGAATCCTCTGCCCAGGGGATAAGCCTGCTTTTGTTTGTTTGTTCGTTCGTTCGTTCTGGTTAAGGCCCTGTGTACATGGAAGCCAACCAACAATCGCTTGTCTTTTTAGAAACATAGAAACATAGAAAATAGGTGCAGGAGGAGGCCATTCTGGCCCTTCAAGCCAGCACCGCAATTCATTGTGATCATGGCTGGTCATCCCCAATCAATAACCCGTGCCTGCCTGCTCCCCATATCCTGCCTGCCTTCTCCACATTTTCTCTTTTGTTTTCACTTTAAATTTAATTTTAACTTCAAGTTTTTGTGAACCTTGTTGTTGTGCGTTGTGGCTCTGGGCAGACCAATTTCCCTCGGGGGGGATGAATAAAGTTTTATCGTATTGTATCAGATCGTATTCAGGCCACAACTAAAATATGGTTCCTCAGTGGAAGGTGCAGCGTAGATTCACCAGGACGTTGCCTGGGAAGGTGTATTTTAGTTATGAGGACAGGGTGGATAGACTGGTCATGTTTACCTTGGATCAGAGAAAGTGATGAGGGAACTGAGAGAAGAGTACAAAATCAAGACGGGGGGGGGGGGGGGGGGGGGGGGGGGGGGTGGTAGAGGTAGTGTAAACTGTTCTCAATGGCAGGTACCTGTAACCAGAAGCCAGATGTTTGAGGTAAAGAGTAAAAGAGATATGGAGGTATAAAATGATTTATTTCAGCCAGATGGTTGTTGCATTTTGGAATTCACTGCCTGAGAGAGTGAAAGGGGCAGAGATTATCACTAAGGGGCCTGTCCCACTTGGCCGTCATTTGCGCCTCATTTACGCGACATATGTAAAATATCCGTGCAAGTGACGTCATTAGAATACCCTGCGGCGCGCGGTGACGCATGGCTACGGACCACACGATACACGTGAGACGTCGGGACGCCAGCGTGCGTCGCCAATGCGTTGGCGTGCGTACGCGATACGTCACGCAGGGGGCGTGTGAGGATTTCGTTACACTACGAAATCCTGGAGTGCCGCACGATACCGCGGGCCACCGCATGCGATTCCACGCCTCACCGTGCGCAATGAGTGCGTCACCCACGCACACCCCACGCGTCACGAAGCGTCGACCTATTTTACATATGACGCGTAAATGAGGCCCTTAACTAAACATCGAGTTTAGAGACACTACATGGAAGCAGTCTGTTCAGCAAACTGAATCCACACCGAACATTATACGACTAGACCCATTATTAGACCTGTTCACACTAGTTCTATTTTATTCCACTATCTCACCTATTTCCTAAACATTAGGGGCCATTTTTAGAGAGGCCAATTAACCTACAAGCCCACACAGAATTAAAGGACATTCTTTTAGGAAGGAAATGAAGAGAAGTTTCTTTAGAAAGAGGGTGGTGAATCTATGGAATTCTCTGCCACAGAAGGCTGTGCAGGCCAAGTCAGTGGATATTCTTATGGCAGAGATAGATAGATTCTTGATTAATACAGGTGTCAGAGGTTTTGGGGAGAAGGCAGGAGAATGGGGTGAGGAGGGGGAGATAGATCAGCCAAGATTGAATGGTAGAGTAGACTTGATGGGCCGAATGGCTTAATTCTACTATTCCTCATGACAGTTACAAATACAGTTCAGTTTATTGTCACATGTGCAGTGAAAAGCTTTTATATTTACTTCTTTGGGACGGGAAGAAACCCAAGCACATGGTACAAACCCACATGTTCACAGGGAGAACATGCAAACTCCACACGGGCAGCAGCTGAGGTCCGGATTGAATCCAGATCTCTAACACTTTGCGGCAGCAGCTCCATCAGCTGTGCCACTTGAGGAAGCATTTTTGCACAGGAATAAGTATAGACCAAAAATGAGGTAAAGTCGAATAGCATAACAGGATAATGAACAGTTCATTTAGATACGGGGGGCAGATGGACCCATCTCTGAGCTGTATGAGCTCTACGTCCGTGAGATTTTAATATCAATTCACTGACCTGGAGAGGAGCAGATAAAATGTCCCACTGGCTCACTGTCCCGTGCAGCAACCTCACCACGGCCAGTGTGCAAGACTCCATTGCCAGCCTCTGTCAGAAGCGCAGGACTTTTGCAAAAGGCGCAGCTAACGAGGGCAGGGTCAGTCGGAGCAGCTGGGAGCTGGAGCTGGAGAGCGGGGCTTTTAACGAGGGCAGGGTCAGTTGGGGCAGCTGGTGGCAATTAGCCCCCCCCAGGGTGACAGCTCCTGGTGGCGCTCGGGAGAGAAATGCAGGCACTGGTGGCGTGACCGCGTGGAGGTGAAATCCTTACCCAAGCGTAAGTCCAGGAATGAGAAGGTTAAGCTATGATGGGCGTTTGCCGGCACTGAGCCTGTACTAACTGGAGTTTAGAAGAATGAGGGGGACCTTACTGAAACATACACAATAGTGAAAGGCTTGGATACAGTGATTGTGGAGAGGATGTTTCCACTAGTGGGAGAGCCTCGGACTAGAGGTCATAGCCTCAGAGTTAAAGGACGTTCTTTTGGGAAGAAGTTGAGGAGACATTTCTTTAGTCAGAGGGTGGTGAATCTGTGGATTTTTTTGCCACAGGCTGCTGTGGAGGTCAAGTCAGTGGATATTTTTAAGGCAGAGATAGATAGATTCTTGATTAGTACAGGTGTCAGAGATTATGGGGAGAAGGCAGGAGAATGGGATTAGGAATGAGAGATAGACCAGCCATGATTGAATGGCGGAGTAGACTTGATGGGCCAAATGGCCTAATTCTACTCCCATCCTTATGACCTTGAATGGAATTAACTTAGACGGGGCATCTATGTCTGCATAGATTTACTAGAATGTTGCCAGGGTTCCAGCAACTATGTTACAGAGAAAGGTTGAACAAGTTAGGTCTTTATTCTTTGGAGCGCAGAAGGTTAAGGGGGGACTTGATTGAGGTCTTTAAAATGATGAAAGGGATAGACAGAGTTAACGTGGATTCGTTTTTCCCATTGAGGGTAGGGAAGATTCAAACAAGAGGGCATGACATGAGAATTAAGGGACAGAAGTTTCGGGGTAACGTGAGGGGGAACTTCTTTACTCAGAGGGTGGTGGCTGTGTGGAATGAGCTTCCAGCAGAAGTGGTGGAGGCAGGATCGATTTTAACATTTAAGAGTAAAGTGGATAGGTATATGGACGTGAAGGGAATGGAGGGGTATGGTCTGAGTGCAGGTAGATGGGACTAGGGGAAAACAAATGGTCGGCACGGACTGGAAGGGCCAGAGAGGGCCTGTTTCCGTGCTGTAATTGTTATATGGTTATATGGTTATATGGTTATAAGTTGGGCTGAAGGGCCTGCTCTGTGCTGCATGACTCTATGACCATAACCATGCACTGCTGTCCCAATAATTGATGGATGCGGGAAGCACATCCTCTTTTAACCTCGCAACTCCGACATCCATGAAGCCAGCAACGTCGCCATCACCTTCCGCCTTAAGATCATCGGTGGCGCTAATGGAATCCCTTACCTTGCAATCTCTAACATCAATGCTGCGAGCAATGGCTTCACTATACACGGGCTCCAGTCCTTCAAGAGTTCTCTGCAGAAACTAGAGAGAGAATACAAGGGGAACAGAGAGACGTAGAGAACATTTTTCCCATTTGCCGGGAGCATGTAATTAAATATCCCTGTGAGGATTGATCACCATTCAGGCACAGTCCTCTCCACAAATTAAATAAATGCTGCATTTGGAGGAGCAGCAGCTAGCTGTTATTATCAGATCACAGTCAAGAATCCCTGACAATAAGGGAACTGAGGATTTGTTTTCTCAGTATCCCATTTTATGAATTGTTTTTATGACATACACAATCACATCTTGCTCTCTCTGTTCTCAGCTTATTTCCACTGGTTTTATATCGGTATTTTATGTGGGAGATGAGATAAAAATGAATTTGCTCAGATGATGTGATCATCCGTCTAGAATTTGAAGCGATGGATGGTGGAAATAATTAAAGCAAAAATATTATTTATGTTGGGCAGGTCTTGCTGGGAACAATCGCTGAAGACTGACTAAGAATATTCAGAGTTCTTCACCTCCCGATATCATGTTTGTCCAAAAGGTCTCGACCTTGGCTCTAAATCAGCAGCCACACCTTTCTGGGTGGAGAATTCCAGAGAATTCCTGAGATCTATGGTAAGTAATCGTCACTAATCTTTTCCCTGCAACGGGTTAATGGTAAGTACAAAGGGATATTGGGAGTTCAAGTTCATATTTCCCTGAAAGTGGCAACACAAATACAGTGTTTGCCTTCATCAATCAGGGGATTGAGTACAGGAGCCAGGAGACGTGTTGCAGCTTTATAGGTCTTTGGCTAGGCTGCATTTGGAGTATTGTGTGCAGTTCTGGTCGCCCCATTACTGGAAAATTGTGGAGGCTTCAGGAGAGGATTCAGAAAAGGTTTACCACAATGCTGCCTAGATTAGAGGGCATTAGCTATAAGGAGAGGTTGGTCAAATTTGCGTTGTTTTCAGAGGCTGAGAAGACAAATGATAGAAGTATATAAAATTGAGAGGCGGAGACAGTCACCAAAATGTCAAATATTTTAAAATGCACCTCCTTAGCCAGAGGGAAAGATGGGCAGGTTTATTTTTACACACACTGAGCATTGGATGCCAGGAATGTGTTATTAGGGGTGGTGGTGGAGGCAGATATGATGGTGGCATTTAAGGGACTATTAGATGGAATTGAATGGAGGGATATGGACCATATGCAGGCGGAGGAGATAAGCGTAATTTGGCATGATGTTCCTGTGCTGTGCTTTTCTATGTTCTATGACCATGTCTATCCCTCTCAAGGTTTAGAGGATGTTGCACAGGCAACACTCTGGATGTGTGAATAACAAAAACCCTATAGAATTGCGGGTAAGACCTCAACGGAAAGAGTATCTCAGGGAGTTGAGTTTTTCAATTGTGTGCGAAGGTCGGTGTGTTATATGGGGTCACGGAAGCCCTGCTTCCACCAATCTTTCCACCACCACACACAAGACACACGAGAAGCGCAAGACAGACACCGTGGGATGCAGACGCCGAGAAGTTTGTTCAGCTCTGGCTGAGCAACTTCTCATCTTGTGTGTGTGGACTCGATAAGAAGAAGAAGTGTGTTATATGAAGCATTGATGTTCTGGTCTTTAACCAAGTCGTTGACAGACCATTACAAATCCTACAAATCAGCAGAGAAGCCGAGTGTAGTTACCGATGGACACAGACACATTCCTGTAACTAATATGTGCATTCATCTGCTGTTTTGGGACCATCAGGTTGAATATGAGAATCACTCTCATATTTTAGACTTTAGAGATACAGCACGGAAACAGGCCCTTCAGCCCACCGATTTTGCTCCAACCAACAATCACCCTGCACACTAGCACGATCCTGCACACTGGGGATATTTTACAATGTTACTGAAGTCAATTGACCTACAAATCTGCTTGTCTTTGGAGCGCGGGAGGAAACCGGAGCATGCGATGAAAATCCAAGCAGGCCACGGGTAGAGTGCACACTCTTTGTACAGACAGTACCCCTAGTCAGGATCGAACCCGGTACGATCTCTGGCGTTGTAAAGCAGCAACTCTTACCACTGCGACACTGCCACCCTACATCTCAGACCAATGATGATGATCTCATTAGGCGAGTTGGCTGAAGATTTTTGTGTGTCATTCATATTGTTGCAGAACAAGGTAGTGAACTCATTATTATGTTCCCAGGATGTCTTTGTCTTCCCATGTGTCAATAAATGTTTTGTATGCACATGGTGGCAAAATATAATCTGGTTATCTTTCTATTGGAGACAGATCATAGGCTCAAGAGTCCATTGGAAGATTCTACAGCATCCGAAAGGAGCAGCAAAACATAAAGACTGTGTTCTTTGTGGAATCGTTATCCAACTTTCCCTTTAAGTGACTCAGCAAAGCACCAAATAGAAAAAAAACTCCATGGTGAATAATAGCGACAAAATCACAGGTGCTGGAAGTCTGGCATAAAAAGAGAAGATGTGGAAACTCCCAACAGGTCAGGCCGCATATGCGGAGAGAGAAGGGTTAATGTTGCAGGTCGACGACCCTTCATCGGAACTGGGAAAAGTTGAAGTGGTGTTTATTGGTTTTTATTGGTTTTTAAGCAGTCACATTCACAAGGATTAATGTTTCAAAAAATTCCACCAGAAATTCTGCTGAAGGGTCCTCAATCTAAAACGTTAACTGTGTTGCTCTTTCCACCAATAAATGTAAGTGTTACCAATATTTTCTGTTTTTATAACAATCCACAATGCAGACAGAGTAAAGGCTAGTTTATGCCAAGGGATATCTGTAAAGGATTAATTAAATACTTGTGGTCTCTTTATTCTTCAGATTGCTGAGGATAAATGTTATTAGTGTAATTAGTGGTCGGGTATTTTCTTCAAATGTTCAAAGGTTCAAAGGTCTTTTATTATCACGTACCAATTAAGGTACAGTGATATGTGAATTACCACACAGCCATACGAAAGAAAAAGCAACAAGACACACAAATACATAAAAGTCAACATTAACATCCACCACAGCGGATTTCCCACATTCCCCACTGTGATGGAAGGCAATAAAGTCCAATCTTCTTCCTCTTTATCCTCCCGCGGTCGGGGGAGTCGAACCATCCATCGGGATGATCGAAGCTCCCACAGCCGGCGGTCGAAGTTCTCACGTCAGGGCGATCGAAACTCCTGCATCGGGGTGATCGAAACTCCCACAGCTTGGAGTTCCCGATGTCAGTCTCCGACTAGAGACTGCGGGCTCTCTAATGTTAAAGTCCGTGGACACCCACGGTTGGAGCTCAAAGGTCGACCCTGGCAAAGGGATCGTAAGCTCCGCGACGGTAAGTCCGCAGGCAACCACAGCGGAGCTCTCAAAATTGGTCTCCAGCAAAGGCCGCCAACTCCTACGTCTGAAGAAGGGTCTCGACCCGAAACGTCGCCCATTCCTTCTTTCCAGAGATGCTGCCTGTCCCGCTTCTTCTTCTTCTTGCGTATGGCGTGCACGGCCTAAAGTTGTAGGACAGCTTGTTCTATTTGATCTTACTTGATCGTGCACGCCAGGTTGATTGCATTCGTCGAAACAGGGCAGACCACGTGGAGGTTGCAATCTCCCACCCCCCTGTCCCGCTGAGTTACTCCAGCATTTTGTGACTACCTACCATGTTGCTGCCCTTGCAATTTTTTTTTGATCTACACTTTCTCTGTCACTGTAACCCTTTTTTTTTTCTCTTTCACACTACCTGATGTCCTTGTTTAGTGTGAGTCGCCTGGATAGCCCTCAAAGCAAATCTTTGTCATTGTACTTTGGTACACATGACAATAATAAGCAATATACACAGTATAGATATACACAGTAACACAACTTTCACTGTACCAATGTGACAATTAAATTGAATCTTGAAATCTTGAAATCTAGATCACTATTACAAAGAGTGCTTGGCTGCTTGGAGTTTGTGCGTTCTCCCTGTGACCTACATGGGTTTTCTCCGGGTGCTCCGGTTTCCTCCTGCACTCCAACCATGTACAGGTTTGTAGGCTAATTGTCTTGGTATCATTGTAAATTGTCCCTAGTTTGTGTACGATGGTGTTAGTGTGCAGCGATCGCTGGTCGGGGAAGACTCGGTGGGCCGAAGGGCCTGTTTCCACGCTGTATCTCTAAACTAAACTAAACTAAAGTTGTAATTCACCATCCTTGAAGGATGACAACTGACAATAGACAATAGGTGCAGGAGTAGGCCATTCAGCCCTTCGAGCCAGCACCGCCATTCAATGTGATCATGGCTGATCATCCCCAATCAGTACCCCGTTCCTGCCTTCTCCCCATATCCCCTGACTCCGCTATTTTTAAGAGCCCTATCTAGCTCTCTCTTGAAAGCATCCAGAGATCCTGCCTCCACCGCCCTCTGAGGCAGATAATTCCACAGACTCACCACTCTCTGTGAGAAAAAGTGTTTCCTCTTCTCCGTTCTAAATGGCTTATCCCTTATTCTTAAACTGTGGCCCCTGGTTCTGGACTCCCCCAACATCGGGAACATGTTTCCTGCCTCTAGCGTGTCCAAGCCCTTAACAACCTTAACAAAGACAGCATTAAAGCGCGGCTTCTCATCCACAGACCAATATTGATTGTAACACATGTTGCACATGCAACCTTGAGGAGGCTGTTGCCGAGAAAATAGTAAGATTAAACGAGAACTTACCAGTTCGAAGTTTGATCGTTATTTTATGAGGAGTAACAATGAGGGATTACGTGAAGAAGCCCCGCCTGGCGCTAGAACGGCATACTTCAAAGCAGCGGCATGAAAAACACAGAACACAATAGCCGGAGTAAGATAGTAAGGCTCATCATAGATTTAGAACTACCAGATGATCATTTATTTTATGAGGGTGGGGAGTGGAGGGCACGTAATCCCTCATCATTACTCCTCATAAAATAACGATCAAACTTCGAACTGGTAAGTTCTCGTTTAATCTTACTATTTTACTTCGGAGTCACGTGAGTGATTACGTGAAGATTTTGAAGCTTCTGTGTTTTCCATGTCATAGAATTCTTCCATACGACAGTCCGGCTAGGTCAACACATACATGAGTAAAAAACCTTTTACCAGACCAGTTTTAGTTCTTTCCATAAATCTTTTAACGATAAAAGAACATATAATAACCCCCTTTTTACATCTGGGGAAACCATTACAAAGTGATAAAAGATATAAGTGATAACATAATCGATAATATCAATCGATAGTGAAACAAAGCAGGTGATTATAGTGAACCCAACACCGCGTGTCCAAAGCCTGTCATTGTGTGAACAGGTTTATTGTAGAACTTTGAAAAAGTTTCTTCTTTACACCACCCTGCAGTTTCTAAAATGTGTTCGAGTGGTACGTCCTGTAACTTCGCCGCGGATGTAGCTGCTGCCCTGGTGGAGTGAGATTTGAACACATCAGTGTCTACTCCTGCTAAAAGTAGCACCTGTTTTAACCACCTTGAAATTGTTTGCACTGAAGCTTTTGTGTGTGGTTTCTTATGCGTAATCATTAATGTTTTTTCATCACCTCGAAGAGTTTTGGTAACTTTTATATATTGATTCAAATGTTTAACTACACACAACGTTGGATCAATAGGGTAAGCTTGAAACATTACCTTTGCTCCAGTTCTCCCTGGTCTGCTTTGTTTGATCAGATCGTAAACATAAAAACACAATGTTATCTGCAGCCACATGCATACAGTCTAAACGTGGCATTTGTAATGTTTGCACCCTTTGAGCTGAAACCAATGCCATTAACATTACTAATTTAAATGTTAACTTTTCCAATGATAAAACTTCGATTGGAGTCCATTGCCTAAGTAAAGTAAGTACAATGCTGACATCCCAAATTTCTGTATATCTTGGTTTGGGTGGATTTTTGTTAAAGATTCCTTTCATAAATCTGGATATTAATGGATGTGATCCAATTGATTTCTGGTCAGAGATTTGTCCTAAATAAGATGATAAGGCACTACGTGCACTATTAATGGCACTATAACTTAAATGCTGTTCAAAATGCAACTTGGCAAGGAACTCCAATATGTTTGCAATGTTCACAGTATGATAGGATATATTTGATTGTCTACAAAAATTTTCCCATTTCTTTATATGTGTCATATATTGTCTCTGAGTGCTATCTCGCCATGTTGCGACTATAATATCCATAGTTCTATCCGACAATCCAAGCTCTTGTAGTGGTCTGGTCAAAACCTGCAGATTAACAAATTCATATAAGCATGTAATGGATGAATTTCTTTGGTTACCGGTTTTATTAATAAATCACTGCTGCTAGGAATTGACATATATGGTTCTTTAATCATGTTTAACATCAATGGGAACCATGGTTGTGTCGGCCAATTTGGAATCACCAATAATCCTGTGGCAGAATCTTGTTCTATTTTCTTCAGACATTGCTGAACCAGAGCAAATGGCGGAAAAGCATAAAAGAACATATTCCCCCAATGTAGTGAAAAAGCATCTACTGCTACTGCATCTGGATCTGGTTCCCAAGATACATATTTAGGCAATTGATGATTTAATCTTGATGCAAACAGATCAATGTCTGGTAACCCATATTGAATCACAATTTTACTGAAAATTACTGGGTTCAACATCCATTCTGTGTTGTCTTTAAACACCCTTGATCTATTGTCTGCCACCACATTGTCTCTACCTGGGATATAATTTGCTGAAATCCAAATTTGGTGCTTAATACACCACTGCCATATCTGATTGACCAGACAATCACATGATACCGATCTGACTCCACCCATGTGATTAATATGTGCAACAGCTGTTTTATTGTCTAATTGTATCAGTACATGCAGATTCTTTTTTTGTAGAACAATAGGCTTTTAACCCATAAAACGCCCCCAATAATTCTAAATAGTTAATACCATATGTTTGGAGAAACATTTCCTCTTGGACAGTCCATCTGCCCCCACAGCTGGTAAATGAATCTGTCGCCCCCCATCCGAGAGCACTAGCATCTGTTTGTAAAATTACTTCAGGCTGTTGTATCAGAATGTTTTTAGCAGCTTGTGGGACATTTTCAATCCACCATTGCAATTTCAATAAAGCTTCTTTTGTGAATTGCATAGGCCTATCAAAATGACCTGCTCTCTTTTTAGAGCTCTTATTTTGTCCCTTTGAAGGTTTTGGTAATGTAATGGACCAAATTCTACTGCAGGAAATGCTGCTACTAATTTACCAATAACCTTTGCTACTTCCCGGATGGAGGGATAAGGTTTGTGAATGAGACCCCTACAGGTCATTAAAATATCATCAATCTTATCTGTTGGCAAAGTTACAAACATAGTAACTGAGTTAATCACAAACCCCAAATAGTTAATTGACTGTGCTGGCTGCAGCTGGGACTTAATTGGATGAATCAAGAAACCTAACTTCTCAAATAAAGTTTTAGTTGCTGAAACTGATTTTTCAGCTGATTCCTGATTACTATTGATGATTAAAATGTCATCCAGATAAGCCATAATGATGTGCTTTTGTGCTCTTAATTGTGCTAAAGCTGGTTTCAACAGCTTTGTAAAGAGCCTGGGAGCTGAACTTAACCCATTTGGTAAAGCTTTGAATTGCCACAGCTGTCTCAGCCAATTAAATTTTAAATACCTTCGAAAGAACTGGTGTATCGGTACTGAATAGTACGCATCCTTTAAATCAATTGTAGCCATATAACAACCTGCTGATATCAAATGTCTTGTAGTGTTGAATGTTTCCATCTTAAAATGTTTATACTCGACAAATGTATTAAAGTTTGTAAGGTCCAGAATAATTCTGCAACCACCATCTTTTTTACTTCTTGGAAATATATTTGACACAAATTGATGTTTATGTTCAACAGTTTTTTCAATAACACCTTTTTTAAACTATTTGTCAATTTCCACATTAATTTCTGCCTCTTCAATTGCAGAAAACATGAAACCATAAGCAGGTTTATTTTGTACCGGAGAGTTAACACCTTCTTTAAATGTTATAGTAGCTCCTGAAACTGTTTGTAAAATAAACCGATCAGATGTGATGGCAAGCCATTCATCATAAAACATTTGTAATCTCCCTCCAACTGGAGATTTGTCCACAGTTTCTTTAAGAATTGAATAAATTTTTTGTACCTCTCCATATGAACGTGGTGGTCTCCTTCTCCCCGTATACGGGTGAACATTAGGCTGTGTCGGATGGTAATATTTTCTTATCATATTCCTGCCTCTGTTTCCAAAATCAAATCCCCTTCTTGACGAAAAATACCTTTTTTGCCCAAAAACGAAAGGTGTCATGTGGCTAATAGATTTAGCCTCTTCATCCATTTCTCTTATTTGCTTAGGCAAATAGATAACCAGGAGCTGGAACACCACTTGATCGACACAGACCTGCAAACCTTGGATGAAATATGGGCCGAATCGCAATTTTCCTCATACAATTAATTTCATAGAAGGAATTGCACAATAAGCCCAAAGTATCTTTTTGGATTTTAACCATTTCCGACCCTTCCATTTGCCTTCCAAAAGCAGTAATGGCAGCTGAAATCAGTTTGAGGGTTCTTTGAAATCTTCTTTCTTGTCCTCTCATGCCTGGAGTCATAGGCGTCCATATAGACGGATTAACCGTAGGTACCTTCAATGAGGTGCAATTTTCCGGTGTTTTATATAATTATGCTGTTTCAACCATCACAGAATCTTGAAGTTGGTGAGATACCATATAATTAATACTGGCAGCTAGGTTTTCTTCCATAATCTCACCACTTCCTTCAGGTATAGCAAAATCTTTTGCCATATCAGGTGTAAGTTATTGGGCAAATCCTCCAAAATTATGGATGAACGTGGATAAGGACATGGGCATTTCAAAAAGACAGATTTGCTGGCTGCAACGGCAAAACCCGCAATCCACAGAAAGACTCAGTTTCAAGTTTCAAACCGTCTGGCCCGTGGACTTGGACATCACACAACGGTGTGAACAAAGGCAGAGACGGAGATAACGAGATTTTCTTGGATACACAAAGGAAGGAAGCAAGCCTCAGCAGACGGTGGTAAACAGGCCAGCAACAAGCACAATCACCATCGTGGATGACCCATCCATCGAGACAATAGGAGCCCATCCAGGCGATGGGATAACGATCAGGCTGAGGGATCATGACATCAGCAAGCCCCTTATCATCGGAAGCCTATTGTTCATGCCAGATCGAAACTGGGAAACATCAAAAGAAGCCCTTTTATCCAGAGGACCACCTGGGGGGTTCAAAGCAATCTGAGGTATAAAACAGGAGTCCAGCCACAACTCTCGGGGCTCTTTTGGCTCTTCCTGCTCTTCCTGCACTATTGGACAGCTCGTGAGTCTGCATCAACTTAGCTGTGAGTATCCTGGTGACTTGGTGGACTTCCTGAAATAGGATAGGAGGTTGAGTGTATAAGGGAAAGGGGAGTAAAATATTGTTAAAGTAAGTTTTACGACGTGCCCGATAGTTTTCCTTCCATAGTCTTAGTTTAAAGCATAAGTTTCTGTATTATGTAGTGTTGGTGAGATTTGATTTCTCATTGTTTAATAAAGCCTGTAAATTTAGACTTGCTTTGAGTCCATCTTGGTTTCTGTTTTCTCTCATCAGCACACTCTGGTCAATTCAACCTTTTATCATATCCCACCATAATTCCGAGGTATAGAACCTAGAGGAACCCCTTTCGCGGGAAACGGAAAGACCCCCTACACAGGCACATCTGGCCTCCTCTTTTTTATTCGTGGTGTGCACTCATAATCCACATCACCACTTGCAGGGTCTGACTTTTGCAGCCCTGATACACTTGGAATTATATCCAATGAGACTTCCTCCGCCCTTAATCCTGGGTCTGGAGTTTCAAATTCCCAATTTGGCACATAGCCATATTCTGGATATTCAAACCCCTCAGGGTCATTTTGGGAAACCTCTGGGTACTGTGACCCTTGTCTCATTATATTCTGGAGCACTTTCTCCATATGTTCCATTTTAAGCCATATAGCTTTATTATCCGGAGGACTTTCATTATCAGAGTCATTATCAGAAACCACGGGCCTCACGGATTTCTTTTTACTTTTTCTAGGAACATTTTCCTCCGTGGTCTGCATTTCTGGAGAAATTATAGTCTCACTAACGGGCGAATCAGCGGCCACCGGTATCGGAACCGGATCCGCACTAAACTCTTGGCCCGACTCTTTAGCTTCACCCCGGGATGATCTTTTTACCCGCGAAATTTTCCTTTGAGACTTCTCCATTTTTCTTTTTTATTATCTGGCTAAATCAGTACGCCAGCGTGACTCTGATTTTAAATTTTACTTTCACTTTTGCTGGTTCTACCAGCGTAATGTCTTTTTATTTTATTATTTTTTTTAAGAACGTCCCCTCTTTTCCTTGCACTTACCTGCGGGTCCGTTCCGGCCGCTGCGAGGAGCTGCGCTCTGCAGCTCTTGCTTCTGCCGTCAGCGTCGACGTAATGCCGTTCTAGCGCCAGGCGGGGCTTCTTCACGTAGTCACTCACGTGACTCCGAAGTAAAACAATAGTTAACAATGCTGCTGGCAGAAGTACATAACTATAAAGTGGAAAGCAGCAAGCAAAATGATGGGACATCAATTAGTAAAGTCAATTGGCCTGGACTGCCATTAAAGAAGGAGAAAGTCATTCATGACTTGAGGCCATCATTAACAGAATGAAACAGCCTATCAAATGGACATTAGCATGGTAGTAACTCCACCTGTATAATGGGCTACATATCAAGGACATTGTTATTACCTGGAAGTAAACTGGTTATTAGCAGTGCTGAATACCATGCTTGGCTCACTGCTGCTGTGTCTTCACTGGGAGATTTTGTGCTCCTCTCCTCGTCTTCTTCTTGCGTGTGGCATGCACAGCCTAAAGTTGTTGGACAACTTGTTCTATTTGATCTTATTTGATTGTGCACGCCGGGTTGATTGCATTAGTCGAAACAGGGCGGACCACGTGAAGGTTGCAATCTTCCACCCCTTCTCCTTGTCTAATATGGACTTTCAGCAGAAGGTAGCATGGTGGAGGAGCAAGCTCCAAGATTCTCCATCAACGAATCGAGAAACTCATTTAGACTCCTAAATCTCTAGAGGGAGAGATAGTCAGCCACGATGGAATGGCGGTGTAGACTTGATGGGCCAAATGGCCTACTTCTACGCCTATCACTTATGACCGTATGACTTTCGAGAATCGGCACGGAGACAGGCCCTTTGGCCCACCAGGTCCATGTTGACCAGCGATCACCCCACACACACTAACATTATTCTACACGCTAGGGAAAATGTACAATTTTACCAAAGCCAATTAACGTGCACATCAACCTGTACATCTTTGGAGCGTGGGAGGAACCGGAGCAGTTGGAGAAAACCCACGTGGTCACATCCGTACAGACAGCTCCCAGAGTTAGCGTTGAACCCGGGCCTGGCGCTGTGAGGCGGCAACTCTACCACTGCACCACCGTGCTGCCCAGCGGTAATAGCCGACTACAGAGGGTGGCCAAAACTGGGAGTGGAACATATTGGTGATAGGTGTGTCAGATACATGATTTATAAACCTTCATTCAGGTCTCCAGAAGAATGAATTATATTGACTGTAAAACGCACACTTCATAGGTAACAAAAATATTAGCGCAAAATTATAAGCTTGAGTTTCCCAAAGTTAGTTTGAAATAATATTATTTAAAACTCATTGCGATCCAGTGCTTTTAGAATCATACAGAAGAAAATTGCCTAAATTGTCGGTGACGACCAAGATCCCTCATCGAAGCTGGTCCATATCCTTCATCCATCTCACCGCTCAGCCCGACTTGCTGATGTTCGTCTGCCTGAAGCAGGGTCCCGACCCAAAACATCGCTTGTCCATTCTCTCCACAGGCGCTGCCTGACCCGTTGAGTTCCTCCAGCACTTTTGTGTGTATGCTCAAGATTCCAGCATCTGCAGTTCCTTGGGTCTGCACCTGTCAGTTTTGCTGCCTCTCCACCTTGCACGCTGCCTCTCTCCTCATGCAATCACCCTGATGGACCTTCCTCAAACCGCAGAACTGTCTTTGCCATTGAACGATCCACAGGAGCAGAATTAGGCCATTCGGCCCATTGAGTCTTCCCTGCCGTTCAATCATGGCTGATCTATCCTTCCCTCTCAACCCCATTCTCCTGCCTTCTACCCTGTAACCTTTGAATAAATGATTTATCAAAATATGTTCTGCCTCATCCTCCAACTGAAATAGTGGATGCAAACACTTTAACATGCGTTGCATATGTTTCTCTCCGCCCACAACCCATAACAAGGAAACAAAGAAACTGCGGCTCTCCATGAAGAACAGACACATTTACTAACTGTAAACTCATCAATGACATTGCCATTCCGTGGGAGTTGATTTTCAAGATTAGAAAGCAGTTGCTATTCACTTGAGTAGGTGGTTAATAGGCGATGGTGCATCTGATCCACAAAGCCCAAGTAATTGTTAATTCCTTTAGCACTTGTTCAGCCAAGCAAACGAAACGTCAATTGTAAGGCCTTAATTTTATTTCAAGATCCTTGAGAATATTCCGATTAAAAACTATAAATTGTAATGAGATGCTGAAATGCTGTTTCCCTTCATTTGACACCGAGAATCAGGAGCCAGTGTTAGTCCATCCAGGGATTAATTGAGGAGCAATTTCTTCACTCAAGTGTTTATGGGTCTTGGCACCTTAGGGCCGTAAAGCCCATTCACTGAACATATTCAAGACTTAGATAGATAGAAACATAGAAACACAGGAAACATTGAAAATGGTGCAGGAGTAGGCAATAGACAATAGACAATAGATAATAGGTGCAGGAGTAGGCCATTTGGCCCTTCGAGCCAGCACCGCCATCCAATGTGATCATGGCTGATCATCCCCAATCAGTACCCTGTTCCTGCTTTCTCCCCATATCCCCTGACTCCACTATTTTTAAGAGCCCTATCTAGCTCTCTCTTGAAAGCATCCAGAGAACCTGCCCCTATCGCCCTCTGAGGCAGAGAAGGCCATTCAGCCCTTCCAGCCAGCAATATGATCATGGCTGATCATCCAAAGTTAGTATCCCTGTTCCTGCCTTCTCCCCATATCCCTTCATTCCATTAGCCCTCAGAGCTACATGTATGTCTAACTCACTCTTGAAAACATCCAGTAAATTGGCCTCCACTGCCTTCTGTGGCAGAGAATTCCACAGATTCACAACTCACTGGGTGAAAAAGTTTTTCCTCATCTCATCTCAGTCTTAAATGGCCTACCCCTTATTCTTAAACAGTGAACCCTGGTTCTGGACTCAAAAAGAACTAGTGCGGACGGATGATCGATGGTCAGCGTGGATTCGGTGGGCCAAAGGGACTGTTTCCATGCTGTATCTCTGAACTACGCTGGTCAGGTTGTCTGGCTGATTGGCAACGAAAAGTAAGTAAGTAAGTTTATTGGCCAAGTATTCACATACAAGGAATTTGCCTTGGTGCTCCGCCCACAAGTAACAACATGACATACAGTGACAGTTACGAATGACTCAGAAAACACTAAACATTAATAATAATGTCACTATGCTTTTAAAACGCTGGATAAGCTGGTTCACACCTGGCTGTGCACAGATTTTTGCAATCCTTGATACCTCATCTGACACTGGTGTGTCCAGCAGTGGGAAAGGTCGGCAGTTAAGATTCCCCCTCATATTTACAAATTCTGACCGACTGTGTAGAATATGGAAGTCAATAAGACACAGCTGTACATCGTCAATCCATCAAACAAAACACAAAGTGTTGGAGGAATATATTGGGTCAGGCACCATCTGTGGAGAGATTGGACAGGAGATGTTTCAATAGACAATAGACAATAGGTGCAGGAGTAGGCCATTTGGCCCTTCGAGACTGCACCACTATTCAATGTGATCATGGCTGATCATCTCCAATCAGTACCCCCCCCCCCCACCCCCGTTCCTGATTTCTCCCAATATCCCCTGTCTCCGCTATTTTTAAGAGCCCTATCTAGCCCCTATCTCGTGAAAACATCTGGAAAACCTGCCGCCACTGCCCTCTGAGGCAGAGAATTCAACAGACTCACCACTCTCTGTAATAAAAAGTGTTTCCTCGTCTCCGTTCTAAATGGCTTACTCCTTATTCTTAAACTGTGGCCCCGGTTCTGGACTCCCCCAGCATCGGGAACATGTTTCCTGCCTCTAGCGTGTCCAAACCCTTAACAATCTTAACAATGACAGCATTAAAGCGTGGCTTCTCATCCACAGGCCAATATTGATTATAACACATGTTGCACATGCAACCTTGAAGAGGCTGTTGCCGAGAAAACAATAGTTAACAATGCTGCTGGCAGAAGTACATAACTGTAAAGTTTAAAGCAGCAAGCAAAATATCTAGCTCTCTCTTGAAAGCATCCAGAGAACCTGTCTCCGCCACCCTCTGAGGCAGAGAATTCCACAGACTCACCACTCTCTGTGAGAAAAACTGTTTCAGGTTGGGACCCTTTAGACTGGTTGCCGTAGGGCAAGAGGAGGGCCAGGACAAAACGACTCCTCCCACTTCTTCCAGGTCCAAGGCGTAGCTATGGGCACTCGCATCAACTTCATCAACTTCACCACTAATTTCCATCCTGCACTCAAATTCACTTGGACCTTCTCAGACATCTCCCTACCGTTTCTAGATCTCACCGTCTCCAAAATAGGAAGCAGAATATAGACCGACATCCACTGCAAACCTACTGACTCCCATAGCTATCTTGACTACACTTCTTCCCACCATGCTTCCTGTAAAGACTCTATACCCTACTTCCAATTCCTCCATCAACACCGCATCTGCACCCAGGATGAGGTGTCCCACACCAGGGCATCGGAGATGTCCTCATTCTTTAGGAAACGGGGGTTCCCCTCTTCCATTATGGATGAGGCTCTCACTAGGGTCTCCTTGATATCCCGCAGCTTCTGCTCGTAATCCCCCCCTCCCCCATTCGTAACAAGGACAGAGATCCCTGGTCCTCACCTTCAACCCCATCAGCCGTCGCATACAGCATATAATCCTCCGACATATTCGCCACCTCCAATGGGATCCCACTACTGGTCACATCTTCCCATCCCCACTCCTTTCTGCTTTCTGCAGAGACCGTTCCTTCGGAAACTCCCTGGTCAACTCGTCCCTTCCCACCCAGACCACCCCCTCCCCAGGTACTTTCCCCTGCAACCGCAGGGGATGCAACACCTGTCCCTTTACCTCCCCCCTTGACTCCATCCAAGGACCCCAACAGTCTTTTCAGGTGAGGCAGAGGTTCACTTGCACCTCCTCCAACCTCATCTACTGTATCCGCTGTTCCAGGTGTCAACTTCTGTGCATCGGCGAGACCAAGCGCAGGACCTCCGCTCAGTCCGTCTTAACCTACCTGATCTCCCGGTGGCTCTGCACTTCAACTCCCCCCTCCCATTCCCAATCTGACCTTTCTGTCCTGGGCCTCCTCCATTGTCAGAATGAGGCCCAGCGCAAATTGGAGGAACAGCACCTCATATTTCGCTTGGGTAGTTTACACCTCAGCGGTATGAACATTGACTTCTCTAACTTCAAATAGCCCTTGCTTTCCCTCTCTCTCCATCTCCTCGCCTTCCCATTTCTCCCACCCAGTCTCCGACTACATTCTATCTCTGTCCCACCCACTCCCCTGACATCAGTCTGAAGAAGGGTCTCAACCTGAAACGTCACCCATTCCTTCTCTCCAGAGATGCTGCCTGTCCCGCCGAGTTACTCCAGCATTTTGTGTCTAAGTTGAAAGAGCCAGGAGTTGAGGGATAAGCGGAGTGAAGTGTAATGCCAGAGGGAGGAGTGTAGGTGGAAGTGGACAAGATGGAGAGAGGTGGGATAAAAGAGAAATAAGGGATGCAGGGATAGGAAAGGAGTGTGCAAAGGAGGGGAAAGGAGCAGGGTGAGGGGAGGTGGTGGGATTCAGTAGGAGAAACGGGCTTGCACTGCGGTGGGAGATCGACACGCGAAAGAGATAACCGATGGGAGCATTATGTAAACTTGTAGAATTCATCGTTCATACCGATTTGTTTCATTAGGTGCCCAAGCAGAACACGAGGCACTGCCATGCCTCTGTCAATGCCTCAAGATTAACGATACGATGCAAGAGATCTTTATTTATCCCAGGAGGGAAATTGGTTGGCCAACAGTCATAAAACACAAGATGCATGAAATATGAAATTCAAGTGATGAGTGGAAAGGATTGGATATGAGCAAAGATTACGGAAGAGTGGAGTCAGTCTATCCCACGACAGAAGGGGGAGGAGTTGTACAGTTTGGTAGCCACGGGGAAGAATGATCTCCCGTGGCGTTCTATACGGCATCTTGGTGGAACCAGTCTCAAGATTCAAGAGAGTTTATGGTCATGTGTCCCTGAGAGGTCAATGACATTCTTGCTTTGCTTCAGCACAACAGAACATAATAGGCATGACTACAGAACAGATCAGTGTGTCCATATAACATTATATAAATATATACACACATGAATAAATAAACTGATAAAGTACAAATAACAGATAATGGGCTATTAATGTTCAGAGTTTTGTCCGAGCCAAGTTTAATAGCCTGATGGCTGTGGGGAAGCAGCTATTCCTGAACCTGGTCGTTGCAGTCTTCAGGCTCCTGTACCTTCTACCTGAAGGTAGCGGGGAGATGAGTGTGTGGCCAGGGTGGTGTGGGTCCTTGATGATGCTGCCAGCCTTTTTGAGTTGCTGAAAGTGCTCCTCAGGTTGACCAGTGTGTCATGGAGGGGGTGAGCTGTATTGAGGAGCATCCTCTCCTCCAGGACTACCTCCCATGAATCCAACTTCGCCCCCAGGACCGAGCCAGCCTTCCTGATGAGTTTGTTAAACCTGATGGCATCCGCGCCCTTCACCCTGTTGGCCCAGCACAGGACAGCGAAGACGATGGCACTGGCTACCATCGATGGATGCCATCTTCTTTGCTGTCCACAGCGAGTGCTCTCAGGCGACTGGCGTCCCCCCGGTTGTTCCCTGTCTCAACAAAGACTAGCGACTGAAGAGGATTTTGCACTGAGATACGTTCTGAACACACCTTACCTTCTGAGTTATACATTCATGAGACTTGGACAGGTTGGGGGAGTGGGCAGATGCATGGCAGATGAAGTTTAATGTGGATAAATGTGAGGTTATCCACTTTGGTATCAAAAACAGGAAGGCAGGTTACTATCTAAATGGCGTCAAGTTGGGAAAAGGGGAAGTACAACGGGATCTGGGGGTCCTTGTTCATCAGTCTATGAAAGTAAGCATGCAGGTACAGCAAGCAGTGAAGAAAGCGAATGGCATGTTGTCCTTTATAACAAGAGGAGTCGAGTATAGGAGCAAAGAGGTCCTTCTGCAGTTGTACAGGGTCCTAGCGAGACCACACTTGGAGTATTGTGTGCAGTTTTGGTCCCCTAATTTGAGGAAGGACATACTTGCTATGGAGGGAGTGCAGCGTAGGTTTACAAGGTTAATTCCTGCGATGGCGGGACTGTCATATGCTGAGAGAATGGAGCGGCTGGGCTTGTACACTCTGGAGTTTAGAAGGATGAGAGGGGATCTTATTGAAACATATATGATTGTTAAGGGTTTGGACACGCTAGAGGCAGGAAACATGTTCCCGATGTTGGGGGAGTCCAGAACCAGGGGCCACAGTTTAAGAATAAGGGGTAAGCCATTTAGAATGGAGACGAGGAAACACCTTTTCTCACAGAGAGTTGTGAGTCTGTGGAATTCTCTGCCTCAGAGGGCGGTGGAGGCCGTTTCCCTGAATACTTTCAAGAGCTAGAAAGGGCTCTTAAAGATAGCGGAGTCAGGGGATATGGGGAGAAGGCAGGAACGGGGTACTGATTGGGGATGATCAGCCATGATCACACTGAATGGTGGTGCCGAATGGCCTACTCCTGCACCTATTGTTTACTGTCTATAACTCTAAATCTTCAAAATTGAAAAAAATGAAAATTACTTCTCGATGGCTCTGGCATCTGAATCTCTCGCGCTACTTACCAGAAGACATGCTGTTCCTCTGAGACCGACTTTATATATTCTGGGATGTGCTGGGAAGCATACTCACTGTATCAGCCCCATCTGTGCAATGTCTTTGAAACATTCAATGTATTATGACAGCAGCAATAGCAATGAATTTCAGGAAACATTAATAAATAATACAGGTTTAAATATTAAATCTTAAGTCATAAAATCTTAAATGTAATGTAATAACACATATTCCTATATCTAGCTGCGTAATTTACTTTCTAAATTCCTTCACAGGATGTGGGTGCAACAGTCAAGGCTGGCAGTTCAATTGCCCTTGAGAAGGTAGCTATGAGCTGTAGCCTTGATGATGGGCAGCAGCATCGATATCTGGAGAGGTCCTGGACTTGGAATCACTGACACTGAAGCAATGGTAATACAGTATAGTCCACAGTCAGTGAACGGTGGTCTTGGGGGGGAGGATGCTCCTCAAACTGCGGAGCATTTTGGACAATACAGCTCACCCCCTCCTTGACACACTGGTCAACCTGAGGAGCACCTTCTGCAACAGACTGGTTCCACCAAGATGCAGGACACAACGCCACAGGAGATCCTTCTTCCCTGTGGCTATCAAACTGTACAACTCCTCCCAATTATGTCGTGGGGTAGACTGACTCCCCTCCTCTCCTCTCCGTTCCCCCCCCCCCTCCCCCTTTCCACAAGACACACAACTGCATAAAAGTTAACAAAAACATCCACCACAGCGGATTCTCCACATTCCTCACTGTGATGGAAGGCAATAAAGTCTAAACTTCTTCCCTCATTTTTCTCCTGTGGTCGGGGCAGTCGAACCATCCGTCGGGGTGACTGAAGCTCCCGTAGCCAGACCAGAGACCGCGAGCTCCGTGACGGTAAGTCCCACAGGCTCCCGCGGTAGAGCTCAGAGCTCGATCCCTGGCAAAGGGATCATGGACTCCGCGATGTTAAGTCTGCTGGTGCCCGCGATGGAGCTCCCCAAAGTCGGCCTCCAGCAAAGGCCGCCAACTCCTCGACGTTAGGCCGCAGTGCGGACGGAGATACGATACGGAAAATAATCGTATTTCCATCAAGGTAAGAGATTAGAAAATGTTTCCCCCAACTCCCTGCCCCACCCCCTACAAAAAAACAAGCTAAAGAGCACTAAAAATTTAATATATACCAAAAAAATAACAAAGAAGAAAAGGACAGACAAACTGTTGGCGAGGCAGCCGTTGCTGGCGCCACCTGTATCTTGTTGTGTTTTATGACTGCTGGCCGACCAATTTCCCTCCTGGGATAAATAAAGTTCGATCATATCATATGTGGCAGCTACCCTCCTCCATTCTGCTGGGCGAGATCACAAGTAGCCAAGATGGGTAAAGCTATCACCCACTACAACCATCGATAGCCTCCTAACTGCTCTCAAAGCCCTCTCAATTGATACTAATATCCCTGGTGACCAGAAGCATTTAAAATAACGCAAAGGGTTTTAAATAACGATATAAAAAATTGCTTCAAGCTCTTTTAGCTGCTGAAAATTAATTAAAAAGCATTAGGATGGAATAAAATGAGAAAGATATAATCACCTTGTCAGTCAAGATCAGTGGCCCCCCTAACATTCACATCATGTACAGCCAGTTCAGAGAGAAAGAGAGGCCACTGTTTCTTCTGGTGTTGTCCAGTGACAGAATATATATGTATGGGTGTCAGGGGTTAGGGGGAGGAGGCTGGAGAATGGGGTTGAGAGGTTTGATCAGCCATGATCATATTGAATGGCTGGGCTGGCTCGAAGGGCCGAATGGCCTCCTCCTGCACCTATTTTCTATGAAAGATAGAGCAGCCAACATTGAATGGTTCGGTAGACTTGATGGGCTGAATGGACTAATTCTGCTCCAAAAATGTATGAACATGAAAGAGTCCAGTACAGGTCTTCCACCTCATTCCTAACATCAACATTGCCATTTGCAACCACTGGCATCAGTGCTTATTATGAAACAGGTCGAGGCCATTTGGCCCATCAGCTCCATGACTAATTTAACCTCTTCCCTGTTCCTCCTTCTCAGCCCATTATCAGCCTTTCAGATTCTAACCCACCCCTGGTCCAGCCTTGCTCATCCTATTTCCCTCAGACTATTCCCCTAGCCTGTGGAATTCTCAGAGGGTGGTGGAGGCAGGCTCTCTGGATGCTTTCAAGAGAGAGCTAGATAAAGCTCTTAAAAATAGCGGAGTCAGGGGATATGGGGAGAAGGCAGGAACGGGGTACTGATTGGGGATGCTCAGCCATGATCACATTGAATGGCGTTGCTGGCTCTAAGGGCCGAATGGCCTACTCCTGCACCTATTGTCTATTGTCTATTGTCTAAACCTGTCCCATTCACATCACATTGAAGCTTCCTGACCTACACTGGCTCCCTCCTAGAAACCTACCGAATAGTGAAAGGCCTGGATAGAGTGGGTGTGGAGAGGATGTGTCCACCAGTGGGAGAGTCCTGGACCAGAGGCCAAGGCCCCAGAATAACAGGACGTACCTTTAGAAATGAGATGCGGAGGAATTTCTTTAGTCAGAGGGTGGTGAATAGTAGAATGCATAGCCACAGATGGCTGCGGAGGCCATTAATGGATATTTTTAAGGCAGAGATTGACAGATTCTTGATTAGTAAGGTTATCAGGGATTATGGGGAGAAGGCAGGAGAATGGGATTGAGAGGGAATGATAGGTCTGCCATGATCAAACAGCAGAGTAGACTCAATGGGCTGAATGGCTTAATTTTGCTCCCATCTCTTAGGGTGGTATGGTCTCTTGAAAAACCCATTAGTAATTAGTTGGCCCTGAGGCATGAGCCCTGTGTCGTTGTTTGTGAGTGAAGGGGCCTGTCCTACTTGGCCATCATTTGCGCATTACGCAGATGGCGCGCGAAGATATTGTACATCACAAAATCCTGCGATGCCGCGCGCGGCTGCGCATCACTGCCTATGTCACCACGCACCATGTGCGCATCACGCGCGTGTCACGATGCGCGCCTCCTGCGTCGTGACGCGTAAATGATGTCGCGTAAATTACTCGCAAATGACGGCCAAGTGGGACAGCCCCGCGTGGCCAATTTACATTATGCAGTCTGTAGATAGGTGCTGAAGTCGGGCTTCAGCCATGAAGTGGGGATCAGCCATGATTGAACGGAGGAGTAGACTTGATGGGCCGAATGGCCTAAATTCTGCTCCTCGAACATATGAACCTTTGAACTTCGCCAGTTTGGTTTTCGCCTTCAGTCTGACAAGAACAAATTTGGCACTCAAGAATGTTTATTTGTCATACACACCGGATATGAACCAAAACTATAATAATCTTGCAGCAGCCCCGTAGGCACAGTGGAGAAAAGCATTAGACACAAATTTACTGATGCTTCAATTCTGTCCCTTTGCTCATTTAATCCCTCCACCACTGGCAGATGTGCATCCAGTTTTAACAGACCAAAGGCTGGGTAGTAAACCCTTTCTTTCTAGTGACTCCCCTTGCCCCCTTGGTCCTCTGGAAATCCCATCTCCAAGACAAGACCTCTGGGTCCTTTTTCAATATTTCTCAGCATCATTTTTTAAACGTTGATATTGTCAGACATCATAGGGTTGAGATGGATGATGGTGGGAGAGTGCCATTCTGTGACCTGGCTGATTATTTTTTTTGCCTCAAAAGCCTGGATTTCAATGCTCATTTGTCGAAAATAATCAAGTAAAATAGCGAAATGAAACGATTGATGTGGAACAGAAACATTTGGCTTGCCACTAGATGCTGCTGCAATACTACTGAACTCCTGGTCAGATGCCATCACTAACTCGGTGGATCACAGGCAAAACGACGCAGGAAGGAACTGCAGGTGCTGGTTTACACCGAAGATAGACACAAAGTGCTGGAGTAATTCAGCGGGACAGGCAGCATCTCTGGAGAGCAGGAATGGGTGACGTTTCGGGTCGAGACCCTTCTTTATCTCCAGAGATGCTGCCTGACTTTCTGAGTTGCACCAACAATGTTTATTTGCGTTCTTAAAGTCTGTTTACTTTGGATTCTGAAAGTGCCAGCGTAGAAAGGGTCTGAAGAAGGATCTCGACCCGAAACGTCACCCATTCCTTCCATCCAGGGGAGCTGCCTGTCCCGCTGATTACTCCAGCATTTTGCGTCTATCTTCGGAGGTTCACAGGACGGACGTTGCAGGGGTGTCTTCCCTCCATTATTCAGGAGGGTGCCAAAGCCAAGGCCAAAGGCAACCTCTATTACCCATCTCTCTCTACCCATCACCTCATGCCGACACGCACCACCTCATTCAGGGACAGTTTCTTCCCAGCTGTTATCAGGCAACTGAATCTTCCTACCACAACCAGAGATCAGTGCTGAACTACTATCTACCTCTTTGATCACCCCCGGACCATCCTTGATCGGACTTGCTGGCTTTATCTTGCGCTGAACATTATTCCATTATCATGTATCTATACACATGTACTGTCTTTCTGCACGCAACAGAAAAGCTTTTCACTCTACCTTGGTGCATGTGACAATAAACTAAACTGAACCGAACCTTGAAAACAGACTTAATTGGATCGTGTTGAAGAAGGAACTGCAGATGCTGGAGAATCGAGGGTACACAAAAGGCTGGAGAAACTCAGCGGGTGCAGCAGCATCTAAGGAGCGAAGGAGTTTTATACATATGCCATGCCAGATAAGGTCAGCAGGTCTGCTTTCCTGAAGGTCAAAAGCAGACCAGATATTTTTTTTTATAACATGGAGAATAGCTTTTGTTTTAATTCTCCATGACTTCATGTTTTAATTCTCCATTACTCAGTGAATTCAAATTCCAAAGCAGCCGTGGTGGGATGTGAACCCAGACCTCCAGATTGTTCCTCCAAACCTCTGCATTACTAGACCATTGACTTAACCACTATGCTACCACCATAGTACTGTCCAGAGCCTGTGCACGTGAAGAGTGTATGAGCGAGCATGATGAGCACGTTCGTCCCTGTCAACATGTGTACCATGACACACATGATCCATGGTTCATGAGCTCTGTCGCACATGGATGATGCTGAGATCAGGCTATTCTGGGGCTTGGCTGATTTTTTGCCTCAAAGGCTTGGATTTCAATGCTCATTTGCCAAAAATTATCAGATTGTAGTAGGGGATAGAAAACCCAGAGAAGAGAAGAGAGTCTGGAAAGAGCCTGGCCAGTGATAGGTGGCTCTGTGTGCTCCTGTTTCCTCCCACATCCCAATGATAGAGTCATAGAGTGATAGAGTGCTACAATGAGGAAACAGGCCCTTCGGCCCAACTTGCCCACACCGTCCAACATGTCCCAGCTGCACTAGTCCCACCTGCCTGTGCTTGGTCCATATCCCTCCAATCTTGTCCTATCCATGATGTGCAGGTTTGTAGGTTCATTGGCCTCTGTAAATTGCCTCTTGTACATACAGAGCGGATGAGAAAATGAAATTACATGGAACTAGTATGAATGGATGATCGATGGTCGGCATGATGGGCTGAATGGCCTGTTTCCATGCTGTATCTTTCTATAGTGCCAATGGGACTGTTTTGCTTGGAGCTAGCATGGACCCGAGGGCAGAATGTCCTCTTGTTGCGATGCCGTACGTACGTAAATCACTATAGAGACATGAAGATGTCTGTATCTGAAGCACAAGGTGAAATCAGCTGCAGGAGGCTGCAAAATATCTGCCATTGTTCGAAATGTAACCACAGACTATAGAGTCGCTGGCAAGCTTCCATCAATAAAATGAATAACACCTTAACAAGATTAGCAAAGCAGCAGAGAGCAGAGTTCCTTTTCCACAAAGAGAACAAATTGGGGGAGAGAAGCAGCAACATTTCAATTTTGAACCACGCTTCTGCTGGCAGGTCAGTGAGTAGAAACGTGAATGATTCTCCCTCCCCAGAGATGCTGCTTGCAGGGCACAGACTTGCCTGCACCTGCAGGTTTGTGCTTGACTTCAAGAGATTAAATGCACCTTGCTAACTAAACTAGATAATTGCTGGAAGTGTTCAGGTGTAGAATGTAAAGGATGCAACTGTGTTTGCTCCAGTCGTACCTAGCCCTTTCCACATTTCCGTCTGCTGACACCTCTCCTCTCCTCTACCCTCCTCTGCTTTCCCCTCCTCTCCCCTCCCAGCCCCTCCCCACCTCCTCACCATCATATCCCCCCTCCCTCTCGCCCCTCCTCTCCCTCCTCTCCTTCCCCCCCCCACCTCTCCTCCCCTCTCCTCCTCCCCTCCCCTCCCCTCCCCTCTCCTCCCCCTCTCCTCCCCTCCTGCCTCTCCTCTCCCC
Organism: Okamejei kenojei; assembly: GCA_035221665.1. Classification (NCBI taxonomy): domain Eukaryota; kingdom Metazoa; phylum Chordata; class Chondrichthyes; order Rajiformes; family Rajidae; genus Okamejei; species Okamejei kenojei. The sequence goes on from CM069165.1 coordinate 16,479,014, forward strand.
CCCCCTCTCTCACTCCCCTCTCCTCCCTCCCCTCCCCTCCCCTCCTCCTCCCTCTCCTCCTCACCCCTCCCCTCCTCCTCTCTCCCCTCCTCCTCCCCTCCTCTCTCCTCTCCTCCCTCCCTCCTCCCCTCTCCTCCCCTCTCCTCTCCTCTTCTTATCCTCTCCTCTTCTATCCTCTACTCTAGTCTCCCGTCCTCTCCTCTCCTGTCCTCTCTCCCCTCCCCTCTCCTACCCTCTCCTCTCACTCCTCTCCTCTCCTCTCCTCCTCTCTCCTCACCTCTTCCTCCTCTCCTCTCCTCTCCTCTCCCTTTCCCTCTCTTCCCTCCCCTCCCCAACCCTCACCACTCACCACCCCTCCCCCACCACCCCACTCCTCTTTCCTCACCACCCCACTGCTGGTTCTGCTCCCTCTTCCCACCACCCCTACCCCCCCTTCTCTCCTCCTCCCCTCCTCCCCTCCCATCTCCTCTCTGTCATTCCCCTCCCCTCTCCGCCCAAAACCCCCCCGATCCACCCCACCACTAATGGCCCACGTCCACTCACATGAAAATAGCCCACACTTCTTACTTTACCCTTTCTTGGAACACTGCAACTAACGTGGGGAAAGGGGTGAGCGTTACAACTGCGATGGGTTGACGTGAGAAGCGCTGATCGCAGGAGTGGAGGGGGAAGGTGCAAGGGATTGACAAGTTTCAGCTGACAGCTTCCACTGATCATTGATACGGAGGTGAATAAAGAAACACAGAGACGAGAGAAACTTGTTACAAGACAGAGGCTTCTGTGGGAGTCCTTCTCTACAGACTGAGGCAAAAGAACTGGTGCATGAGGCAGCAAAACATCCAGATAATATTCTAGCTTAAAATGTTGAATGTTAAAAGGTAAAATATTGAATGCCAAGTCTTGAGGCAACTACTGGACCTGACGTGAATGAGACAGAAAGTGATACAGCCACAGGAGTTGTCCGCAAAGCCAGCGTCACATTGATCTTCCATTCCATATCATGGCCAATCCTTTATCGTGACTTCATCGCGCAGAACACTTACAATTCAGGAGATCATTTGGGGCATTATGATTCCACTCAAAAATGCTACTGTATATAATTATGAACATATATTTAAGAACCAAGCATTCCGTATGGTTATGGACCATTGAAGTATTGTTGTACCAGACACTGCTGTAGAGAGTTATTGCATAGAGACTGGGAGGTCTATATCCAATGTGTATTTTGACACTGGTCTCATATTAGGTTATACCTGTTATACCTGTTATTAATGTAATCCTGATCCCTATGTATTAATATAGTTGCTATGTTTATCGTTATTTTTTTTTGCTCTGTTTTTGTTTTTGTTTTTTTTTGGAAAAAAAACCAAATAAAACGATTTTAAAAGAAAGAAAAATAGTTATTGCCTTCGTAAAAGGATGCTCCATTGGTAGATCTAATCCTGTTATGGACCTTGGATGGAGTAATATTGAAGAGCCCACTTTAGTATTGTCTTTGGGACACTGTTGCACGATGGAATAGCAGGAGATTGATGATCGAAGTCACCAAGTGCTGGAGTACCTCAATGGGTCAGGCAGCATCACCGGAAAACGTAGATAGGTACCATTTTGAGTTGGGACCTTTCTGCAGACTAGCAGGTGTCTTCTCTCAGACATGATAGAAGGCAATGGATATGGTGGAGGATTGATGAGATTGAGAGATGTGACTGGACTCAACAATGCGCTCTGTTAAAGGATTGTGTGGAAATGTTGCTGAAGGCAAGTGCTATTATTGGGAACACAGAGCAGAGATGTGCAGTAACATAGAAAATAGGTGCAGGAGCAGGCCATTCGGCCCTTCGAGCCTGCACCGCCATTCAATATGATCATGGCTGATCATCCAACCCAGTATCCCTTACCTGCCTTCTCTCCATACCCACTGATCCCTTTAGACACAAGGGCCACATCTAACTCCTTCTTAAATACAGCCAAAAAACTGGTCTCAACTATCTTCGGTGGCAGAGAATTCCAGAGATTCACCACTCTCTGTGTGAAAAATGTTTTTCTCATCTCGGTCCTAAAGGATTTCCCCATTATCTTTAAAATTTCCCCCTTAATCATTAAAATTTCCCCTTACTTAAAAAGAGTACAAGGAAAACGTTACCATTCTTCTCTCCAGAAAGCTGCCGCTTCCCGCTGTGGTTACTCCACCATTTTGTGTCTCTCCACGATATTTTTGCTGGTGGTCAAGCATAGAGGTTAAACGAGTACCACAAAACCCTTACCAGTAATCATGAGGACCATGGTGAAAACCTTTTAATTTGTTACTGGTTAATACGGCCCAAGTTTGGGCCGGTAATCCCTGAGACCAGAGAGAATCAGATGTAAACATATGACCAGACTCGAGATTGGCAAAGAAATGCAACTTGCAAACCCTCATAGATTGGACTTTGGAGGATCACAGTGCATGGACTGGTGAAGGAGAGGGCCTTTCCCTTTGTCGCCCCACATAAAAAACTCCACTCAGGTTTGTAAAGGGATGACCCGCTCTCACACAGCCAAAATAAACAGAACGTGGACTCCCAACCCCCACCCTCGCCACCATCCTCACATCAGCCATATTCAAACTTTTTCCTTCTTTCTAAGGCAAAATTAAACATTGTTAACTGCAGAGGCACGGCGATCTCAGCTTGTCCCTGCAGTTCACCCTTGCCTCAAGTGGAGGTGCTGGCAGTCTCAGGCTTGCCCTGGCTTGTTCAGGGCTATGTGCTAGTTGAAGAATGCCTAGAGGTGGCCACAGTCTATGTCTCAGTCGTGTGGCACAGTCCTATCATTGACTAACGTGCCCAGGTAAGGAGGCACTGGGCGTCTCAGCGTCCCCGGCGCATTCCCTTCTGGATCTCAGTGGGAGGGCGCTGGCTGCCATGGCTGCTGTCCCGGCAGGGCTCGTTCCACTAGTCCCTTGAAGCTCTTTCCATGCATCCTCCCCACAACTCCAACCGCAACAACTTCAAATCATTTATTCTATCATGAAAGGCCAAAATACTAATTGCACGTTATACATACGTGGATTGTGCATGATGTTAATCAAGGAAACGCCTTCATGTTCATCATAATCAAGGACTCTTCGAACTTCCTACATTTGCACAGTAGATGAGATGCAGACCTGCAGTTGGCATCGTAGGCGTGGTTTTACGGCAACCTTGAGCGCCCTGGAGCTGAATAATGCTGCAAAAGTGGTAACACATGCACTGTCCATCACGGCTCTGACCTCATCCATCGATGGATTCTCCTAGCAGCAGACTCGCTACCCACAAAAAAGGCCTGCCAGCAATCATCCAGGACCCACACCAACCTGACACCTCAACATCTCCCCCACTGTCCATCAGAAGAAAGGTCCAGAGCCAGAAATCTGCTTACATCCAGTGGTTTCAGGAGAATATCGTCCTTCCTCACAGCCGTCAGGCTATAAACTCAACCCACTACAAAACTCGATCATTAATAAGCCCAATACTTTGTTTCTGTTTAATTTATGTGTATAATATATTTTAATACATCATTGGTATAAGTCACAGACTGATACTGAATTCTGTTCTGTATTTTATGCCAACTAGATTTCCTAATTTCGGTGTATAATCAAAGCAGGATGTCATAGTCCTAAATCTGGGCTCATACATACACTATCTGAATCTTGAAAACTTGAATCTGAAATCCATGTTATTCCTAAATCCTTGCAACTTTCAAACGACCTAGTAGTACTCCCTTTGACAAAAGATATGTGTTTTAATCTCCCTTGACACAATACAAAACCACATGATTACACAGATATCCACTCATCCTAATAATCCTTTGCATAAGGATTTTGTGTGCCCAATATTCAATCTAATTTCGTAGATCACATCACGGACAAACTGACATCTCCCCCATCCAATTTCCACAACTGGACCTTTATCTGTCCAGGCCTCTTCCAATTCCAGAGTGGAGGCCCATCAGCCAAATTTGCGGATCAGCACCTTATATAGAGACGCTTGGATAGATCGCTATGGATGACGCACCTCACTAGCGTATAAACCCCTTAACCCCGGTCTGGCATTTTGAGGAATCCCTCCTACTCTCCTCCATCCCCTTTTAGTACCCCACTTTCCCCCCCCTCCCTGGCGCCCCCCGACGAGGACGTCCCCCGACTCTACCGTGCCCGGCGTTTGCCCTGCGCCTCCCTTCCCTCCAGCGATGGTTCCCCACCCCCTCCCCTTGTCCGCCCTCCCCCTCGCTCTGCATCCCCATTCTCGGAGGGGTCCGCTGCTGCCTGCCGTCCCCGTCCCTTGCAGTTCCCCTGTTCTCAAACTAGTCCTGACCGTCCTCCGACTACATCCCCTTGTTGCTTTGTTTGTTTACCAATACCTCTCCAGCACCGGATGGACTAGTCTAACCGTTCCGTTGATCACCATTGCCCTTGACCTGGTTCCTCCGCACAGTCACACTGGATCCTTTACCAATGTCCGCTCCTCTCCTCCCGCTGAAGTCAGTCTGAAGAAAGGGGAGGGGGAGGGCTTTCACCGGCCAAACTTCCCCATTCTCCTCCCCAAGATGTTGCCCTTTCCCCACTGGTTTACACTCCCATTTTTGTGACTCTTCTTCAGTTAAAAAACCAGCACAGAACGCTTCCATCATACCAATCACATCGTAGAATCGGCGACACATCTCGTCCATTTCATTCTATCTATATGCGTAGGCGTGCAACACCAAAAGTGCAAGCAACTTGTACTATTAGAATCCTAATAGATTTGTTCATGCGGGTGATTGGCAATTAAGTACGAAACAGGGTATGACACGTGAAGGGTGCATACTACCAACCCCTCGGGACAACTATGGCACAGATCCCAATGTCTTGATGTGAGCACTGCTTTCCTGGAAAAAAAAACCACGACTAAAGACGCACAATTTTAATTTATGTTCCTTGATGCCTTCTTCAACCAATAACCTTCTCTATTTCAACACGCGGATGAGCGCATGATGAATGGAATGCTCAAGTCATTTTAATTGTAAGGTCCAAGTACACAGACGCGTACCAGGTACAATGAAAATTCTTGCTTCAATTGACATTGTCACCCCATTTATCAAACCCAATTTCTCTTACCACGTCAAATAATTACACCTTCCTACTAGCTCAATTAAATGAATTTCTGCAACACGTAGTCCTTATCCAAACTACATAACAATTTCATAATCTCCTAGCAAGTGATCTCCAACTAACACATATATTGTTCTTTATTTTCTCACTTCCTTTCTTTCTGCAGTAGTGGTGTTGTATTTGATGGATTCCAGATCATCCCACTTGTTTCAGAAGATCATTGGTCTATCCATTACATGAAGATAATATCCAGGGTCAGAAGGTGACACGAGTCCCTCAAGTATCTTCTTCTTATAATAAGATTGGTGATATAACTATAATATTACCTATAACTATAACTGCATTATAATTTCAGCTCCACATATCCATTTACCCCCATTGACCTTTAATCCTGTTCCGATCAAGAATCTATCGACTTAATGAAAGGCCCAGATAGAGTCGATGTGGAAAGGAGGTTTCTAGTAGCACGAGAGTCTCAGACCATATCTTTCTCAAATGATGAGCTCTTGTCCTAGATTCTCCTACAAAAGAAGACATCTTTGAGTCATACAGTCATAGAATCATAGAGTGATACAGTGTGGAAACAGGCCCTTCGGCCAAACTTACCCACACCGACCAACATGTCCCATCTACACTAGTCCCACCTGCCAGCGTTTGATCCATATCCCTCTAAACTTGTCCTGTGGATCATCTTCACGTCCATTTTGCAAAACCCCTCATGATCTTGTATATCTCAACCAAGTCCTCTCTCCATCTGAGGAGCGGTCCGGCCCGAAAGGCCACCTGTCCATGTTGACCAGAGATGCTGCCTGACCCGCTGAGTTACTGTAAACTATTGTTTGTAAAGCAGCATCTGCAGTTCCTTGTTTATTCCTCTCATTCTTCTCAACTACAGAAATCCACAAGTCTGGACTGCACAATATTTCATCACAAACCCATCCATTCCAGGCATCACCTCTGAAGGAACATCTATGGTTGTCTTTTTGTCCAGTGTTTAGTCAATTAATTTCTCCATTTTATATTGATGTTAAGCTCTTCATTTTCATTGAACTTTTGTTCCCTGCAATAGCTGGTATATTTACCGAACATAGAAAATATATGTTTAATGTCCCAGCCATGTTTTATTGCCCATAACAAATTATCTTGGATCTCTGGAACACAAATTTAGTTTAGTTTCACTTTCCTTTTTTACATAGTCCTGGATGCTTACAACCATCTAAATTTTTCTTGCTAATTTATGTCTGAAGAAAGGTCCCAACATGCATTGTCACTTATCCATGACCTCCAGAGATGCTGCCTAACCTACTGAGTTAACCCAGCATTTTGTGTTTTTTTTGTAAACCAGCATCTGCAGTCCCTTGTGTCTCCTTCTTGCTAATTTATTCACATTTTCTTTATTTTTAATAATTTTTGGTAATCTTTTGCTGATTTCTAATATATCCAATTCGTGTGTTCATTACTCCTCTTGGCAATATTATAAAATTCCTTTGAGCCTAATATGTTTCTAAATTTGTTTCATTAGAACTGAATGAATCATTCTTCCTGCAGAGATGCTACTATCCAAGAGATTGTAAATCCACGAAGAATCTGAAATAGTTACTTGTTATTTTCCACTGGTTATCTCCCGAAAAACCTTTCAATCCAATTTCCTAACATCTTAACCAGTTGTCCACTTGTAATTATGTAATTAATTTCTTTAATTTCAAGATTCAGTTTGGCAAACTCAGTGTAATGTTCCACTATATCACTTGACTACTAATTAACCTTGTTGTTTTACATAAACCAGGATCCTAACTATTCTGGAAATATTTCATGTACAAATCTTCCAAATTATAATTGCAAAAAATAGTCAACGTTGGAAATATTCAGCAGGTTATGCAACATTTGCAAAACAGATAAAGGGAGTTAATATTTCAGGTCAATATTTCAGAAAGAAAATGCTCCTTAATTCTTCCTTTGCATTTCTGACATAATCCTCATTTTCCATGATCAGTCTTTTAGTTTAGAGGCAGAGCTTGGAGACAGGCCCTTCGGCCCACCGCTTCTGCACCGACCAGCAATCCCCGTACATTAGCAGTTACCCTACGCACTAGGGATAATTTACAAGCTTTGCCAAAGCCAATTAACCTACAAACCTGTACGTATTTGGTGAGTGGGAGGAAACCGGGGCACCCCTGGAGATAACCCACGCAGGTCACGAGGAGAATGGGCAAATGCCGTTCAGACAGCACCAGTAGTCAGGATCAAACCTGGGTCTCTGGCGCAGTAAAAAGGCAGCAACTCCATGGCTCACAGTCCTGCACTGAACATGTTGTTAGAGGCATGCAAGTTATGCCTTTGACTTTTGCCCCATATTATCCCATAACTCTGGTCATACTGATTCTGTTGCCTGATCTTTTGATTCAGTCGCACAGTGTAGAATTAGGCCGCTTGGCCCACACCAAGCCGACTATGCTTTACATCATGCACGTGCTCATACAATCCCACTTTATTCTCTGCACATCCCCACTAAGTCCCCCCCAGAGTCCATCACTGACTTTATCCACTGGAGGGCAGTTTACGGCGGTTAATTAACCTGGCGGCCTACTTGTTTTTGAGGCATGGGAGGAAACTGGAGTAACTAGGGGCAACCCACAGAACAGGCAAATTTCACACAGAAGAGGTCCGGATTCAACTCTGGTCACTGGAGCCGTGAGGCAGCAGCACTACTAGCTGAACCATTATGCTGTCTTTGAACCAAGATCACTCCCCACTATTGCCCTTAAGACATCTTTTTTTATCAGTGTTATCCCATTCCTCCTTCATTTTGTCAGTCCATTTTAAGCATCATATTTTCTGGATTAATTAGAAGCATGCGCTTGGCCTCCGGAAAATAAAACCTCGTCTTGGCTGTCAGATCAAAACCCATTTGTCTCATTGATTAATCTAACATGATTTTGAATGTTTCTTGAAATCACTCAAAGACTCCTTAATTTTTGTTTCAGATTTTTCCTAATTAGATTTTTGTTCACAAAATCACCATCTCCTACTCTTATATTCTGATCATTCTTGGCCCAGACTGCCCTTTGATCAATTGCCTTGAATTTACTCTTTAATTTTCACCTCTCTGAGCTTAGTTTACAGTTTAGTTTAGAGATGCAGCTCGGAAACAGGCCCTTCGGCCCACCGAGTCAATAGACAACAGACAATAGAAAATAGGGGCAGGAGTAGGCCATTCGGCCCTTTGAGCCAGCACCGCCATTCAGTGTGATCATGGCTGGTCATCCCCAATCAGTACCCCGTTCCTGCCTTCTCCACTGACTCCGCTATCTTTAAGAGCCCTATCTAGCTCTCTCTTGAAAGTATCTAGAGAACCGCCCTCCACCGCCCTCTGAGGCAGAGAATTCCACACTCACTACTCTGTGAGAAAAATAGTTTCCTCGTCTCCGTTTTAAATGGCTTACCCCTTATTCTTACACCAACGAGCGATCCCCGCACATTAACACTACTCTACACGCACTAAGAACAATTTTTACATTTACCAAGCCAATTAACCTACAAACCTGCACGTCCTTGGATTGTGGGAGGAAACCGAAGATCCCGGAGAAATCCCAGGCAGGTCACGGGGAGAACGTGCAAACTCCGTACAGACAGCACCCGTAGTCGGGATTGAACCCAGGACTCCGGCGCTGCATTCGCTGTAAGGCAGCAACTCTACCGCTGTGACTCCATGGCCACCGTGGCCATTCTCTTGAATCCTTTCCTATCTCCTTTATTAATGTAATACTTTTTAGAGTTATAAAAATAGCACATGATGGAAACAGTCCCTCTGGCCCAGCGAGTTCATGCTAACTATGTAGCACCCTTTACAATAATCTAGCATTCATCTATTTTTTTTAAATTCTCCTAATTTCTTCATCAACTCCCCTAGATTCCTACCCCTCTCTTAAGAGGAGCAATTCCCAATTAACTTACCAACCCACACATCGTTCACTGTCTGTATAACTCGTTATCACCTACCACACAGCCCACAATGGACCATTGTGGGTTCCACCTTTCCTTGATCATCCTTTCCTTTTGCATATCTCTTGTTCATTTGTTCAGTGTGCCGTCCACACCTCTCGTTTCCCTTTCCCCCGACTCTCAGCCTGAAGAAGGGTCTCGACCCGAAACATCCCCTATTCCTTTTCTCCAGAGATGCTGCCTGACCCGTTGAGTCACTCCAGCTTTCTGTGTCTATCTTCGGTGCAAACCAGCATCTCCAGTTCCTTCCGACACACATCTTTGGGATGTGGGAGGAAACAAGAGCACCCAGAGGAAACTCACGTGGTCATAGAAAGAATGTGTAAACTCCACATAGAGACCAAGCCGAGGGTCAGGATCGAACTCATATCCCTGGTGGTGTTAGGCAGGGACTCTCCGAGCCGTACCCCTGCACCACTGAATGATCTTATTTGCCCAAAGTACCAAGATCCAGACTGGTTTGTGATCATTCCCCAACAGAATAGCCACCTCTTTTTCACATTGTTGTTGTCACACTCATGAATTATAGCTTTTGCTACCTACATCGCGTTTCGATCAACATATTGTGTTCTCTCAGCTACGGTGCACTCTGGACAGGACTGTCAATGGACAGAGCTGCGAATGAGCATTTAAATAAATATTTGATTGAATTGCAGAAGATCTGGGCAGTTAACCAATCTTAGCCAGCGACAGCGTGGGGGGTACATGGAACTAATAGACATGGCTTGTACAATTGTAATGAGAATTGTGAATCTGGCATGATGGGAGAGATCAAGACAACTGATGGAGTTGCACCCTTTACAGTAATCTAGCATTCATCAAGGGCGGCAAGGTGGCGCAGCGGGGGTGTTGCTACCTTACAGCGGCAGTGACCCGGGTTGGATCCCGACTGCACGGAGTTTGTACGTTCTCCTCGTGACCGCGCGGGTTTTCTCCGAGATCTTCAGTTTCCTCCCACACCCCAAAGACGTACAGGTTTGCAGGTAAATTGGCGTGGTAAATGCAAAAATTCTCCCGAGTGTGTGTAAGATATTGTTAATATGTGGGGATCGCTGGTCGGCGCGGACTTGGTGGGCCGAAGGGCCTGTTTCTGCGCTGCATCTCTAAACTAAACTGCGGTTGAGGAGTCTCAATGGCAAAAACCGGTGAGGAATATCAAGGGTACCACGAAAGAGCTGATGTGGTGATTTATGAAATAACAGAAAATCAGTTAAAAGACAGTCATGCTGAGTAATTTTAGTGTGGAGTTGGATACAGAGTTAAAATTACTGGATAAGTTCTGCTCAAATCCCAAAACATAAGCTGTGGAATTTAAATGAAACTAGTAATATGGAATTTGGTACAACATTAATAATGATTTTTAGTTTTAGAGAAACAGCGTAAAAACAGGTCCTTCAGCTGACCAGCAATCAACCCGTACACCAGTTCTATCCTAAACACTGGGGGCAATTTATAGAAGGTAATTAACCTACAAACCTGGGCATCTTTGGTTTTGTGAGAGGAAACTGGAGCACCTGGAGAAAACCCACGCAGGTCACGGGAAGAACGTGCAACATCTGTGCAGACAGCACCCGAAGTCAGGATCGAACCCGGGCCTCTGGCACTATGAGGAGGCAACTCTGGCGCTGTTTGTAGGCTAATTAGCTTGGGTAAGTTGTAAGACAATTGTCCCTAGTGTGTAGGATAGTGTTAGTGTGTGTGGTGATTGACTCGGTGGGCTGAAGGTCCTGTTTCTATGCTTCACCTAAAAAGTCCAAAGTGTAAAGGTTGGCTTGCAGAACACACGCTTGGCCTGCAAAGGCCTACTGGATCTCCAGGTTGCTAACTAGTTTAGCTCCTCTTTCCATTCCTGTGCCGACCTTTCTGTCCTCCATTGCCGGCGCATGGCCACAGACAAACTGGAGGAACAGCACCTCATATTGCACTTGGGTAGTTTACAACCCAACAGTAAAACCTCCAGTTTTAGTTAACTGCAGTCCCCTCCTCATCCCACCTCCCCCTTTCTTTCACCTCCCCCTCCATCTCTGTGCTGTACCCCATCTGGACTTGCATCTATTTCTCCCTTCCCTCTCCCACCTCCATTCCTTCCTCTAGCTTCACAAGTTGTAACTCTTCAATCCTTGAGTCTCACACCTCTTTTTTCATCTCTAGTCTTTGTCCAACCATCCGCCTATCAAAACACTCTCCTCACCTGTGTCGGCCTGCCAGGATCTGCCCAGCCCCGCCCCTCTTCCAGCTTTCTTCCCCTCTACAATCAGTCTGAAGGAGGGTCGCATCCTGAAACATCACCCTTCCATGTTCCCCTGAGATGCTGTCTGACCCACTGAATTATCCCAGCAGTTTGTGCCATTTTTTCATAAACCAGCATCTGCAGTTCCTTTTTTCTATAGTTCCCTGCAGTTCCCCCCGCCGCGGGTTCCATGTAATCCCGTGCTACCTGCCCCATGGTCGGATAGTCAGCGACTAAACCGCCTCCCCCACCTGGTTTGCCAAGTGAGGAGGGGGCTGTGGAACCCCAGCAGGACCAAAAACAAGACCTGTCAAAGGGCGGATGAGCTCCTAGCGAGACAACGGCCATCCACACTTCAGTAGAAGTTGCGCTCACTGTCATTGTAAAGCACACACACCAAAATCCTAGACTTCCAGCGGCGGAGGTCCGCAGGAACTGGAGGACAGAGATGTGTGGTGCGCCCGTCACCGTTCCCGGTTGGAAACCCGCACCGCTGCTTCGCTAATGTTTCCAACGATGATGAATGAATGCCTGACCATGTCCTCAGCAAATCTGTGACAGATGCATCTGACTACGATAGCACTGATAGAACAGCTGCTTCACAGTCCTCATGGAGGCAACACTTGGTCCTATCACTGAGCCTAGCCTCCATTGTGCTGAGTGAGAGTACCATCATGTGACACGGTCGGACACAGAGGAGATCTGACAGTTCAAAACAGGACATCCGCGAGACACTGTGGACCATTAGCAGTAGCATGAGAGAACACCAATTTCATGGCCTGGAATATCCTCATTCTATTAAGCCAGGGATGAACACTAGTTCTATGTGGAGTGCGGAAGACCTGTTAGAAGAGGCACTGGGCACACCTAAAGATCTTGGGGTGTTAGCAGAATGAAGATGCAACGTAGGAATGAATCTATATCTATTACTAAAACTCTCATTTTGACCACTTCCTGCCTGCATTGTAATTAAATTTATGCAGAAACGATCCCCCAATAACACTACGATTTTTCGCCACCTTACTCACCATTCTCCTCTGCTGCGTCAAATAAGTTTTGTTCCGAACCATGAGATAGTACAAAGCGTTATGAAGGTTTTGAAGGTTCCCCCTCCCTCACACACACACCCCCCCGCCCCTACAGCCCCCCCCTCCCCCACACCCCCCCGCTCCCCTACTCCCCCCATCCCCACACAATCCCACACCCCCCTCCCCCCTCCCCCCACCCCCCTCTCCTACACCAACCCTCCCCACACTCCCCTCTCCCCCCACCCCCCTCCCCCACACCAACCCTCCCCACATCCCTCCTTCCCCCACACCCCTCCCCCACACCCCCCTCCCCCACATACTCCCCCACACACCCCCGCATAATGGGAAAGAACCACATACCCAAAGGAATAGATCTGATTTCGACAGTCCAACCATATATAGCTATGCAGAGTAGTGGACGGTTGAACAGCTAATGGGAAGAGGAGTCTCCAAAAATATAACATCATAAGATCATGTGATAGGAGCAGAGTTAGGCCATTCAGCCCATCAAGTCTACTCCACCATTTAATCATGGCTGATCTATCTCTCCCTCCTAACCCCATCCTCCTGCCTTCTCCCCATAATCCCAGACACCTGCACTAATCAAGAATCTATCTATCTCTGCCTTAAATATATCCACTGACTTTACCTCCATAGCACTCTGTGGCAAAGAATTCCACAGATTCACCACCCTCTGCCTAAATAAATTTCCCCTCATCTCCTTCCTAAAAGAATGTCCTTTAATTCTGAGGTTATGACCTCTAGTCCTAGATTCTCCCACTGGTAGAAACATCCTCTCCACATCCACTCTATCCAAGCCTTTCACTGTTCTGTATGTTTCAATGAGGCTCCCCCCTCATTCTTCTAAACTCCGGCGAGTATAGGCCCAGTGCTTTCAAACGCTCATCATAGGTTAACATCTCCCATCTCAGCGATTATAAGACCCAGTACATGAGAGCCAAAGATGAGGTTGTCGCATTCACCAGCCTGTGCAACCAGAAGTAATGAGTGCATTACCATCACCGAAACCAATCATTAGCCAATTTGGTTCACTCCACATGATGTCAAGCACCAGCTAAGTGCGCTAGATACAAGATTGGTCAATGCCCCAGCTGTATTAATGACAATCTGTACTCCAGTACCAGTCATAGTGTCATACAGTGTGGAAACAGGCCATTTGGCCCTACTTGCCCACGTCGACCAACATGTCCCATCTACACTGCAGCCACCTGTCTGCGTTTGGCCCATATCTCTCTAAACATAAACCAGTTGCGCCTCTGGAGTGTGGCATCAACGGTCTCTGGTGTAACTGGTGGAGCTCATGTTGTCGCCATCCCCGCGGTGAGCCCTGTCAACTGCCCTCAGTCAGGCGAACGACAACTAACAGAGACAGCAGCAGCAGCGCCGCAGCTTGGCGCCAACCCGGAGCGTGCGCCCGTTTTAGGGCGGGCACCTACGTATGTCGAACCGGATGGCATCACCCTGCCGCAGACGTCTGCTGCTCAAACGCAAGAAGAAGGCGTATAACTGGAATTGTGCATTACACAAAGAAGGGTGGTTCTGGCCAAGCCCAGCCCCAGGACAACCAACACTGCAAGCAATTCTCAGGAGAGTGTCATGGGTCTAAACGTCTTTAGATGTTTCAACAAGATATTTCATTTGACCATAAGGTCAGAAGTGGGAATGTAAGCTGATGATTGGACAGTGCATAATTCCGATTCACAATTTCTCAGCAAATGAACCAAACCATTGCACTGCCTCACCCGCTGAGTTTCTCCAGCGTTTTTGTCCACCTGCACTAAAATACCTCTTCTGCGCCAGTTCCCCTTTATTCAACGCCGCCATTTTTCAAAAATCTCTCTCCACCTTCAATATTTCCAAAGATTCAGCCTCCACAACCGCCCAGTGAAGAGAACTGCTGAGATTCACCTTCTTATTTTGTTTGGAGAAATGTCCACACTCCTCCATTCTAATTGCCCTGTAATTATCTTATAACTCTCTTGTCCGAGACCCTCCCCCCGCTGAAAACATCTCAATATCAACTCTATCCTGACCCCTCAGAATCTTGCATGTCTCAATAAGGCTCGCTGTCATTCTCCGAACTCCAAGGAACACAGGCCTATATTATTTTGGAGCCGCATGATAATGATCAGATAGTGTCTATTGATGTGGTTTCAGAGATAAATATTGCTCCCAGGACTCTGGAGCATCTCCGGTGTTCTTTTTATATACCAAAGGGCATAGTGCTGAATGAAAGCTGCTCTTGTTTAAATGTTGAATGGAAATGAGAAAGCTGATCTTAAGCCAAACATTTCGATGCATGAATGGCCTTGGATTGAGAAATTGCCAAATCCATTCCGCCACTTAAAAAGCATGGGAGAGATAGACTGGGAAATTATAGGCATTAGTCTGGCATCAACCAGGGAGAATTGACTGCAATCTGTTATTAGGAGCAGAATAACTGAGTATTTGAATAAACATGAATTATCAGAGAGAAGTCATTATAGAGAAAGATGAGGGAGTTTCTATGGGTATTATATTTGTATCTCAAAGATGTTCCTAATATAATTGGTAATGACAATTAGAGTGCATGGAATTGGAAGCAACCTACTCAGGAGGAAAAGGGACTGGTTAGATCGGAGAGTAGGAATAACGGAGGTGCAATCAAATTGGTGGGGCATGACACATGGTTTATTCCAGCTCTGGGATCTCAACATTTCTCTGCATTATGAATTATTTAGAGAAATAACCATGAGCCAATAATCCAGTTGTTAGTGATCAAAAGTAGCCTGAATGGGAGCAGAAAGTTGCAGAGACGTTAATTTGATTAAATGAGTAGGAAAAACCAGAACAGATTTAGTTTAATGTGGGAAAGAGGGAAGAAGATTAGACTTTACTGCCTTCCATCACAGTGGGGAATGTGGGGAATCCGCTGTGTTGGATATTTATGTTAACTTTTATGTAGTTGTGTATCAAGCTTTATTTAATACGGCTGTATGGTACCTCGAATATCACTGTGCCATAATTGATACACGTGACAAAAGACCTTTGACACCTTTGATCTCCAGTTTTGGTCTCCAAATTTGAGGAAGGACATTCTTGCTATTGAGGGAGTGCAGCGTAGGTTTACAAGGTTAATGCCATTCGGCCCTTCGAGCCTGCACCGCCATTCAATTTGATCATGGCTGATCATCCAACTCAGTATCCTGTACCTGCCTTCTCTCCATACCCCCTGATCCCTTTAGCCACAAGACCTCATCTGTACCAAGGCACCAAATTGGATTTAAAGGTGCCAAAATGCTGTTTTAGCAGCACATGAGAATGGAAGCGGCTTAGGAAAGATGAGATACGGCTTAAGAAAGAGCAGCAATCTGAGCAGGTGAGTTGGTGATGTTTAAGGAGGGAATTTCAGAACTTGGGCAGCCGTGCTCCTATTTAGAGATTCAGAAAAGGCCAGGTTTGAATTGACGTAAGGGTAGTGTCAAAAACTCGCTACCACAGCCATGAGGAAGAAGCATGAGGAACATTCAACCATGAACCTCAACATCCAACCATGAGGAACATTCAACCCGAAACGTCACCGATTCTTTCTATCCAGAGATGCTGCCTGTCCCGCTGAGTCCAGCACTGGGGTCAAGGAAGGAGCGTTCACGTCGCGGCCCTGTTTCCACCAATCTTTCCACCCACCACGCACACGAAGCGACAAGACAGACGCCATTGTATGCAGATGCCGAGAAGCGTGTTCATCTCTGGCTGAACAATTTCTAATCTTGTGTGTGTGGACTCGACAAGAAGAGGCTCCAGCATTTTGTGTCTATCTAAAGTGCCTGTCCCACTTTCACGAGGTAATTCACAAATTCTCCCGAGCTTTCCCCTGATTCAAACTCATAGAATGTTCGTAACGGATCCGTGGGAGGCCTTAGGAGTTCGTAGATATATCATAGTGGCTCGTTACGCTAGCCGTTGGTACTCAGGGCATCGGGTAAGTTGAGACGTTTTTCTTCCCGTTGAAAAATGTCCACGAGTAAACAAATAGTCGGGATGACTCGTAAAGTGGGACAGGCCCTTAAACTTTGTAAGTTTGGAGGAGACTACAAAGATTGTAATGGGTTGGAAAACAAAAATCGCGTTGCCATAGTCATACAGCATGGACACTGGCCCTTCGACCCAACTTGTCTATGCCAACCAAGGTGCCTCATCTAAGCAATTCCCATTTGCCTGCATTTGGCCCTTATCCCTCTAAATCCTTCCTGTCTACGTACCTGCCCATGTCTAGTGAATGCTGTTATTGTATCTGCCTCAACTACCTCTTCCAGCTGCTCATTCCATATACCCACCACCCTCTGAGTGAAAAACTTGCCTCTCAATCTGTCCCCTCCCACCTTAAATCTCTGAAGTCTGAAGAAGGGTCTCGACCTGAAACGTCACTTATTCCTTTTCTCCACAGATGCTGTCTGACTCGCTGAGTTACTCCAGCTTTTTGTGTCTATTCTCAGTTCCCTCCTACACGTGAAATCTCTGTCCTCTGGTTCTTGATTCCCCAACCCTGGGAAAAAGTGTATGCAGCTTCTCTATTCTCTTCATCGTTTTATATATCTCTGTAAGATCAGCTCTTAGCATCCTGCGCTCCAAGGAATGAAGTCCTTGCTGCTGATTAAATGGGAGCCAAAGTAGGTCAACGAACACAAGGGGCATTGGTGAACATGACTGTGTGTCATAGAGTCATAGAGTCATAGAGCGATACAGTGTGATCAGCCCAATTACCCACAACGGCCAATATGTCCCAGCTACACTAGTCCCACCTGCCTGAATTTTGTCCATATCCCTCCAAACCTATCCTATCCATGTACCTGTCTAACTATTTCTTAAACGTTGGGATAGTCCCTGCGTCAACTACCTTCTCTGGCAGCTTGTTCCATACACCCACCACCCTTTCAATGAAAAAGTTACCCCTCAGATTCCTATTAAATCTATTCCCCTTCACCTGAAACCTATGTCCTCTGGTCCTCGAATCACCCACTCTGGGCCAGGGACTCTGTGAATCTACCCGTTCTGTGAGCCAGCAGAGTTGGATGCACTCATCTATGGATGGTGCACAGTGTAAGTCCAGCCAGGATGGGGTAGCTGAGTACGGAGGTAACAAACTCTTTTGGTGGGAACAGCAACTGGCAATGAGCTTAGAGAATTGCATGCAAGCATTTTAATGGTGAGGTTATGAAGTCCAATTTGATTAGTTTACATTAGGTTGAATGATTGTAAATAACTTTCTGTCAGATTCAATTTGATGGCAACACTGTGAACAGTCTGCCTTGAATCCAGACATGGTGTTGGGGACTGATGTTGAGCAGGGGGGGCGGTTGTCAGTGGGGTTGGACCTACTGTCAGCGGGACTGCTGTCTGAGGCTTGTACAAGTGAGGTTAAAGAAGGTGGACAAGGCATGTGCTAAAGTCGAGATGGATCCTTGTCAGCTGAGAATCCCCCACCTCCCTCCACTAAAAGTCAGTTAACCAGTTCCACAGTTCATAACAATGTATCTCATAGAAACATATAAAATTCTTAAAGGATTGGACAGGCTAGATATAGAAATGTTACAAAACCTACCTTCAGTGGCGCTCCAGATCAGCTACTGGCTGTGTGTGTGACTATGGAGCCTTTGGGGGGGGGGGTATTAAAATGCAGGTTTGTATGGCTTGCCGGAGAGGGATTCCCTCAGGCTCTAGTCGATGAAGAAAAATCAATCAGACTTCCGTTCCCGTTTTTTTTTTAGATCGCTGGACAATTTGGATTAAAGTAAAAAGCAACTTCTAACATCCTCAATGCCTTCAACGTGACGGATCGTAATATCAGGACACAACAAAGGGTAAGTCGTATATTTCACATATAATCTTGCTTCTTGGGGTGGCTTTATTCTAATTTGACGATGCGAAAATGTTATTTAGTCCCCATACAAATCTGCGTGTCTTGCCCGCTGATATGGGCTTAAAATTTACGGCAATGGCAACGTTCCAATCAATCACATTCCAGAAACACTCACTCGCAAGATGATTAAAATTCTCTTTTTTTTGGACAATCAGGTCATAACAGCATCAAAATCGTCTATATTTTGTGTTATTGTCTACGCATAATCAATATTTTCACATTAAATATCTACAATTTTAGTCACATGTAGTGTGCAAAAAATAATAATTTTGATTATATTGAGAGTGTCTGTTTCTCGATTAATTTATGGGAATTAAACATTAAATTCCTTCCATTTGGCATATAAGTTCACGACAGTGAGATTTAAAAATCATGTTATATTGTGAATTATTTTCATGAATGGGATCAGTTTGTTATTTGGATACTTAGGCTATTTAATTTGTTTTGCCTTTTCTTAAGAAATGGACAGATGTTTAGATCTAGTAATTGAATTTAGATGAATTTAATTGATTAGATGGATTTAATTGTTTTGATGAAACTGATGAATATGAATTTTTGGTTGGGTATTTACTATTTGTTTTAGTGTTTAACTTTATCATTTCTACCTTTTTTCTAAAACTGCAAATAATAACTTGTTTCTGTTAATGCTGTTCAGTGTTTTTTTTTTCCTTTACAATTTAAACAGATGTCTCCGAAGAAGAAATGCAAAATTGTCAATCCAAATGCCCAACAAAAGAGACTGATTTAGACAGCATTCGTGGAGATTATCTGAATTTGGACTACTCCAAATGTGATGATCTACAGGACATTCTTAATGGGAAAAGTCGTGGGCAGAAAGGCATGTCATGCGTGGTTTGAAGAGCAAAACCTTATAGTTTACAATGCCAAAATTGAAAAGTTGAGGAAAAACAAAGTGTACAGTTGCTTATTGGTTACAATCTGAGGAGTATGATGATGCTACTGATTATGATAAGCCAATGTACCAGCTAGCAACTGATCTTCTCCATAAAGACGTGGTCTATTGCTAGAAATTGTAATTTATTTACCTATCTGTTACGGACTTACAGCATATAATACAATAATATTAAAGTACTGATCTTGAGAATATCACATTTTTGAATTTTCAAGGCAGTCTGGGTGTTTATTGCTATTTCCGTCACAACGGTTAATTTTGTAATTAGCTACAATTAGGTAACAAACTAATTATATGCTTTAATTTCAGGTCATCCAAGTAAGATGCTTTATATTTGTTTCAGAATGCTTCAATCTATAATAACTGAAAATTTCATTCAGTTCTCTTAATTTTTAAGCAAGTTATGGGTTTTTGAGTCCTCGATCACAGCTTTTGTGTTAAGTCAATGGAAAAGCAATAGGGAACAATATGCTAATTTCCGAGTATGAAAATGGCCATAACTTTTTTAATACAGAAGATATGAAAGTGAATTAGGTGTCAAATTAAAGTTATTTTTATGCTTTATCTGATGGGACAAATTACAGGCTTCATTTTTTAGATCTAGAAATGTTGTAACATTCCTACTAGATACAGGAAAAATGTCCCGATGTTGGGGGAGTCCAGAACCAGGGGTCACAGTTTATGAATAAGGGGTAGGCCATTTAGGACTGAGATGAGGAAAAACCTTTTCTCTCAGAGAATTGTGAATCTGTGGAATTCTCTGCTGCAGAAGACAGTGGAGGCTGATTCACTGGATGTTTTCAAGAGAGAGTTGGATATAGCTCTTTGGGCTAATGGAATAATTGGGAGAAAGAAGGAATGGGGTACTTTCTGGATGCTCAGCCATGATCATATTGAATGGAGTTCCTGGCTCGAAAGGCCGAATGGCCTACTCCTTCACCTATTCTCTATGTTTCAATGTTTCTATCCCTCTTGGGATCACACCTAACCAACAATCAGCCGATCAGGGAACCTCCCTCACTGAGGTCAGCTGTGGCTGGCCCCGATTTGTCCTGATTTTTTCATTGCTTCCAGTTCCCCCCCACCCTCCCCAATCAGTCTGAAGGAGGGGTCCCGACCCGAAAGGTCACCTATCCATTTTCTCCAGGGATATTGCCTGACCTGTTGAGTTTGTGTTTTGTGCCTCTCTATCTTTGGTATGAACATTGAATGTTCCAATTTTAGATAACCTCTAATAACCGTCCCCTGTGTTCCACCTAGTACTCACACCTGTTCCTCTCCTCTCCTTCCCTGCTCCTCCTACGCTGTTGTGAGTTGTGAATTTATGGAATTCCCTGCCACAGCGGGCAGTGGAGGCCAAGTCACTGGATGGGTTTAAGAGAGAGTTAGATAGAGCTCTAGGGGCTAGTGGAGTGAAGGGATATGGGGAAAAGGCAGGCACGGGTTATTGATAGGGGACAATCAGCCATGATCACAATGAATGGCTGTGCTGGCTCGAAGGGCAAAATGGCCTCCTCCTGCACCTATTTTCTATGTTTCTATGTTTCTATTGGAAGCTCACACAATGGCCTCACAATTTACAACTCTTCCAACTGTCTCAGCCCTCCTGCTTTAATCTTGGTCATGTTGCAACAATCTGCCCATCGAACCCCCCCCCCCCCTCACTGATGTCCACCTATTTCCAGCCACGCTCTGTCCCGCCTCTCCTCTCTTCCAGCTTCCTCTTCCCTCTCACAATCAGTCCGAAGACGGGTCCCGACTCAAAACATCACCTATCCATGTTCTGCAGAGATGCTGCCTGCCTGAAGGGTTGAGTTACTCCAGCACTTTGTATCCATTGGATGTCAGTTGGTGGCAATCTGGGGGTGTAAATTAGGCAGGAGTGGAGGGATCACAAAAGGTGTTAGTGGTGATTAATCGGGGTTTCCGTCGGTGGGGGGGTGGGGGTGGAGGGTTTGTGGGGGTCCATTTAGACCATGTCATTTGCGAAGTTCTCCATGAAAATGTTGTCATTGTGCGGGTCAGGAGATGTTAATTTGCTGGGAGGGGGAAATCAGTTGGTGTAGGCCTTGTTGACACCAGAGGAGAAATCAATGGTTGAGTGACAATCTGTAAAGGGGACTGAAGGATGAAGGGGAACCTTATTGAAACATACAGAATAGTGAAGGCTTGGATAGAGTGGATGTGTGGAGGATGTTTTCACTAGGAGAGTCTAGGACTAGAGGTCATAGCCTCAGAATTAATGGATGTTATTTTAGGAAGGAAATGAGGAGAAATTGGGTGGTGAATCAGTGGGAAGGTAGTGAATCTGTGGAATTATTTGCCACAGAAGGCTATGGAGGTCAAGTCAGTGGATATTTTTTAAGGCATAGATAGATAGAATCTTGATTAGTACATGTGTTAGAGGTTATGGGGAGAAGGCAAGATAATGGGGTTAGGTGGAAGAGATAGATCAGCCATGGCGGAGTAGACTTGATGGGCCGAATGGCGTAATTCCTTATGACCTTATGACCTGAAGTCAGTGGTTCGATCTTCCCAATGTTTGTTTGGAGGAAGTTCTGTCTCATCCAGTCATGGATGTTGAATGAACAACCTGACAATTGAGAGAGTGTACAGGGGCCAGCAGAGGCCGTGGTGAGGTAGGGTTGTATCATGTTTCTCAAATGCTCAGGGGAAGCCTGCCGATGAGGTCCAGGTGGCTGGTTTGGGGGAGCAGGCCAGATCCTGGTGGGAAACCAAAGGGGACAGTCTTGGGATGTTGTGAAGTCATTGTTGTGTGATGCCCTGGCTATGAATAGATAACGATTAATGGTTGAGTGCGGTCCCATCCAACTGCACGATGCTGGTGGGGGTGGGGGACAAAGGCCTGGTGAAAGTCTGTAGACAGAGTGAGCAGAAGAAGAAGTATGTTAACAAGGAACTGCAGATGCTGATTTACAATTTAAAAAAGGCACAAATTGCTGGAGTAACTCAATGGATCAGGAGGTATCTTCTTAGATCAGGTTGGGATGCTTCTTTATTGGGGTGGGGGGGGGATGCTAGAAGAGAGGAGCGGCAAGTCAGCCTTCCTGCCTGCAATGGCGGCTAATACGTCATAACATGATACTATTGCAGCAGAGTCCATATTTAAGGAGGATTCTTTATATTGTTGTTAAGTATGGCAATTCGAATATCACTGTGCCTTAAGTGCCTGTCCCACTTGGGCCTAATTTGCTCGTCATTTATGTGACATAATTTACGCGTCACGATGCATGATGCGTGCGTTGTGACACGCACGTGCTGCGTGAATGGTGCGTGGTGACATGGGCAGTGATGCGTGGTCGCCCGCAGCGCCCCAGGACTTTGGGATGTACAAAATCTTCGAGCGCCATCTGCGTGACGCGCAAATGACGCCCAGGTGGGACAGACCCTTTAATTGGAACACGTGACAATAAAAGACCTTTGAAACCTTCTTTGAAGTAAGGCTGGGCTATAGACAAACATCCTTCACTGATGCTGAACAACATTCAACTAACATTAGTGCCTGATACTATATCTCAAGTCATTGCATATTGTAGATATGTTTCTTCCAACAACAAGTGAGGTACAGTTAGCCATTTTAATGGGTGCCTTTTCAGAACAGAGGTAGATGTTTATGGACACAAATAGCTGGAGTAACTCAGCGGGACAGAAGAAGGGTCTCGACCTGAAACGTCACCCATTCCTTCTCTCCAGAGAAGCTGCCTGTCCTGCTAAGTTACTCCAGCTGTTTGTCTCTATCTTCGAGTTAAACCAGCGTCTGCAGTTCCTTCCTACACACAAAGGTAGATGTTTCATTGGAGCCATTCAAATAAAATGGCACTTGATGACTTCAAAGCAGAAAGAGTCGTTGGAGATGGGCTGGTAATTCGTGGATTGTTTCGAAAAGGGAGGTGTTTTGGAAGGTAAGAGGGTCGATACCCGATGAAAGAGAACTGTGACATTTGTGCTTAGGAAGGATGGAGTGGTGCAAGGTCGGAATAGGATGAGGGACTAGCACCTGGGTAAACGCTTATGTAGCTTAATGCATTGGAATAAGTAAAGGGTCCATTGCACACACATGATTGAATAGCATTGTCACGGAGAGATCTTGCGCATTTTGCTAACAATGATATAATTTGTTGCCTCTGCTACGAAAATGAGAATAACCCTGAGTCAACGGGGAATTAAATACAGAAACTGCTATCGCTGGAAGCATTGTCTTTACTCATTAGACTAATGGCAATGCCAACATTTTCAAAGAAGGTTATGACAACATGAGGAATCTATTCATCTGAGGCAAAATTGTTCTTGCAAAATATGGCTGGAAATAAGAATCAAATAGTGTTTTGTCCAATTTAATTTCTCAAGCATTAAATCAGGAGAATTAATTGGTATTTGATCCTTGTGTATTAGGTTGAATGATTGTAAATAGGTTTCTGGCAGGCAATGGAAACAGCCTGTAATGACACAGGAGCTCAGAGTGAAGGGGAGGGGAAGAAATCACTGCTCTATGAACCGCATTATTTAAGTCTATTTGTTTTACGAGGGCTGAATCTGCATTCTGAAATGGTTTAGGGCAAAACACTCCATCTTGCAGGATGCACAGTGTAGAGTATTTGTCCATTTCCTGCTGTCAACCCCCTGATCTGATTGTCAAATTAAATTCACCCACCTCGTGTTTTAGCTGTTTGTTCCCGCTTGATCTCTCTTGCACAGTTTCGTTGTGAGCTTAGCCTATTAATATCTCTAATTTGACAAGTGTGAAATACAATAACCATGGTCATTAGGGGATCAAATTGTAAGGAGTTCTGTACAAGACAAGAGTGGGATTAGTTGAAATTGGCCACGCTGTCAAAATGGTTTCAGTTCAGTTTAGTTCTGAGATACAGTATGGAAACAGGCCCTTCGGCCCACTGAGTCCGTGATGACCAGCGGTCCCTGCACACTAATGCCCCTGTCCCACTTAGGAAACCTGAATGGAAACCTCTGGAGACTTTGCGCCCCATCCAAGGTTTCCGTGCGGTTCCCGGAGGTTCCCGGAGGTTCCCGGAGGTTTTTGTCAGTCTCCCTAATGGCCGAAAGTGGTTCTTCTTCTATGTTCCGGCGATTATTTCAAAAAATTGAAAAAACCTCCGGGAACCTGACAAAAACCTCCGGGAACCGCACGGAAACCTTGGGTGGGGTGCAAAGTCTCCAGAGGTTCCCGTTCAGGTTTCCTAAGTGGGACAGGGGATTAACACTACCCGACTCACACTAGGGACAATTTACATTCACACCAAGCCAATTAAATGACAAACCTGTATGTCTTTGGAGGGCGGGGGGGAAAACCGAAGTTCTCGGAAAAAACCCACGTGGTTACGGTTAGAATGTACAAAATCCGTACAGACAGCACCCGTAGTCAGGATCGTATCTGGGTCTCTGGCGCTGTAAGGCAGCAACTCTCCCACTGTGCCACCCATGGTGTAAGCTAGTGCCTTTTATTCTGCTAATGGTTCCGTTTTATGTCTGCTGTCTAAAGAAGGAAGAAAAATATTAATCTCAACTCCTTGATTAAGTCCTTGACTGCTGTGCCAGTCCATCCTTATGGCCCAATAATTCACCGTATCTAGCTGTCTTACTCCTGGGCAATTTATACTGTTTATCTTGGTTCAGGATTTGGCTTATCTGGACAATGAATGTCTAATGTGTATCTGCTTTGCAATTAACCCTCTCCAAATCAGGCCTTTGAGTTGATTCTAACTGTGTAGTACATCATACGAATGCAAGAAATTGAAGCAGAATTCGGCCATTTGTCTTTTTGAACCTGCTCTATCATTTCGTATGAAGATGTCTATCTTGTTCCCCCTTCACCTCTTTTCACTAGATCCACTGTCCTCTGAGGCTTTGAAAGTTTATCACTCAGCAATTTTACAAAGACTGAGCATGCAGCTAGAGAATTCCAAAGATTTACAGCTGTCTGTATAGTTTTAGACAATAGACAATAGACAATCGGTGCAGGAGTAGGCCATTCGGCCCTTCGAGCCAGCATCGCCATTCAATGTGATCAGGGCTGATCATCCCCAATCAGTACCCCGTTCCTGCCTTCTCCCCAGATCCCCTGACTCCGCTATCTTGAAGAGCCCTATCTAGCTCTCTCTTGAAAGTATCCAGAGAACCAGCCTCCACTGCCCTATGAGGCAAAGAATTCCACAGACTCACCACTCTCTGTGAGAAAAAGCGTTTCCTCGACTCCGCTCTAAATGGCTTACCCCTTATTCTTAAACTATGGCCCCAGGTTCTGGACTCCCCAAACATCGGGAACAAGTTTCCTGCCTCTGGCGTGTCCAAACCCTTAACAATCTTATATGTTTCAATAAGATCCCATCTCATCCTTCTAAACTCCAGAGTGTACAACCCAGCCGCTCCAATCTCTCAGCATCATCTCAGTCTTAGACATCTAATTCCTTATTATCTGCATGCACTTCTAATTCCAAAGGAAATGACAACTCCTTATTGATCCGGCACTGGAGACTGAATGGAGACCTGATTGAAGTATATAAGGTCATGAGAGGTACTGATAGGGTTAGACCGTCCAGCTTTAAGGTGGGGCAAGGTTTAAAAGGAGATGGGTGGTGCAACTTATTTGACTCAGAGGGTGGCGAGTGCTTGGAACAGGGGTGGTGGTGAAGGCAGATACGATAGTGGCATTTCTGAACCTTTAGATAGGCACATGGATATAGAGTCATCGAGTCACACCGGCCAACCTGTCCCAGCTACACTAGTCCCACCTGCCTGCTCTTGGTCCATATCATAGAAACATAGAAACATAGAAAATAGGTGCAGGAGGAGGCCATTCGGCCCTTCGAGCCCGCACCGCCATTCATTATGATCATGGCTGATCGTTCCCAATCATTAACCCGTGCCTGCCTTCTCCCCATATCCCTTGACTCCACTAGCCCCCTAGAGCTCTATCTAACTCTCTCTTAAATCCATCCAGTGATTTGGCCTCCACTGCCCTCTGTGGCAAGGAATTCCACAAACTCACGACTCTCTGGGTGAAAAAGTTTTTTTTCTCACCTCCAAACCTGTCCTATCCATGCAGGGAATGGATCGCGTGCAGGCAGAGGAGATTAGTTTAACTTGGTTTGGCACGGACATTATGGGCCAAAGGGCCTGTCCGATGTTCGATGTCATTTGGATATTCCAATTTAGCACTAGTTCTTCCAATTCCTGTCCGCATAAAACTATGAACAACATGGTCTCGTTTTTTTCTTTGGATTTGTGAGTGTTGATTTGTGGAAACCTGGTTTGGATTTACCATATTAACAGAGTCATTTCATCACCTCTGACTGTGTGATTAGTAACAGTGAGAGAGTGTTTGGTGCTATTCTATTGCTAGTACAAAATCTCACATCAATATCCAGTCTTGCTTGTGTGAACAATCCACAGCAATGCAATTTAGACACTGATGAATTCTGAAGGGAGAAATGTTGTTTACTACTTTCTTACCATCGTCTGAGGAGGAACTAGCTCCAAGTTGGAGCAGACGTACTTGGTTTTGTCGCAATGTGAATTTCCCTGAGGCTCACAAGTTGGCACTGAGACACTCAGTTAAAAGTCAAGGAGAGGGGCTTTACTCTAATCTGCCCCAGAGTTCTTGTTGTGGCTTAAGTTAGATTGCGCTGCTAAACAATAGGCCCAATGGCAATGGCAGCGTTTGTTATTAGTTTTGCTGGTGCTTTGAGGCTAATATTGTCACGATATTTCTGACTGTTGCTTTAACGAGATCCAGCCCATTGCACCATTGTAAAAATAAATAACCAAAAATTCCAAGTAATAGTTCAATAGAACCAAACGTACAAGGAATAGCTTGGGAATGGATCATGAGAGGACTAGATCGGGGAGATGCAATGTCTCGTGCCCAGAGTAGGGGACTTGACAACCAGAGGGCATAGGTTTAAGGTCAAGGGGGAAAGATTTTATAGGAACCTGAGGAATAACGTTTTCACACAAAGGGTGGTGGGTGTATGGAATGAGCTGCCCGAGGAGGTAGTTGAGGTTCTATTGCAATGTTCAAGAAGCAATAGGGCAGGTTAATGGCTAGAAAAGGTTTAGACGGATATGGGCCAAATGCAGGCAAGTGGGACTAGTGTAGATGGGGCAGGTTGGCCGGTGTGGGCAAGTTGGGCCAAAGGGGCTGTTTCCACACTGTATCTACCTATAACAAAAACTAGGAATCAAACTCTGCTATATATCAAATACCTGTTTCACTTGTGGCTGTTTTCCTGCATTAAAATCAATGGAGAACCTGTCCGAGGTTGTTTGAATAGATTTCTCTCTCTAAATGTTGTTGCTTCGTGCTTTCTTGTTGAATGTGCCTGAGCACAGCAGTTAACACTACTGTGAATGGCAGTGTATGGCTTTCACACAGAGGTGTGGGGCCCAAAGACGCTGCAGTCATCTCCGTGCAAAGCCTGAGCCAGGTGCCTGACTGTGACCATCCACCTCTGCGTTCCTCTAACCCACGGCTTACCAGAGGTAACCTGCAGCCAACTCACAAGACTATTGAGGTTTGTTTAGAGATACAGCGCTGAAACAGGCACTTCAGTCCACACTGCCGATCAACCATTCTTTCATACTAGTTCTATGTTATCCTACTCCCTCGTCCACTCCCTACACATCGGTAGCAATTTTCCAGAGGCCAACTAACCGACAAACCCCCACGTCTTTGGGATGTGGGTCGAAACCGGAGCGCCCGGAGAAAACCCGCACGGTCTCAGGGAGAACATGCAAACTCCACGCAGATCACACCCGAGGTCAGGATCGAACCCGGTTCTCTGGCGCTGGGATGCAGTCGCTCTACCAGCTGCACCGCTGTGCTGTTTTCGTGCAAAAACTCACTATAATGGCACTAGAGAGAAATCTCAGTGATAGCTTCCTCAGCAAAGTGTAGGCTCCTTGCACACGACTTCCCAGTGAAAGAAAGGGAGAGAAGAACTCTGCAGTGGATGTGACCCTCCTGGCTTTGTTACCCTGTCCCGACTCATCTGCCCCTGATTTCCATGCTCTATTTTGCTGGATGTTTAGTAACCAGGCAAACCGACCAGCGCACAAAGCCTGCTAAACATCAGTCTATTTATCTGAACGAGTGCAACATGCAGCTGGTAAAATATCTGCTTGTCAAACTTTTGAAGCAAATAGATTAGGGAATGCCCAGAAGTCAACCATCTGGAAATCTTATCCTGGAAGCACTACAATCTCTTCCACAACACTCTGGTTATAACATCTTGTGATGAATGAGGTCAGGCCAATGGGATGTTTGGAAATCAAAATAAGTATTACTAGATGTTCAGGTTATTCTGGGCTAAGAACATTCAATAGAAGAAGATTATATTGAACGCTTGTAAAATAATGTTACGACAGAATTAGAGTATCACTTTCAATTGTGGTCACAGGAAAATTTTACTTTCAGGGTTGAGGGATTTCAGCTGCAAGGCTATAATGGAGAAGTTGGGAGTTGTTCTTCTAGTGGAGAGATGTGATTGAGAAGCACAAGACTTGATTGGGATGTTTTTGGTCAGGTCGATAAACGGCTCCATCAGTGGAGGTGTTCAAGAACCAGAGAACAAGCTGCCAAAATAGTCAGGAGAGAGTTGAGGAATATACAGCGGCTTGCAAAAGTATTCACACCCCTTGAACTTTTCCACATTTTGTCATGTTACTCCTCAAAAAGAAATTGTGTTGGTATCCATAATACTTTAAAACAATTTGTCCCACTGCGTATAAAAAGTATATATATTCCTCAAAGACAGACACAAAATGCTGGAGTAACTCAGCGGGACAGGCAGCATCTCTGGAGAGAAGGTATGGGTGACGTTTCGGGTAGAAACGTCACCCTTTCCTTCTCTCCAGAGATGCTGCCTGTCCCGCTGAGTTACTCCAGCATTCTGTGTCTATCTTTGGTTTGAACCAGCATCTGCAGTTCTTTCATCTACAGTGGCTTGCAAAAGTTTTCATACCCCTTGAACTTTTCCACATTTTGTCACGTTACAACCACAAACGTAAATGAATTTTATTGGGATTTTATGTGATAGACCAACACAAAGTGGCGCATAATTGTGAAGTGGAAGGAAAATGATACATGGTTTTCAAATTTTTTTACAAATAAAAAACTGAAAAGTGTGGCGTGCAAAAGTATTCAGTCCCCTTTACTCTGATATCCCTAAATAAAATCCAGTGCAACCAATTGCCTTCAGAAGTCACCTAATTAGTAAATAGAGTCCACTTGTGTGTAATCTAATCTCAGTATAAATACAGCTGTTCTGTGAAGGCCTCAGAGGTTTGTTAGAGAACATTAGTGAACAAACAGCATCATGAAGCCCAAGGAACGCACCAGGCAGGTCAGGGACAAAGTTGTGGAGAAGTTTAAAGCAGGGTTAGGTTATAAAAAAATATCCCAAGCTTTGAACATCTCACGGAGCACTGTTCAATCCATCATCCGAAAATGGAAAGAGTATGGCACAACTGCAAACCTACCAAGACATGGCCATCCACCTAAACTGACAGGCCGGCAAGGAGAGCATTGATCAGAGAAGCAGCCAAGAGGCCCATGGTAACTCTGGAGGAGCTGCAGAGATCCACAGCTCAGGTGAGAGAATCTGTCCTCAGGACAACTATTAGTCATCTACTCCACAAATTGGGCCGTTATGGAAGAGTGGCAAGAAGAAAGCCATTGTTGAAACAAAGCCATAAGAAGTCCCGTTTGCAATTTGCCACAAGCCATGTGGGGGACACAGCGAACATGTAGAGGAAGATGCTCTAGTCTGATGAGATCAAAATTGAAGTTTTTGGCCTAAATGCAAAACGCTATGTGTGGCGGAAAACTAACACTGCACATCACCCAGAACACACCATCCCCACTGTGAAACATGGTGGTGGCAGCATCATGCTGTGGGGATGCTTTTCTTCAGCAGGGACAGGGAAGCTGATCAGAGTTGATGGAAGATGGATGGAGCCAAGTACAGGGCAATCTTGGAAGAAGACCTGTTAGAGTCTGCAAAAGACTTGAGACTGGGGTGGAGGTTCACCTTCCAGCAGCACAACGACCCTAAACATACAGTCAGAGCTACAATGGAATGGTTTAGATCAAAGCATATTCATGTGTTAGAATGGCCCAGTCAAAGTCCAGACCTAAATCCAATTGAGAATCTCTGGCAAGACTTGAAAATTGCTGTTCACAGATGCTCTCCATCTAATCTGACTGAGCTTGAGCTATTTTGCAAAGAACAATGGGCACAAATTTCAGTCTCTAGATGTGCAAAGCTGGTAGAGACATACCCCAAAAGACTTGCAGCTGTAATTGCAGCTAAAGGTGGTTCTACAAAGCGTTGACTCAAGGGGGCAGAATACTTTTGCATGCCACACTTTTCAGTTTTTTATTTGTAATAAAATTTGGAAACCGTGTGTCATTTTCCTTCCACTTCACAATTATGCGCCACTTTGTGTTGGTCTATCACATAAAATCCCAATAAAATACAATTACGTTTGTGGTTGTAACGTGACAAAATGTGGAAAAGTTCAAGGGGTATGAAAACTTTTGCAAGCCACTGTAGATGAAAGAACTGCAGATGCTG
This sequence comes from Okamejei kenojei, assembly GCA_035221665.1. Classification (NCBI taxonomy): domain Eukaryota; kingdom Metazoa; phylum Chordata; class Chondrichthyes; order Rajiformes; family Rajidae; genus Okamejei; species Okamejei kenojei. The sequence continues at coordinate 16,509,829 of CM069165.1, forward strand.
GTTCAAACCAAGGGGAGACCCGAAACGTCACCCATACCTTCTCTCCAGAGATGCTGCCTGTCCCGCTGAGTTACTCCAGCATTTTGTGTCTGTCTTTGAGGAATATATATACTTTTTATACGCAGTGGGACAAATTGTTTTAAAGTATTATGGATCCAAGAGTAGTACAGCACAGAAACCGGCCGTTTGGCTCTCCATGTTCATGCTAAGCTTTTGACCTTCAAAACTAATCCCATTTGCCAGTATTAGAACAATGTCCTTCAAAGCTATACCTATTCAACTGCTTCTCTAAATGTATCTTAAAAGTTGTGATTTTATCTGATTCTACCTCCTCCTCTGGCAGCGTTTTCTAGATATCAACCGTACTCATCAAGAGGCTGCAGCGAATCGTCCGATCAGCTGAGAAGGTTATTGGCTGCAACCTTCCCTCCATTGACGAACTGTACACTGCAAGGGCCAGGAAGCGAGCGGGCAAGATCATCTCTGACCCCTCTCACCCTGGCCACAAGCTCTTTGAATCACTTCCCCCTGGAAGGCGATGCCGGACTGTCAAAGCTGCCACAGCCAGACATAAAAACAGCTTTTTTTTCCATGAGTAGTAGCTCTACTCAATAACCAAAAATCTGTAGCTTCCTTTTCCTCTGGTATTTTATTTAATTCACATGTTTAATCGATAATGTTTTATTATTAATATTTAATGTTTTATGTTCCATTCCTAACTGTCACTGTATGTCATGTTGTCATTTGCGGGCGGAGCACCAAGACAAATTCATTGTATGTGAATATACTTGGCCAAACTTATTCAAACTCTGTATAAAGTTATTTACTCTCAGATCCTCTTTAAAGCTCCTTATTTGAATACAATATCCTCTTGTTTTTGCATTCTCAACATGGAAAGAAAAAGGACTCTAGACTCATATAATCTGTTCACCTTGCAGCCTTATTTGCTCTCAGGAAAACATGAACACCCAACAAGTGAAGTCCTCCAAGTCAGGGAACATCTTAGTGAATCTCCTCTGCACACTCTCCAGCACCCGTCCTAAGGTGTTGTATCCAGAATAGCACACAACACTCTAAAGAGTGTTTTGCAAACACTATACCCTCACCTATAAACATGCCATATTTTGTTCTTCATCAGCCTATCTACTGTGATGCTACTATCAGGGAACAAAAAGGAATTGAAAAAGAAGAATTGTAAAGGGGCTGTCCCACTTGGACCACCTAATCCACGAGTTTAGAAGACCCGAGACGAGTTGAAAGAATGTAAAGCTTGCGTTGACTCGCCGAAGTAAAAGACCTCCCATGACCTCCTACGACTATGTCTACGACCTCCTACGACCCCCCTCGACCTCAGTCTTCCACACCTAAGTCAACTACGACTAGCTAGGAGTGGAAATGATCACACGATAAAATTATGTCTTGTTTGCATTTTTTTTTCTCGGGCCAGTTACCGACCTACGACTGCCCACGACTATCTACGACCGCCATCACGACCTACTACCACCTACCTATGAGTAAAAAGTATCCATTTTTTCCACGCCGGCCTTTTTTTCACTCTCGGACATTTTTTATCAGGCTTGAAAAAACGCCGCGACCTACTTGAGGCCACGAGTACACGGAGACCACACATGAGCATGGGGAAGAGTTACGAAGACTTCCTACAACCCTGTGGCTGCGAGTATGAGTCAAGGGCAAATTAGGTTGTGAAAGTGGAACAGGGGCTTAAGAACTATGCAAGACCCCAAGGAAAGAACAAGAGAACGGACTGGAGGGGATTACATGGTGTCAACGGGCTGAATGGCCTCCTTTGGTCGTATCCTCTCTAGTTCCTTCATCCAGTAGATCAGTTGACCTTTAGCCGCAGGTGTGCACTATACTCCTGGCCCCCGTTATAAGAGCTTCATCAGTGCAAGAAATCTACGCCACTGCAACTTTTCAAAAGGTAATCAGCGATGGCTAGTTCCCAAAAGCAGAGGAGGCTTTACTGGAATGCCAAGGCAACATGCGCTAATATTGGGCATCATTAATTTAGAATCCGATGTTCATGAAACGACCACTGATCGCTGGCAGAGGCCCTTGGGAAACTTTAGTAAATGATGAGTGCGATGAGAAATCAGTAGCAGTGACTCTTCACTAAGAGACCTGCCAAAACTCACCGCGCTGCAAGAGAGAATGGAAAGGTCATTAAATGAACTCATTTCATATCGATTGTTCTGCGAAGAGAATTCCAAGAAAGATCAAAGTTCTGCAAAGTTTGTGCTAATAAAGCATTGTAATGGAGAGCTCTAGTAAATATCATCTGATCTAATTTGAGATTATCTTTTGTGCATTTTATTGACTATGTAACTGTACACAATGCAACACTAACCACAAATGTGGGCTGCACATGAAGGTTGCCAAATCCCTGCTGGTGATCAATCACACCCATGCTCTATTGTGTCCGTCCCTTTGAATTGTTTAAGGGCCTGTCGCACTTTCACGACCTAATTCACGACCTTTTTTAATCGTGGACATTTCTCATCATGTTGAAAAAAACGCCCCGACCTACTTGATGCCACGAGTACCTACGACTAGCATCACGACCTGCTACGGCCTACGTACGACCTCCTACGACTTTGTGACGACCATGCTGCGAGGATGAGTCAAGGGCAAACTCGGCAGAGGTCGTGAATTAGGTCGTGAAAGTGGGACAGGCCCTTTAAGTGGAGTTTGGCATCTGACAGTGCCAGATCCCAACGATACAAAGGGAAAGGGTTATGACCTCCATGAATTGGGGCAACGCGGACTCTGGTCATTACAAGCGATTGGTCGAATAATATCGTAGGAAGGAACTGCAGATGCTGGTTTAAACCGAAGATAGGCACAAATGCTGGAGTAACTCAGCGGGACAGGCAGCATCTCTGGATCGAAGCAATGGGTAACATTTCCTCAGGGTCTTGGCCAGAAACGTCACCCATTCCTTCGATCCAAAGATGCTGCCTGTCCCGCTGAGTTACTCCAGCATTTTGTGTCAATGCTCGAGTAATATGTTAACTAATTTCTGCTGAGAATCCAAACCGTTTTTATGCATTGGTTATTGTTGAAGTCTGTATTAAAAGATTCCGATCCAAGGCATTTTGAAAAGTCAGTCAGCATTGACGAATCCGTCTCTGTGTTAATCACAGCTCTGTCATACTGTTTCAGTGAAGTAGTCAGGAAATTTAATTTAGAGATACAGCATGGAAACAGGCCCCTCGGCCCATCAAGTCTGCGCCAACCATCGCTCACTCGTTCATACTTGTTCTATTCTATCCCACATTTGCACACTCGCAGTGATTTTACAGAGGCCAATTAATCTACAAACCCGCACGTCTCTGGTGTGCGAGGGGAAACCGGATCATCTAGAGGAAACCCATGCACTCACAGTGCAAACATGCAAACTCCACACAAACAGCACTCAAAGTCAGGATCATACCCCCGGGTCTCTGGCAGTGAGAGGCAGCGACTTTACCAGCTGCGCCTCTGTGCCTACCTAGTTAGGGTTGGTGTTGGGGTGTTAGTCTGGGTTTGTGTCAGTGAGAGTTTTAATTGCTCTGTCAAGGGCTGTGGCAGTCAGGGCGTTGTTGTGAACAGTGGTGTGTCTGGGTTTAATGTTCATTGAGTCATAGTCATAGAATCATAGAATCATAGGGTGATAAGTGTGGAAAAAGGCCCTTCGGCCCAACTTGCCCACAACGGCCAACATGTGCCAGCTACAATATCAATATCAATATCAGTTTTATTCGTCACGTGCACATAAAGTGCAAATGAAATGACACTTGTCCCACTTGCCTGCGCTTGGTCCATATCCCTCCAAACCTGTCCTATCCATGTACCTGTCTAATTGTTTCTTAAACATTGGGATAGTCCCAGCCTCAACTACCTCCTCTGGCAGGTCGTTCCATACACCCACCATTCTTTGTGTGAAAAAGTTACCCCTCAGATTCCTATTAAATCCTTTCCCCTTCACTTTCCCCTTCACTGGTCCCCGATTCCCCTACTCTGGGCAAGAGAATCTGTGCATCGACCCGATCTATTCCTCTCGTGATTTTAGACACCTCTGCACGATCACCCCTCATCCTCCTGCGCTCCAAGGATGAGAGACCCAGCAAACTCAACCTCTCCCTAAAGCTCACACTCTCTAGTCCTGGCAACATCCTCGTAATGTTGTCGGTTGCATCCAGGGGTTGTGTCAAAGGCTGAGCCGGACGGTGTGTTCAGATCTGGAGCTGACTGCAGTGGAGAGGTTTGAGGAAGGCTGGCTTCACACACACACACACACACACTGTGCTATTTGATGCTCACTGTGTGCTGGCTCATTAAACCCAGAACAATATCCAGCAGCCGCTCTGAGGAGAGCTGCACATTGACTGTGTTCGCCTGATAAGCTGCATCTCACCAGTTGCAGATGCAGAGAAAGAACCTGATGCTCTTCAGTTCCAAATGAAGGCAACATAATCGACCTATCATTGTTCAATAGGGATGCAGAACGGGTGGCGAATGGGATCGGGAATGATTGTTCCAGTAAACCACTGTGGGTCATGATGAAGTTAGCAATGAAGATCATTTGGCAACTACCCGAGATTTCAGTCACTTTCAGCACAGACTTCCTCAATGAGCAATAGTGAGACCATTTTCACTGATTCATCTCAGTAACGTTGTTCTCACTGTGGGCGACGCTTCCCCTGGACAGGCAATATCCGCGAAACGTACCGAATAGTCAAAGGCCAAAAAGGATGTTTCCATTAGAGGGCGAATCTCAGACCAGAGGTGATAGCCTCAGAATAAAGGGCCTTTAGAAAGGAGATGAGGAGGAACTTCTTTAGTCAGAAGGTGGTGAATCTATGGAATTAATTACCCCAGAAGACTTGGAGGCCATGTCAAAGGATATTTCTAAGGCAGAGATCGATAAATTCTTGATTAGTATGGGTGTCAGGGTTATGTGTGAGAAGGCAGGAGAATGGAGTTGAGCGGGAATGATAGGTCAGCCGTGATCAAACAGAAGAGTGGACTCAAAGGGCCGAATGGCCTAATTTTTGTCCTATGGGTGGAATAGTCACTTGAAAAGCCCCATTAGTAATTAGTTGACCCTGGGGCATGGGTCCTGTGTGGTAGTTTGTGAGTGAGGCTGATTTATGTGCAGGTAGTAGATAGTTGTTGAAGGAGAGGTATGGTTTGCGTTATGCAGGGTTGTTCAAGGCCCTGATGGTTAATGGGAAGAAGTTGTTCTTGAATCTAGAAATCATGGTTCTCAAGCTCCTGTACAGTCTTTCCAATGATAGCAGCAGGGTGAGAACATGGCTCGGGTCGTGCAAATGTGTAGGAAGGAACTGCAGCTACTGGTTTAAACCGAAGACAGACACAAAAAGCTGAAGTAACTCAGCGGGACAGGCAGCATCTCTGGAGAGAAGGAACGTCGAGACCATTCTTCGAACTAGTAAGGGAAAATGGAAATGAGAGATATGGATGATGATGTGGGGAGAGAAATAACAAAGAATGAAAGATATGCAAAAAAGTAATGATGATAAAGGAAACAGGCCATTGCGGTCTCGACTCGAAACGTCACCCATTCCTTCTCTTCAGGGATGCTACCTGTCCTGCTGAGTTACTCCAGCATTTTGTGTCTATCTTAGATTTAAAGCAGGATCTGCAGTTCTTTCCTACACGCCTGGGCCATTGTTAACTGTGTGTTCGGTGAAAATGTGAAGCTGGTACGACTTAGGTGAGTGGGGGGGCGGGGGGGGGGGGGGGGGGGGGTGGTGGAGAGAGAGGGAATGCAGGGGTTACTTGAAGTTAGATAAATCAATATTGATTCAACTGGGGTGTAAGCTGCCCAAGCGAAATATGAGATGATGTTCCTCCAATTTACCTCACTCTGACAATGGAGGAGGTCTAGGACAGAAAGGTCAGTTTGGGGATGGCAAGGAGAATTAAAGTGTTGAGCAGCCATATGTTTGATGATATTAAGCGTGCTACATGCGACAACGCTCCTCGTATATCCATCCCTTCTATGGTAAGCAGGTCAACGCCCCATGATAGACCGGGCAATGTCCTCCACTTTCTGCCACCTCCTCATGTCACGAGCTGCACTTGTTTTCCAGCTGCAAAGACATCAATGGGCTTCACCTATTCCCCCGCAGGTTTGCTCATGAAAATACTTTCTAGTTTGCAGGCAAGTCTCAGTCATGAATGGATGAGATCGCTTCAGTCATTGGCAGTAATTTATAACGTTCACGGATGGTAAACGAACACATTGGAAATACTTCATTTTAGTGAGGTTATCATGCTGAAATATATTAAGGCACATTTTAACAAGCAAAATGTTGTTCCAAGAAATTACAAAGCTCTGCAACATCTGCTTCTTGACAGATGTTCCTGATGTTCCAGTCTTTTGACCAAACATCTGGGAAACACGTTCATCGAACAACTACTCGATTTTGCCTTTAAGTGTCAGTCAATAATCACTGTGATGTCTGAAAAAAATCCTTACTAATTAAGCTAATAGTTATTTAATGTGATGATATGCTGTACTCAGTGCTTATAACGCTGAAAAAAGAAACAAGTTTAGTTTAGAGATACAGGCCCTTCTGCCTACCGAGTCCACACCGACCAGCGATCCCCGCACATTAACACCATCCTACACACACCAGGGACAATCCACACATACACCAAGCCAATTAACCTACAGGTTGCTGAGGAAATACAGCAGACACGGTTAGTGAGGCCACCAGCATGATCAAGGGCCACGCTCACCCTGGCCACTCCCTCTTCTCCCCTCTCCCATCAGGCAAAAGGTACAGAAGTTTGAAAACTCAAACGTCCGGATTCTGGGACAGTTTCTTCCCAGCTGTTATCAGGCACCTGAGATGTCCTCTCATCAACTGAGGAGCAGTCCTGCCCTCCCATCTGCCTCATTGGAGACCTTCGAAAGATATTTTTTCAGACTTTACCTTGCACCAAACGTTGACCCTTTCTCCTCTACCTGTACACTGTGCATGGCTTGATTGTAAACGTGTGTAGTCTTTTCACTGCCTGGATAGCACACGACAAAAAGCTTTTCATTGTACCTCCAGTGCACATGACTAAAGCGAATGTTTCCCACATCGGCAGTGTTGAAAGTCCAAACTCTTGAACGTAACAGCTGAATAAAAAGACCCAATGCCACTTCCAAGCTTAATAAACTAGCTCGAGTGAGGTATGTCCTCCTGAGGCGGAGAACTTCACAGCTTTACAGGGATAAGATTAGAACACTGCATTTGCAATGACTTTCTCATGCAATTAGCGTAGATACTTTCAGTGGCGCAGCCATGGATTTCATTCTGTCACTGATGTTCTTTTGAGCGTTGCACTCATCGGGCAAGTAGAGAGGAATTCATCTTCACTGTGTGGGAAGTCCCCCAGTGTCAAGCATGACCCACTTCCATTTCAAGCCTGAAATATAAGGAGTGGTGGGTGGTGGGCATAGGGAACGAGCTGCCAGAACACTGTACCGGCAGTCCAAAGACAAACAGGTTTGTAGGCTAATTTTGCAAGTTTGTAGGTTAATTGGCTTGGTATAAATGTAAATTGTCCCTAGTGTGTGCAGGGTGGTGTTAATGTGTGGGGGTTGCTGGTTGGTGCGGACGCAGTGGGCCAAAGGGCCTGTTTCTGCGCTGTATTACTAAACTAAACTAAAGAGGTAGTTGAGGCAGGTACTATCACAACACTTAAAAGACATTTGGACAGGTAAGTGGACAGGAAAGATTTAGAAGGATATGGACTAGATGCGGGTAGGCAAGACTGCAAGGTGTAGATGGGACTTTTTGGTCAGCATGGGCTTTGGGCCGAAGGCCCTCTTTCCAAGCTATATGACTATATGAGAGTGGTGAAGCAAATGCAGGGTCTGCCCTGTGGGTGGGGGGGATGAGGGTGATGATCGATGGAGAAGGCGGGAGGGTGGTTGAGGAGGCCCTGATCTCCCTCTGTTGTGTGTACATGCAGTTTCCATTGTATGGATCCTGCCACCTCATTCTGGATCTCATTGCCTGCATCTTGTTACTCACATCTAATATTTGACTGCTGTACTGCCGCCAAACACACCTATTGCTCGGCCAGTCTGAACATCTGCCAGTGGTGAGATTTGAAGTTTAGTTTAGCTTCGAGCTACAGTGTGGAAACAGGCCCTTGGCCCACCGAGTCACAGTCACCCCAAACACCAGCACTATCGTAAGGTCATAAGATCAGGAGTGACAGGAGCAGAATTAGACCATTCGGCCCTTTAAGTCTACTCTGCCATTGAATCATGGCTGATCTAACTCTCCCTCCTAGCCCCATCCCCCTGCCGCCTCCCCATCACCTCTGACAAGATCATAATCACATGGGACAATTTACTGAAATTAACTAACCTACAAACCGGCACGTCTTTAGAATGTGGGAGGAAACCGGAGTGCCCGGCGAAAGCCCACGTGATCATTGGGACAACGTACAAACTCCGTGCAGACAGCACCCTCAGTCAGGATCGAACCCGGGTCTCTTTTGCTGTTAGGCAGCAACTCTACCTGTGGAGCAGAGGGCCGACTGCAGGATTATCTTGAACACATCCAAAACTACTTCATCTTTCCTGAATGAGTGTACCTCAGTCATCGTTTTCAAGAGAGAGTTAGATATAGCTCTTAGGGCTAAGGGAATCAAGGGATATGGGGAGAAAGCAGGAACGGGGTACTGATTTTGGATGATCAGCCATTGAATGGCCATGCTGGCTTGAAGTGCCGAATGGCCTACTCCTGCACCTATTTTCTATGTTTCTATTCTGGCCGGGAAACATGGATGAGCAGGGAGGTTAAAGCGCAGAGATGAGTCTTTCAAGAGGCCTGACACCGCACTGCACAAGAGGTCTGATCTCCACAAGGCTGCCAGGATGGCAAGAGAGAATTTCAAAGAAGGTTGGACGCTCAATTCAGTTAAGTGGATGTCAGGCAACTGTGACAGGGCCTGAATACTTTCACAGGCTACAAGCCAAAATTAAGGGCAATTGCTGGCACCAACACGCCTCGAGCAAATGAGCTTTGTGCCTGCTTTCAACAGGGAAGGAATGTTCCACCTAGGCAGATTCATATCACCTGATCTTATCAACCGACGTCCAAAGATCGACACAAAAAGCTGGACTAACTCAGCAGGACAGGCAGCATCTCTGGAGAGAAGGAATGAGCGACGTTTCGGGTCAAGACCCTTCTTCAGACTGGCAAAGGATAAGGGAAACGAGAGATATAGACGATGGTGTGGAACGATGAAGAACAATGAATAAAAGATTTGCAAAAAAGTAAAGATGATAAAGGAAACTGGCCATTGTTAGCTGTTTGTAGGGTGAAAACGAGACTTGGGTAGGGGTGGGATAGAGAGAGAGGGAATGTCGGGGCCAACCCACATCCATATGAGCTTTTGTGTTACATACCAGCTCTGACTCGCCTGTACTCTCTCCCCAGTTCTGAGCACGGGTCTCTCACCCAAACCATTTGTCTTTTCACAGATGCAGCTGGACTGGCTGAGTTCTTCCAGCATTTCCAT